>CAWUFW010006413.1:600000-1157411 GCA_963921515.1 Calotriton arnoldi
GTTTGAGGGTGAACTCTACTTCCCTGACTGAGTAGGCCACATTTGAACTCTTTATTGTCAAACTGTTTTGCCAGAAATGAGAAAAGGATATATCTAGGGTAACATTATATATTATGTTTGTTTGTGGCTGATTGACTGATGCAGACCCATTGTTTTATGCACATGTATGGCCCTTATTGGGGTTGAACCAGTGCGCAGTGAAGAAGTCCCCCTGCCCCATTTCCTTCAAGGACATTAGAGAGACAATGCCTGCCTCAATTCCGTGCCTATCCTTTTTTCCATCCCCTAGCAGGACTTCTTTAGAACACTTGATTTACAACGCTGCCCAATGTGTGTTCCTTGCATCGAAGAGGAGATACAATTGTGTACCACACTGCTTGTATTTGAATAGGTAACTATTACACCAATGAGTGATATATTATTTAGTGATTGTGTATGATGATTGCAGATTCATGTGGTGGCAGACAGTGAGGGAGGGTGTTCAACTAATTTGTAAGCTTGATTGTGATGATTTGCAATGTTTGCACCTGACGGGTGATTATTTTTCCTGAAGGTGATTGGCCTTTCCCCTTTGACACTTAGCGAGAATTGCTTGCCAGGTCTGTTCTTTTTTGCCTATTCTCAATTTTCAAAGACCAGACCAGACAAATCTACACAAAGCAATTACTCAATCTTTCGCTTCTTGTTCATCAACAGCAGTGCACTACAGGTTGAGCTCTCTCATTTGGGTTTCAACGGAGTTGGACTGATTTGTTACTTGGTTTCAAGAGGATGATGGAAGGACTCAGGGTGGAAGTACCTCAACAAAAGCCAGAAGAAGGATGTTATCGACTTCAGGGAAGCCAGCATGATGGTGAATGTAAGAGGCCTACTCAGCTCTGTGGACTGGTGAGGGATGCATTAATTTGGGAAATGCAATGCTGCTGAGTGTATGTGCTGTCTCAAATGTGAAACTCCGCCACTATGTGGTTGTGGTTGGGTGGGAGGTCAGTTGTTGTAAGTAACTGGAGACAGGCATGTGATGTCACATCATCACATTATGCATGCACTTGGCTAAATCTTATGAATATGATGATAGTTGTGAGATTGATCAGTCCTGTACATGTAGCCACTTGTCCGTGATTGGTTGTAAATTACTCTCACATCTCAGTTAATAGATCACACATGAGTCATAAAGTGAATGACTGCAGCAGGCTATGCTATTGCTCTGCCTCTGAGTCTTCTTGGTACTCTCCTCATGAAGCATACCTTCTGTCCTTCTCCTTGACTCTACAACATCATTTCTTTTTCACAATCTGCAGGCCTTCTCTTCCCCTCCACAAATACCAAAGCTCCATAACACTCCTCCTTGCCTTACTAGACCGCTTCAGCCAGGCACCCACGATTGACGGGCAATCCAAGAAGAATGCAGATGCACCGCCCAATTTGGCAATACATTATAATTTTTCTTTTAACAATATTTTTTTTAGAACTGTGTAGGTTCAATTTACTCTTCCATAATTAAATATTTTCAAACCTAGCTAACATTAAGGGCGGGCTTTAAACTTCACTCCGCCAGGGAAATTTTGGGAGTATTTTTCACTCAGTTTGGCAGAAAACTCTGTGCCCCGCCGTCACTGGGTAGTGGAGTTTACCACCCACTACCAAATCACCTAAATAAAATAACTTACCTTATTTCCTTTCTTATTGGGCGCATAGAAAAAGGAGCCGCGTGCCAGGGCGCATGCACAGAGCTGCAGCGGGGCTCGCAGTCACTGCAGGTTTCTAGTGCACATGCGAACAATAACACGCATGCGCACATAAGAGAATCCTCCAGAGGCTGGATTTGGATGCAGGAGGCAGCGGGAGATTGTCATCATCGACCTCAAGGATCTGCATTCTGCAGCCAGGGACTCAGAGAAGGTAGGGGGCGTGTGCCACGCTGGCCGAGCTCCGCCACAGTCTAAGCTACAACGGGAGAAGCGGAGCAGAATTCCACTGAGTTTTTATTCAACTCCATGATTGTCCACTCCTGACTCTGAGCCCACTTCTCCTGACTCGAGGATTGTGCAAGTTTAGTTTTTAATTTAATACTAGCTCCCCATTGCCCCAGTCTTTCTAAAGTTATGATATAAATATTATAATCCACAAACTCTGTGTTTTCTTTCAATCCAGTTGCTTTTGATGGATAATTCTTTGATTAGTCCTACGGTTGGAGTTCACCTAGGTGGGAGTGGGACCACGCTTGGAATTCCTTCCCTGTTAGGGCACTAGCCTGCTACTACTGGATCACCATAAGATGGCACCTTGGGAAACCCTGCAGTAAGAAGACTGAGAGAGGTAGCAGCCCTCGCTTCATCTATTCAGGTAAGAAAACTATGCATTGAAGTGAACTAGTATAGTTAGTAACTAACTTCTACTGAAGATGTTGTTTATCTACATTGTTGTAGCTAATATAAGTAATGACAATCCCCCCCATCGTGGTCAATATAGTTACAGAGGGTAGTATGACAAGGGTATAACTAACTGGTATACACTTTTTTAAGCCAATTTAAAAAAAAAAAACAGGCTATGCTAAAAGGCAGCAGTGCAAAGTAAAACATCAAAATAAAGATTTGAGGTATAAAGTAAAATAATTTTTTCCCTTTAATTTTTTTTAACAATTATAAAACCCATTCTTTCCACCCACAACAGGCCCACCCCTCTCCCCAACCAAATCACCCCATCCCCAACCAATATCCAAAGAAAAATGTACTTTCCAAACTAGTCCAAACCCCGGTCCCAACTCCCTTTCCCACCATCTCAACCCACAACAAAAGTCCCTCCCATCAAAACAAAAAAATCATAAAAGGGCTTTAGAAGAGGCCGTCCTCCACATGGGTCATGTGGCAGTCAAGTTTCTACTCCATCCAAGACATCCTTTCCTCAAGCCGCCCCAGATGCTGCAGGACGTGGTGCTGGAATTGACGGTCTGAGAGGTAGTGGGGGCAGCAGTGGTGGTCATCTGCGAGCCTGATAGCTGCCGGCAGCGCTGGCGGGGATGTTGTTGGCTGGAGGCTTGAGAAAGCTGCTGGCTAGTGAAACTGGAATGAAGGGCAGTGACATCTGCTTCAGCCTCCTCCTCCTCCAGCGCCACCAGCCATCAGTACTCCTGCTAGATTGTCTCCAGCCTCTGCTGCTGCAGACATTCTTCTATCTCCTGCAGTGTTGGTATAGGTGTTGGCCAGCAGGAGTAGCTATATCAAGAAAAAAAACAGAAAAAAGACAAATTGTAAGCCATGCTATAGGCAAACACTACTCTTATTTAAAATTAAATAGTGGCACAGTAGCAGTACATTGGTGGTCCCCTTGGGCCATTGGTACTTGATCTGATTAGAAGAGTCAAGGGCCATTTTTCACCCACACATGCCTCACATAAAAAAACACTTACTGGCTGAAAAGAAATAAGGTAGAATAACATAGCACCAGATTAAAAAGAGTAATCTTATTGTCTTTTAAAGATTTTCCTAGTAAAAAAACAAAATAGACACTTTGTGTGGAAAATAAAAAAATTACCTCTCTGTAATGAGGAAGCCTTTATGCACTATGGAGTACAAGTTGTCTTACTAAATTAATGGAGGCATGCTACCCAGTGCATTGAGTACTTTGCTACTCTCTGCTGGCTGCAGCTGGGGCAGCTGTAATGGAAAAATATCTTACTTTAATTCCAATGGCCCTCCTCTTCTCCAAATGCTTTTCAATTCTACCCTGACTCCAAAAAGGCAGATGAATAACAAATAAGATACTACGTCACACATGCCACATATAAAATACTGAAATCCTGTCTGCCCTAATTAAACACTGGGGAAAAAAGATGCCCTGCAGTACATGGAAAGAAATAGATTTTTCAAATTTTACATAGGCTAGGACAGATCTAGGAAAGAATAAAGGAGTGAAATACTAGGAGGTGACTGAAAGGGCACTGGGAAGGAAAACACACCTGCTGTTTGCAAACCAATGAAAACTTTGTAAATGCAGCATTAACTGGAGCGGACACACATTGCACAGCCAACACTGCAGTGACAAATTGAACCGTGCTGCACTTAGGTCATGGGTGGCGAAATGCCATGGGCAGGGAGGGAGATGATGAATTATGATGGGTGGGATACATATCTGCCTCACTTAACAAATACAGTGAGTCAAGGGAGTAGGCAAAAAGTTTAAATACCCCTACTTTAAACCATACAACCAAGCAAGTGAAGTAGGTGAGCATGCCCCTCTTCAGAAGAGCTCCATTGTTTCTTCATCCAAGCAATTATCCATTCATCCTTTCATTGCTCTATTCACCCTTTGATAACCACCATTTAAGCTTTACTTTCTCTCATCCAGTCTCTCACCAAAATGTCCACTCCATCCATCTATGTCGCCAAACATTCAGTATCCACCCTTGCAACCATCCTTTCATCCGTTCTTACACATTTACCCACCCACATATCCTTTCACCCACCCTTGCTTCCTTTCACTCACATACCATTTCATCCATCCTTTCTTAACCGTTCATCCTTCTTTCCCTTTTCCATCAACTCATCATTTTTAGCATTTATTATGAGCTTTTGTCTGCTGCATTGTAGATTGAAGAGGCCATAAGAACTCAATCACTGCTGTAGCTGCTAAAGTGGGGGGTTCACGAATCACAACACCCTTGCAGTGAGTATAATAGTAATTGTCAATAAGCAAGAAATGTGACTTACCCTGTCCCTGCCACTGCTGTGTCTCCCCCTCCAACGCCTCTGCGTCTGCAGAACTGGCACTGACCCCAGCACTGGTGGTTTGTGTGGCTAGAAAAAGCAGTGCACATTTTTAAATGCCAGATACGTCTCAACCTATTAATTTTTTTAACAAAATACAACTGCAATACATCACTATAGTTCGGTTAGCAGAATCTTCTGTCAAAAATATCACTATGGGCATTTTGTTGGTAGACAATGTTGGAAAAGCCAGGTAGTCAAGCCAACCAAAAACGTTTAGTAATGGAGGGCAGAGCTATGATGACTTTGACCCATTGAAGCTCAATAAAGAGGTGGAATAATGGTCAATAAAGAACCTATGGTGTTGGTTGGCAAATGCAATGGCACCTCATACTTTCTTGCCATGCTGCACAGTCATGGAGACTGCTGGTATACTGTGTAAATGAATAATTTATAGCACAACATTGGGGTGGTCCACCATGACCATGGCCACTCTCTCGTTCGAACTGTTTGAGCATGAACAAGCAAAAGAAAGCCTTCTTAACAAACATGCGTGGTCACAAATACTTGGAAATGCAATCTTCACAGTAAGTACAAAAAATCTGTTCTCTTAATCTTACAGTACCATAAGATATATAGGGGAGAGGGAAAGCTTACTAACAAAGCAGAAGAAAACTATAGACTAGTCCAGACAGGAGGTAATCAGCAACAAAAACATAACATTTTGAAACAAAAGGATAATGGAGGGATAACAAGAATTTAACAAATATTCAATAGATGAGTTGAAAAAAGGAGACAGTTCAAAAAATAAGGCAAAATTAAAATTATTCTAATATTTGGTAGAGGTAAATTTAGGCAAATAATAGTAGCAGGACTTACTGGGATCAGCAGAAACATCGGCCGCAGCACTGGTGGTGGCATCCCCAGCTCCCTGATCTGCCTCAGAACTATCCCTTTTCTTGCCCTGGGGTTATTATGTAGGAAATAAAGAAGATACGAAAAATAGATTAGAGGTACAGTTAATCTATCAACAAATATTTCGACAGGCAAACGCATTAAAATTTTACATTTCTAAATCAGATCGCCTATAGTACTAATATCTTTTGAGTTGACCATCCTAGCCGTTGTAAGCCCTATTCCATATTTCCTAAACCTAAGCAACATTTGGGACTAATGCATTGCAACAAATGATCTCATGCTCACTTCTCAACCCCCATTGATGGGCCAGCTCAGTCTCCCTTTTTTATAATGCATAGAGGCATACTTCACATCACTGTGAGATTGGTTGGGACTGTACAAGCTACATAAAGAAAGTCATAGAGAATGCTAACTCACTGATATCACTTTCTTAGTGACAGGACAGAAGAGTCTGCAAGGATTCTTAAATAATCAGCCCAAGCGAGCGATAGCGAGTATGATTTGGTAGCATTGAGCACTTGGCTAGAAACTGGATCACATAATCATAACTGGATCACATAATATTAGCATTGTAGACCACAAACACAACAATTAGTTGCTCATAGAGCCCCGCAATATCAATGCCTAGCAAGTCGAGCAAGTCTTGCTAACGGTCTATACTGTTGGCCCAGTGGTGTGTCAACTACTGTTGGGTGCAAAGGACTCAAGTGTTGTGGCGCCCACACCAGCGCACCCTCCTCAATGCAACCAAAACTCCCACAGGGTGTACCCAATTCGAGGCCTACCGCCTGCTGCCAGTATGGAGGAGATGTGGGGCTGCACATAAAAAACAAGTGCTGGCACCTCTGAAAAAATGGTGAGGGGTTGCACCCCTTAGCGGCTCCGATGACCGCAAGGGTGTGCAGCAGCAGCCGCACTGGTGCTGCCGCTCCCTCTCTTGCCCTGCTCTGCCTTGGCGCTGGGTGGTAAAGAAAAAAGAGATGAATTGAAAAAAGGAAGGAAGAAAGGAATATTAAAGCAGTAAAGGGAAAACCAAGAAAAGTACAAAAAAATGACAAAAACGTAAAATACACAAAGACTAGCGCTGATACAGTAAAGGACAGTGAGGGGTGGATGAGTCAGATAGGGGAGGATTGAAAATATTTAGAGGTTTATTTATGAGCCCTTGCGACACTTTTGCGCCGCCGGTGCATCACTTTTTGTGACGCACCAGCGGCGTAAAAAATGCGCCACATAGCACCCTATTTACAAAGTGACACATCTAGGCAGATAAGTCACTTTGTAAACCCCTGCGCCACATTATACCTGCACAAGTTATAATGTAGGCAGGCTGGGCGTTACCCGCAAAAAGCCTTGTAGAAGTGGCGCATTGAAATCTATAAGATTTCAGTGCGCCACTTCTAGGAAGCTACTGCGTCAATATCTTATGCCTGCCTCATGGCAGGCGTAAGACTGACGCAGGCCCTTTCACATGGGGCTTGCCCCATGTGAAAGGTACATTGCTGGAGTTGCATCACGCTTCCAACACAACTCCAGCAATGTGTCAGTTTTGCGCAGAGAGATACGTCAGTAATACTGACTTATCTGTCATTCCTTGTGACATGATGGGCCATACAGTAAATATTACGCATCGATGGTGTCGCAAGGAGGGTGCACTGAGATGTGTTGCATCGCTGCTTTGTCGCAGCAATGCAACACTACTCATAAATAAGGCCCGCAGGGTGGATTGAAAAACAGGCACAGGCACCATGCATAGAACAGAAAATAAAGCATGTCCATGTGAACCGCGTAGTGCCGTTCACGCACAGTTCCCAGCGTGAGAAAATGCATGACGCATTGTGCCACTGATAGTCAAAACGTAGCACAAAAGGCAGGTCGAGCAGCTCCGCCCACCCATGGAATTCCATGGGATCTTGCAGAGTTTTTGGGCCACTCCTAGGCCTTATATTGAGACAGCCTACATATTGAAAGCACAAAACAGTAAAAACAAAATCCAGTGTCGTATCTCAGAAGCGCTAACAGCAGAAAGCAAACTTTCTGAAATTTTAAAATGGATAGTTTTATAAAATGAACACACACTCATCTTCTCCACAAGCGACAACATCTCCGTCAGTCACGCCTCTGAGCCACACTGGACCGACCATCACTGCGTCTACTTCTCCTTCACCAAACCTACTGTATGCCACCATTCCTACTGCGATCCTAGCAGAAGTTGGACCAAGGTCACCGAAGACCAGATCACTACCTCCCTCAGTAAGACCCCATCACAGACATCCAAGAACGCCAACACCTCAGCATGCAACGTCCACCACTGGATCTCTGACTAAGCAAACACAGTGACCCCCCCTCAAGAATCCCTCAGACAAGCAGCCCTCCAAGAAAGCCAGTGGTTTCCCCCCACCCTCCAAGAGTCCAGGCACACCTGCAGACAGCTCAAGAAATGATGCAAGATCACGGCAGACCACGCAGCCTTCAAATTCACTGTAACTGCACACCACCGCCTCATCAGAACAACAAAGAAAGCAGCCATTGATAAACGCATCAACGCCAACGCACACAACAGCAAAAACTCTTCTACCATCCCCGTCCCAAAACCTCTGCGACAACCTCGCCACCTTTTTCCATCGCAAGATCAAGGAGATCTACAACTGCTTTGCAACCCAAGACTCACCCACCCAACCCGCAATCACCTCACCCAATGGCTCCAGCCCCCAGCAGACCTTGACCAACTGGACTATCCTCACCTCTGATGACACCTTCAGGATCATGAAGAGCATCTACTCTGGAGCCCCCTCAGTTCCCTGCCCTCACCACATCTTCAACAGAGCCAGCAGCTTAATCGCACCTGAACTCTGACGCACCATCAACTGCTCCATTGAGTCCAAAACTTTCACATAATACTGGAAGCACGCAGAGATCAACCACCTGCTGAAGAAACCTACTGCTGACCCGAAGGACATCAAGACCTACAGACCCATCTCTCTGCTCCCCTTCCCAGCCAAAGTCATAGAGAAAGCCATCAACGCCCAACTCTCCAAGTTTATCAAAATGAACAACATCCTGGACCTCTCCCAATCGGGCTTCAGGAGCAACCTCAGCACTGAGACCTCTCTCCTCGCTGCTACATATGACATCTGCACCATCCTCGAATGAGGCGAGACTTGAGCCCTCATCATCCTGGACCTTTCAACCACTTTCGACACCGTCTCCCACCACACCCTCTGCGCAAGACTCCATGATGCTGGCATCTGTGGCAAAGCCCTAGGATGGATACACTCCTTCCTCAATGGCCGAACGCAGAGAGTCAGACTTCCACTGCTCAAATCACAACTCACAGAGAACAGCTGCAGAGTGCCTCAAGGATCCTCCCTGAGCCCCACTCTCTTCAACATCTACATGGCCCCACTTGCAGTAATCATCAGAAGCCACGGACTCAACATTATCTCCTATACTGACAACACCCAGCTGATTCTCTCCCTCACAGACGAACCCTCAGCTGCCAAGAGCAACTTCCATGACGGGATGAATGCAGTCACCACCTGGATGAAGGACAGCACGCTTAACTCAGACAAGACCGAAGTCCTCATCCTGGGCTCCTCCCCCTCCACCTGGGATGACTCTTGGTGGCCTGCAGTGCTCGGAATCCCCCCCACATCCATGGACCACGTACGAAACCTCTGCATCATCCTGGACTCCTCGCTCTCAATGAACTGACAAATCAACACATCCTCCTGCTTCCACATGCTCTGCCTCCTTCATAAGCTCTTCAAGTGGATCCCCATCGAGTCTAGGAAAACAGTCACTCATGTGCTCGTCAGCAGCAGACTCTACTAAAGCAACGCACTCTATGCCGGCACCACCCAGAAATTCCCCAAAAAACTGCAGACCATTCACAATGCCTCTGCCAGACTCATCCTGAACATCCAACAGCGCAACCACATTACTGGCCACCTGAGAGACCTTCACTGGCTACCCGTCAACAAGAGAATCAACTTCAAGCTTGTCACGCACACCTACAAAGCCCTTCACAACGCAGGACCTGGATACCTCAACAACCGCCTCTCCTTCTACACACTCCCCAGACGTCTCAGCTCCACCTAACTGGCCCTGGCCACCGTCCCACAGATCTGCAAGACGACAGCTGGAGGAAGATTCTTCTCCTACCTCGCTGCAAAGACCTGGAACTCCTTGTCTCTGCTCCTCAGGCAATCACCATCACAGCTGCAATTCAGGAAGGAGCTCAAGACCTGGCTCTTTGACTGAACTGCAGACCCAGCCCCCCACCCCACTCAGTGCCTTGAGACGCTCACGGGTGAGTAGTCGTCCTTTATAAAACACTGACTGATTGGTTTGCTCCAGCACAGTTATCTCTTCAGCAGGACCTGAATGAGTCCCGTAGCCGGCCTGCCCTCCATCGAGGTCGGCCTGAATTTTTGATTCACCTCGATCTGGCGCGACCTCAAGTAACCTTTTAGCGCTATTGACTTCTTAGCATTGTTTTTGGAATTAATTTCTAAAAATTAATATCTTGACTTCTGCTTATTGGACTTTTGTCATTGTGGTCTTGTTTTACTCATAAATATTCTCTATTTTTATAAACAAGTGTGGAGCCTTTTTGTGGTGTTTTCACTGTGCTACTGCAATTTAAGCATTGTGCAAATACTTTACACATTGCCTCTTAAGTTAAGCCTGACTACTCTGTGCAAAGCTACCAGAGGGTGAGCACAGGTTAATTTAGGTTGTGTATTTGACTTACCCTGACTAGAGTGGTGATTCCTGCTTGGACAGGGTGTATACCTTTGCCAACCAGAAGCCCCATTTCTAACAGGGCTTAAAACATTGTTTGACTTCCAGACCTTCAAAGCACCAGTGGGACCTTGCTGCAAAGGTATCCAATTTCAAGAGGACTTCATTGGATACAGCTTCAGGCTTGCCCCACTGGAGGATTTTGAGCTCCATAAAGAAGACTAAGGGTCTGACTAAGAGTCTGTTGGTGTATTCCGACCAGTGTGTAAACCCATGTTTATGAACTAGGAGGCATTTAACATATCCGATACTTATTGAATGTGTTAAATATGTCAGACTTTATTACATTTCAGCAGGTCTAACCTGCTGAAATTTAACAGGAGAAATGCATACATTATTTACTGTATCATGTGGATTTTGGAGCTTCAAGAACCAAAATCTACATGGTATGCCCCACAAACTCATAATAGTGGCTATTTATCGCACCCTAAAAATAATGGAACCCATGATATCATTATTTATCAGGTGCAATAAATTGTACCTATAATCTCAATCAGGGCCAGTGTCGGAGAAGTATAAATCTATGACCAGGAGTAGGCGAAAAAGTATCAAATCGATGAAAGGACTTCCGGCGGTACAAAATTTTAATTTTCCATCTAACGTCTATCAGACTTTGATAAGACTTTTGATACATTGTGCAGCCTTGCCCCCTTGGAGGATTTCAACTTCTATTTCAGAGACTTACGGCCTGATTTAGATCTTGATGTGATTCTCGTTTACAAGTACTCCACCAAACTGACAGAATCCCACCTGCCTTATTTAGATGTGTGCTCGCTGAATCACCATCCACATCAACAGAGTGTTTTCCATTGAGTAACTGGTTCACCGCTGTCGATAAGGTGGACTTCTCTGCTGGCTAACATTACTCCATCACTGTCTGGGTGGCAGGAGTGCTCCGAGCCTATTTAGAAGTCACAGTTGTGCTGGCAGTGTTCTAGCGGCGGATTGTCGACAGTGACTCCATCGCAGGACGTGGTCAACATTGTACTATTCTTGTGGTAGTAGGATGGGTGCTAGCATCACGCACCTGATGTGTTTTGGCAAATTGTGTTCACCTGCATACTACACTATAAAAGCACACTCCATTTCAGACCATGATCCTTTGCCATGTCACTGCACTACAACATTTACAAGCAGACCTCTTGCCAGTTAAGTTCGCATTTTTTGGGGCTTTCTCTGTTTCTTGTCTCTTTTATTCTTCTCTCAATTATTATCTTGTTTGATCATAACATAACATTTATTTCATTCTGTTTGTTTAATAAGGGCAGGGAGGAGAAATCCCTGACTTACAGAGGGAGAATTGTCAGTCATGATGGATGAAATGATTAGAGTACAGCCACAATTGTTTGGAGCCCGAGTACAAAACAAATCATATCTCAGAAAAGGCAAATGTGGACCAGAGGAGTTGACAAAGTGAATGCTGCAGCAAACGACCTGAGCACAGAGGAGGAAATTAGGAAGAAGTGGGACGATATGCACGGGAGAGTGCATTGCCTGGCCTCCAAATGTCACCAGGATGCCCAGAGGACTGGTGGTGGTTCTCCCAGCACCCCCTTACAACTTTTTGCCTGGGAGGTGAAGGTTTTGCAGAACCTACATCCTGAAGGCTTGACAGGAGTCTCTGGTGGAGTGGAAACGGGTAAGTTACGCCTATGAAAGTGTTACTATTCTTAAATCTCTGTTCATTTTCACATTTTGGAAACACAATTATATACATATTTTTATCAAGTCTTTTCCTGTCTTGTTTGTTTGTTTGAATTTATTTTGTTGAATATAAGACTACAGGTTTCAATGTGCATAACATTTCACAAGATGTAATGTTGCTTGTAAGTGAATTTTACACCTAATAACATATTGCATATATGTTTTTTTATATTGTAGATATCTCTTTTCTTCAACTGCATATTTTCACTAGGTATGTAGAACTTACAAATTTGCAATTGTTGTTACTGTTTCACTGAAATGACTACAAGTACCATGAAGCCTTGTTTTAGGTTTGTGAAAATCTGATTGCAATGTTATCTTTGTCATTCTCTCTTTCACGTCACATTTTCACATATGGCACAGTGTTATGTAAAGATCAATCTTTATATCATTCTATGTTTTGAAATGTTTTTGTGCTTAATTTAGTATGTTGGCCTGTCCCTGTAATGAAATTGATGTTATTTGTTTCACAAATCAAAGTTTATTTGCTAAAAATATTTAAGGTATGCAATTTTGTATGCTGGATATAAAGTGGTTATTTTTGTGAAAATGTACTCTGCAATGTTCATATGATGAAGAATGCTATATATCCTTCTACGTTGTGTAAGGGTCAGAATATTAGCCACTAGTTCTTGGAATGGTTCATTTCAAATTTAACCTCTCTACTGTGTTGTGTGAAATGTTTGGTCAATTTTATATATACTTCCTAATTATCTCATTGCAGTTTAGGACATAATTTCACCTGCCTTTTTTAATTAGTTTTGTGTGTCATTTAAGCTGTTTTTGTAACCTATTATAATACCACTAAAAGGTACAATCAATATAATCTTGTACTTTTTCTTTTAGGTTGCTTCATACTTTTGCTTCAAAATATTTAGATGTATAATCCAGATTGTCTAAATTTGTATATTTTATTAATTCATAATAGGCCATACAGCCAGAGTATGTGAACAACCATCTACCACGGAGGATACCTCCATTCCAGACCAGAATCAAGCCGTAAGTGAGGACTACAGTCCTTCAAGTCCGGGAGATGAGGAGCAGCCTAGTACATCTGGTCTTCCTGGGCAGACAACTGCAGTGAGTCTCACTCGGCCCACACCTACACCTCCCACCCCAGCTGTTATCACACCTCAGCCTGTGGATACCTCAACTTTGTGTGTCCAAACCAACATCACACCAATCTTGTGCCCACCAGTCCTGGATGCTATGTATACACCACCACCACTACCTCCAGTTCAGCCAGGTACCATTGGGATGGGGCACACTGGGTCAAGGGCACAGGGTAGTGGAGTTAGGGGTCGTGGGAGGGAATCTGTGGACCAACAAAGTGAGGCCACTGGGTTCACTGTCACCCAGGCCACCATCAATTAAGTCTTGGGATCCCTCCATCAGTCCAAAGACATGATGGGCCAGGTCCTGACAGAGCTCTGGGAGATATAGCAGTTGCAGAGGGAGCACAATGTACAAATGAAAAATCTGAACTCCAATTTTGGCTGACTGGGGTGCTATATGAAATTTTCACCGATATGTGCAGTGCTTTTCCAGCAAAATCTTCCCCTTTCTGTGGTCCAACTAAATCTGGCCCAACCACATCTGCCCTGCCACATCAGGAATCAGCTGCACCACCTCAGTCCCTGCAACTGTGGATCTACCCTCCCCCATCATAAAAGGGACATTCAAGCATACAACCAGAAGTGGATGGCAAGACCTCCACTTCCACCATCAGCAAGAGTTGCAGAACCGAATTTCCTCCAATGTGTGACTACCATTCACTCTGTGGACCATTTTCTGGACACATTTAACTTTCTGATGCCAATCGTATTCTAGACATAGAACTTCAAACAATTTTGGCTCTGCAATAATAGTTTCATTCACCATGGTTGATTGTTTCAATATTTGGTTTAGTTTTTTGATTTCATCTTGTGTTTTAATTTTTATGGTTATGTTGAATAATACAAAACTGAAACAGTCATAGACTGTTTTTTTATTTCATCTCTGAATTGGTTTTTTTCTTTGCATCATACATTTTAAAATGTCAACATTACAATGATTGTTTAGTCATAAATAATTTCCATATAGGTAATGTGTCCCATATCTTTCTAAAATTAGCTAAAATAACAACAACCACAGATCAATAACTAGTAGTGTATTAAATTGGAAGAAACAAATGTGTGACATGTTTCCTTAAACATTATAACCCATGCTTAACCCAAATACATAGTGCCTTTTTCCCATTTACACTTCCAGACTTTGCCACCATGGAAGAATGGAATATAATCAAATACATCAGATTAAATAGGCTAACTATTATTGATTTATGTCATCAGATGGAGCCAGATCTCCTGGCCCACAATAGTAATCCCACATCAATAACACCAATAGTCTAAATGATGGCAGTACTCCATTTAGTAGCCACAGGATCATTCCAATATTGATTTACAGTATCTGGTGCAAAGTCACAAACAACTTGAAGTAGTGTGCTACAAGACGTTCCTTTTACAATGATAACACAGATCAACAGCCTCAGAAACGTAACACAAAATTAGGTTTTTGCAAATGTGAAGGGAGATTAGTATACTTTGTGTTGACTACCACATGGGGTCAGAGCAATTTAAGCAGCACATATTGGCTTGGTGCCAACATTCCACAGAAAACTAGTCTAACGCAATCTTGAAAACTTCAATTCAATCACTTTGCAAGTTGTCTTTGTACAAGATATGTATAACCAAATGTTCTATTTGTCTTTCACAGGATCAGCCCATGTTCCTTTTGTACTTTGCAACAGCAGCATATAACTGCAAATGTCACAACTTTGAAATGTCCAAATAAAAATGACATGGTGAAGGAATGTAAAAGAGATTAAAAAAGAAAAACAATTAGTTGATTACGTTACAGAATTTTCACATAACAAATTAAACATTTTGAGGACACATTTTCAATAACAATCAAAGAGAAACAATGTAAATAAACAGAGTAATCAATGTGTCAAAACTTAGATCAACAAAATCTTTGCACTGTATTTTCCTTAACTTGCCCTATCACCAAAAACATCTCCTGCACAGACTGTCATCCTCATCAGAATAAAAGTTGGTTTAACATGTAATAAACTGTAAATATATACTCACACTCATGTGAAGATGTTGTCAATAACATCTTGATGTAAGTCAATTCCTTCCTCTTCACCACTATCATCTTCATTTGGCATTTCAACATCCTCACCCGGAGGATCTTCTCAGTCTCCATCCTCTGAAATGTATGGGATGTTCCGTCGCAGGGCTATGTTGTGTAATATGCAGCAGTCCATGGTGATGTGGCACACCTTATCGGGTGAGCAGAGGAGGGCTCCAGCAGTCTTATCCAGACAATGAAATCTTGCCTTTAGGAGACCAAAAGCCCACTCCACCGGCCTCCGTTTTCTTCCATTATCCTCATTGTAAGGGACTTCCTCTGGCATTGATGGATTCCTCAGCGGTGCCAACTACCATAGTCGATTAGGGTAAGTTGAGTCTCCAATAAGAAAAAAATTATTATTCGCATAAACATGTAACAATATTTTAGATAATTAAACTTGAAATCAAGCAAACAATATATTGACAGATTGTACTTAACAACAAGTCAAGCCCTCTCAGGTCCAAGTTGTGGCATTTGCAGGGGTATGCTGCTGTTCTGTAGTAAAAAGGAATCATAGGTTGATCCTGGAAAACGCGCACACATGCTTGTGATGTACAAATCTGGTATGCATACAACTTGCACATTGAGTGAATTAAAGTTCTTTTGATTGCGGTAGACTTGTTCTCTGGCGTGTGGTGGCACTAAGACAATATCTGGGCCGTCAATTGCTCCAACCACATGTGGTAGGTGACTCAAGGCATAACAATCTCCCTTCAAATTGGCAAAATCCCCGTTTCCTGGAAACTGCATGAAGCTGTTGATGTATCTCATCATTGAAGAAAGAACTTCTTGTAGCACACCACTGAAAGTTGGTTGTGGCATTCCACCAGATACTGTCACAGTGTATTGGAATGATCCTGTGGCCACAAAATAAAGTAAAGCCATGATTTTGACTATTGGTGTTGTTGCTGTGGTATTCTCATTGATAGGGAGAAGACCTGGCTCCAGCTGATGACATCAATCAAGGAATGTTTGCCTATTTAATCTGAATTTTTTGATAATATCCAGTTCTTCTATGCTGGCAAGGTCTGGAAATGGTCTGAACACTTGAGGCTGTCCTCTCTGTTAGAATAGAAGTGTTCGTGGAACAGTGGCTGGCTGCTCCAATACCTCTAGAGGGGGCCATCCTAAGCATGCCCCATCTTAGTGAGTCCGACCCTACGGCAGTCACATGCACAGTAAAAGCGTGGCAACGCATAGCCAAGCGCATGCATGTTCCCATGTTATATTCTCCTAAACTTCCATTGGTGTATCAACCTCAAATGTCGCTGTTAAAGGAGGGGTTTTTTAAACATACCCAAACTAAATTTGACATACATAAATGGGGTGACCTTTACTTGAAAGGGAAATTCCGCACCATGCAGCAGATGTTCACTACATGTACTCCCTCTCCTATGCATATTTTCCTATATGTTAGGCTACGCCAAGGCATTAGAGAATACACACCGTCATACCCACTAGAATAGAAATGTTCATATTAGCGCATTGCCCTCTGTAAGTTAGCATTCACTGCGCCATTTTCTTAATAGGCGCCATGTTAAGCTGTTCGAAACTGATCTCATTTAAATTCTGAGAAATGCTCCCCTGGGCGTAAAATCCACTCTGCTCGTGGAGTTTGCGGATGTTTGGCAACTCTGCATTCCGCGTAGAACGCGCAGTTACAGAAAACTCCACGCTCTGCAGCGGAGCGGAGGTTTTTTTGTGTTCACGCTCTCAAAATGCGTTTTCGCGCGCATCTGTAGCGACTTACCGGGATGCCTGTGATCTCTGATGAGATTTACCATCTGTTCGCGAGCGCCAAAAGAATTGGTAGCCAGCCGCACGCTCCCGCGAGAGTGTGCGATCGCGAACACGTCATTCGGGCGCGCATCGGACTTCCATCAGAAGTTTTGCGAAGCTCGCGATCCCAAACACGCAGAATTTGCAATCTGGAGAAGAATCTCTCTCGAACAGCATCAAAACCTTCTTGAAATGGTGATTTGGATTAAAAAAACTCCTCAGATTGATATTTGGCTGTACTTTTTTATGCAGTCCTTTATCTTTTTTTACTTTTTTTTTTGAAGAGGAAGGAAGTATCCCAGAGTCTCCAACTTCCTGTTCCTGTCCAGCTGGCTCCTCCCAGTGCTTTGTCCATCTCCTGTTCACTTTTGATTTGGATTTGGAGCTGGCAGGATCACTCTTTGTGGCTGCTGCATCATATATCATTGGATTTGAGGACTTTTGAATCTGAGATTTCAGAAGTAAGTTGGAAAATTGGTGTTGTTTGTTTGATTGGGGCATTGCACCTACATTTTATTTGTACTGTTCCTCTTTTTTTTAAAATGTATTGTGGTGGGTGGCCCGTAGTTCAGTAGGGAGCCTAGTTATTTCTTTGTAAGTAATTTTTCATCTTTATAAAGGAAACATGTTGCACAGTTCACTGCATTTTCTCCAACTTTTGAAATTAATTAATTTGCAATATTTATTTAATTCACTAGCCCAGTAGTCTGCCAATACTATAGGTCTTTTCAGCCAGTAGGCCCAGAGCTACTCATGGGTGCATGAAACAACTGTTTCTGTGGTGTCTGTTGAATTTAAACATCATGTAGGGCATGGATGGCAGTGGATTGAATTGCAAAATGTTTTTTTGGGGTAGTTCACTTTTTTCATGTGTGTTAAATAAATGCCTTTGTTGGATGTGTGTGATGTGGTTGTTGTGTAACTTGCAAACCTTTTTTTGCCCTGTGGATTTTTGTTTTTTTTATTGTTGCATTAAAGCTGTGTTGTTTAGCATGCCTCCTTTGACTGGCCATATGGCCTGCTTAAGTTCATTGTTTTCCAGGCCTCCTGCTTGTTGTGAGTGACCATGTGGCTGGTGGCCATTTTGTGGTGGTAGTTAGTGTGCTGCTTTTGCCATAGGCCTGCATGTCTTTCCATTGTTCCTCTTGGCTTACTTCTTGTTGTTGTTGTGGCCTGGCCATGTGGCTGGTGGCTGTTTTGTGAAGGCAGCCAGTGTGCTTTTGCCATAGGCCTGCATTGTCAGTCTTCCCTTTCTTGTTGTTGGAACTTGTGGTGGCCTGGCCATGTGGCTGGCAGCCATTTTGTGAAGGCATCCAGTGTGCTTTTGCCATAGGCCTGCATTGTCTGTCTTCCCTTTCTTGTTGTTGTGGCCTGGCCATGTGGCTGGCAGCCATTTTGTGAAGGCAGTCAGTGTGCTTTTGCCTTCAGCCTGCATTGTCTGTCTTCCCTTTCTTGTTGTTGCGGCCTGGCCATGTGGCTGGTGGCCATTTTGGGAAGGCAGTCAGTGTGCTTTTGCCATAGGCCTGCATTGTCTGTCTTCCCTTTCTTGTTGTTGTGGTGGTGGCCTGGCCATGTGGCTGGTGGCCATTTTGTGAAGGCAAGGCAGTCAGTGTGCTTTTGCCATAGGCCTGCATTGTCTGTCTTCCCTTTCTTCTTGTTGTGGTGGCCTGGCCTGGCCATGTGACTGGCGGCCATTTTGTGAAGCCAGTGTGCTTCTGCATTAGGCCTGCAAGCCTTCTTTGTGGTGTCCATGCCTTGTTGTTGATTTGCATGCAATTTTTTCTTCTTTTACCCAGCAAAAAATGCAGCACAGTTCACTACATTTTCTAATACATTTGCAATATTATTGATTTGAATTGATTCACTATGTGGCCTAGTCTGCCAATGGGTTATCCAACCAATAGGCCCAGAGCTACTCATTAGGGTGCATGAAGCAACTGTTTTTGTTGTGTCTGTCGAATTTAAACATCATTTAGGTCATGGATGGCATTGGATTGAATTGCAAAATGTTTTTTCCGGGTATTTCACTTTTTTTGTGTGTGTTAAATAAATGCCTTTGTTGGATGTGTGTGGGTGGTTGTTGTGTAACTTGCAAACCTTTTTTTGCCCTGTGGATTTTTGTTTTTGCATTGTTGCATTAAAGCTGTGTTGTTTAGTATGCCTCCTTTGTCTAGCCATATGGCCTGATTGAGTTCATTGTTTTCCAGGCCTCCTGATTGTTGTGAGTGACCATGTGGCTGGTGGCCATTTTGTGGTGGTAGTTAGTGTGCTGCTTTTGCCAGCCCATAGGCCTGCATGTCTTTCTTTTGTTCCTCTTGGCTTACTTCTTCCATTCCCATTGCCAGCTGCAGCTCCCTGAATGCTGCATCCCACGTGATGCACAATGCCAAACTGGTTCCATCCATTACATTTGTATTTTTGTTTTTGTTCTTCTTCTTTCCTATCCTTCCTGAGTGTACACAGTACACCATGAAAGTCCTTGTTGTCAAGGTCTCACAAATGGCTACACTGTTGTTATGTTTGTTTAATAACTGAGTTAATAAAATTTAATAATATTAATAATAACACTAACAAGTGTGACCACACACTAAGTTATATATTATATTTGTTTGTTTGTACTAGTAGTAGTTGAACCACAACAATAAATGCCACATTTCACTGATGTTCTTCTTGCTTCTTTGCTTTTAGGTGGACAAAAGAGGAAGAGGCGTCATCCCCCATTGTACTGCCAGGCAGAAGTCCTGCTGCGCACGACGTCACATGACGTGTGACCACAGACATCTCTTCAACTTGTGCCACTGCGTGCCTCTGACATCTGAAGAAGTTGGCCCCAATGAAAGGTACCAGGTCCTCCAGTACCAAGAAAGTTGCCAGTGAGAAGAAGGAACTGCCACTTACCAAGACTGGTGTGCCACCCAAGATCTTTTTTGGGAAACAAAAAATTGCGACTGCAGCAGCGGCGTCCGGGGAGCAAGCTGGGAGCAGCACCCCCGCATGAGTGGACCCACCCCACCAAGCTAGGCCCAAGCCCATGTCTGTCACAGAGGCAGCCAGTCTAATCACGACAACGCCAACGAGCAGTGATGTTGAAATTTACTTATTGTTATCGCAAAGTAGTACCCAATCAACACAGGAAACTCAGAGAAGTGGACAACAACAGCCGCAACCACCGCCCACAATAGTAGTTGTTCCTCCTGAAGTAGGGGCAGTTCAGGAAAATGAGCTTCCTGCAGAGGAAGAAGTAGAGCAAGCCACTCTTTCAGAAGATCCATTGTCTTCCAGATCCCCAGCAAGGAAAAGGAGGGTTAGTCCATCGAGTTCTTCTGCAAGCCCCCCTTCTGATGATAAGGACCCCACTTGGATCCCACCACCTCAGTCTCAGAGTGAGACACGCCACGTGACAAGGCTAAGGAAAAGGAAGGTTCCAGAAAGCCTTAGAGCTATGGAGGTAGATGCAGAAGAGGAGGATGATGATGATGACAAGCCAGTCATCATGGACATTAGTCCGGCCCCAGTGGAGACCGACATTACCCCATCTCAAATTGCTGTGAGGGATGTGGCATGGATACCACCAACACAGATACCATTAGCACCACCTCCAGCTTCCATATTTGCATTTTCAAAGGCCCGGCAGCATCCTACATCCAGCACAACCACCGCAGTAGAAGTAGGTACTGCAGAGAATCATACTACATGCCCACCTACCAGTTCATCCGGCATTGGAAGTGGCACCAGCAGCTCCAGAAAGCTCAGCTCCCCAGTTTGGGACTTCTTTTTGGTTAGCAGGAAGGAGGTGAACATTGCGATATGCTCCATTTGTGGACAAGGTGTTAGTCGGGGTAAGCTTGGTACCGGAGGCCAAACAACACATCTGAAAAAACAACAACATGATCCAGTGGGAGGTGCACCTTAGCGGCCAAAAAACTGCACCCATTGTTGTTGGTGGGGATGAAGGAGTAGAAGATCCGATCACGGTGGAAGGTGAATAAGAGGGAGACATTTTCTCTGGTACACAAAGTAGCCCTGTCCCCAGCATTCCAGTGGTACCAGCCAGATCCACATCAGCAACATCGCTGTGGCACAAGAGTAAGAGTCAGGCTGAGACACCAAGGGGTCCCAGGCAAGAGAGTACTGCAACGAAACATGTGTTGAGCCTAACAACATCTGGCGTCAAGAAGATGTCACCTGTATCAGTGGCACCAGAAAAGAAAAAAATCCAGGTTGCCATTGTCAGCATGTTTAGGTCGGAGGGGCAGTACCAACGCAACCACCCAACGGCAAGTTTGTACAATGCAAAGGTGGCTAAAATGTTAGCGCTGGACCGTCTCCCTTTTTCTTTTGTGGAAGGGGTGGGTTTTCTTGAATTTATGACAACCATCTGCCCAAAATGGAAGGTTCCCAGCCGGTCCTATTTTGCCAGAGTTGCTGTTCCAGCACTACATCACGACGTGCTGGAATTGCTTGGACAAGCTTTGCAGCAGAGTGCTGTTCACACTCTCCACCTGACAACAGACATGTGGACCACTTGCCAAGCCACTGATTACATGTGCATCACTGCACCCTGGATCTCTTTTGTGGGGGTTCGAGGAAAGATATCTGCAGGTGTTGACACTGCTGAGATTTTTAATGCCACTCGGAAACATGCAACTGTAGCCATGTTCGGCATGGAGAATTCTCATACTGCTGCAAGCATTTTGGAAGAGTTTAATAGCAAGTTCTTTGAATGGCTGCACCCAAGAGGGCTTAACATTGGTTTTGTTGCCACGGACAATGGCATTAATATAGTTAGGGCCATGTACGATGGTGGCTATTTCAGGGTCCTGTGTTTGGCACACTGCATTAACATTATTGTTCAAGACTTTCTGAAAAAAGAAACCGAGTCAGCAACTTACTGACCACCTGCAGAAGAATCTGCACACATTTCAGCCATTCTTTTAAAGCCCGGAAACAGCTGAGGATCATTCAACGTGAGCATAGAGTGCCAGTTAAAGCACTCATCCAGGAGGTGCCAACACGTTGGAACTCAACTTATTACATGCTTGAACGTCTGTTTGAGCAGTACAGACCAATCAATGCTACTGTGAAAGACAAGACCGTTGATATGGACCAATGGGGCCTAGTTAAATGGCTGACAGAGATGCTACTTCCTTTCGAGCTCTTCACCCGTGAAGTCAGCAAGGAGGACTGTACTATGGGCCAAGCTATGCCATTGTTGCACATGCTATAGGAACAGCTGAAGGGGTGTCTGCAATGTACGCAGGTGTGGAGGAAAAAAAAGAAGCATATGAGTTGGTGGAGAGCTTAACCCTTCGCTTATCTGAAAATACAAGGGTGCAAACAGGCATTGTGTCATCCATAATTAACTGACGTTTTTTTCGTTCCACAATGTTTTAATGACACTGAGCGGGATCAAGGATTGACACACAGTTGTGTTACACAGATTAGCACTGGCTACTCCAAGATGAATTTTCTTACTTTAAAAAAAAATTTCCTTGGGCTTATGATCCATCTTTTCAGAGTTAGTTTTATTTTTATTTTTATTTACTGACAGTCTGCAGAAACTCGACAAAACTGGCACCAGGGAATGTATGGCAGGCCATTTAAGCGAGCACGGTTTCCATTACTGTATCAGTAGTAATGAGATTTCCTCGTAAATAGTCTTATTTAATTTCTTCTTACATACGCGCATCGCGCGCATGCGCACCCAGCAATACAGTTCCAGTGCTGCTGGTGCGCGCATGCGCTGCTCTTAAACACTTCTCCTATACACGGAGTGAAGACGGGACCGCGCCCGGTCCGCCAGCATCGGAATCATGTGTCAGGCAATCCCGGTACGGACACTGGATGTCCTTTTAAGTTAAGGCCACTTTTTGTGTATACTTCACTCCAGGCAGGTCAGGCAGCATTTTTATCATTTAGTAGCGCCGTCTGATGACACCGGATCTTGACAAAACCACAGCCAATTACACTTAATTAGACCGCCAATTAACATCGGCAGCCTAGCACGAACACTATAAATAGCAAACACTCGCTCCCCCCACTTATCATCGAGGAGGTGAGGAGCATACACTTAGGTGCAGATGTGGAGGACGCATCACGGAACAGTAAGAGCGTGAGAGAGTGTGGGTGAAAGAATGTGCATTTTGTCTTTGTGTTCTTCAGCCCTCCACGCTTTACTAAACCATTGAGTCTCCAGGTTGCATTAATAAGAGTCCTCACCTGGTTGTTCTATTTTTTTCTCCTTATTATACAGCGCTCGACCAAAGGGGTCTTCTTCCCTCACCCTCCTATGGGGCAATTTGATCCC
Organism: Calotriton arnoldi; assembly: GCA_963921515.1. Taxonomy (NCBI): domain Eukaryota; kingdom Metazoa; phylum Chordata; class Amphibia; order Caudata; family Salamandridae; genus Calotriton; species Calotriton arnoldi. The sequence goes on from CAWUFW010006413.1 coordinate 623,395, forward strand.
ATTACTAGGGTAAGCAATGTGGATTACAGTTTCCTCAAACCAATAAGTGCACAGATGAGTGTCACGTTTGCTGCACTTATAGCCACTCACTATATTTGTACGTGTATGTGGCTGTTTGAAAGTTTTTCGAAACATTTTGACCTTGGTGCTATTTTGTATTGTACTTTTCTGTTGTTTTCTCTTACAGGCTTGAACGCATTAGCCGTATATAAGTGGAGTGTGATATAGATCACCCCACCTAGTGGATCCCTCTCACCATAGTCTGGTAAGAGTGGAGCCCGTTTACTGATTATTTAGGTCCTGATGAATGCCATGGACCCTTCTGGGCCAACTGGCAGAAACATGTCGACCATATACACTACGGTGGGGGGACAATAGAATCCCCAACACACCGACCATTCATTTTTATTACCATATAGATGCCAGTTATATTAAAATTGGTTTGACATCTATAATGGCCTTTTAATTTCACTTTTTGTTTGTAAGGGCCTCCACTTAGTTTAGAAGTGCATCCCTGCCGTCAGGTGTATGCCCGCCCTCTGGCAAACCAGGTTTTTAGAGGGCGAGGACTGTTCAATGATGAAGCATGACACCAGGTGGTGTGTGAGACCAGTCTTTCACTTTTTGTGAGATGCCTGCACTCACAAATTAACACTGTAGCACCTAGGTCACCTGACTGGGAGCGGCTCTTTTTGTGCTTAACATTATATGTTGGAGGCTGCCTGCTCCTAGTACCCCGTGCCTCTGGTTCCCTTCCCTAGATCTTCTCTGGGGCTTTGGTGGTTATACAGTGTGTCATCCAACCATTACATTTGTGCCACGATTCTGGATCCACGGTACAAAGCAGTACTGAACACTAACACATTGATTCCTTTTTCAGGAGTGGATGTTGCCAAGTACAAAACTTGGATAGCTGCGGAAGCCAGTCGCTTAGAAAAAGAACGGCTGGGAATTAGAGGCCCGCAACTCCAACCCACAACAAGTACTGCAGGGCAGCTGGCGTCAAGTTCAACTTCAGAGCCTGAGGGCAGTGCGGTTGGCTCACAGCAGTCAAAACCACCACCAAGAACAACATCAACAACAGCAAGAACAGGATCTTCAGCCCCATTAAAATCGGCACAGGAATGGTATGTACGGCAAGGGCTTGTTAGGTTCAGTGCTTAGGCAAAGGAAAAGAGGCAGAGCAAAGTGAAGTACCCCTGAGCATTGAGCGGATGGTCCATGCCTATCTGGATGACCCAACAGAGGTCTACATTGATCAAAACCCATTGGTGTATTGGTTTGGGAAAAGGGGCAAATGGCCAGTGCTCAGCAGGCTGGCGATAAACTATCTGGCTTGCCCTGCAGCAAGTGTCTCTTCTGAGCGTGTTTTCAGTGCTGCTGGTGCCGTTGTAACAGTGAAAAGGACCAATCTCTTGCCCCAAAACGTGGAGAGGTTAACCATGATCAAAATGAATCAGCACTTTATACCACCAGAAGGCACCATACCTGAAGTAGCACAGCAGGAAGATGATGACAGCGACTTAGGTCATGGAAGTAGTGTGTTAGATGACCTACTTCTGGGTGAACCACCAGAGTTTGAGGACGAGCTGTACTTTCCTGACAACTAGGCTTTCAACTTGTTACTTTTTCTTTCTTCCTTATTTACTTTTATTATTTGTGTGTGTCTCTGTCTTTCTGGTTCGAATCACAACAAATCCATCACCACCGTCTTACTCTTTTATTGCCGGATTGGAGTTGCAACTGTGTGCAGTCATTAAGGAAGTAAGTCCACTCCTCCAAGTCCTGCTCCAGTTCACTCCTCCAGTCCTGACTTACCCTAAATCAATTTCCCTCAAGAATAGTACAAGAAATGTGTGCCTGCCTTGTCGAGTCCCTCCAAAGAACATGACTAATTGACTATAGCTATCCTCCTTTCCAAGCCGAGAGTGACTGCCCCTTAAGAACAGGTAATGATGATGGCATGCATTGGACGCTGACTCTGAGTGATTGGTGTTTGTGTTGTTGTTGTTGTGCATGAAGTGTACTAGTATTTAATCTATTCTACACACAAAAAAGTGACTCAAGTAAATGTTTCCCTTCTTGATGTTTAATAACAAAATTGTACTTCTACTGCAGGCTGATCCATTGCATTTTTTAATGTGGAATCTGGACTCACTCGGTACACTACAGAGTTGGACACCATGATGACCATTCTATACTCGTCGTAGTCAGTCAGTAGGATCGGAGATGATTGATGGAATAACTCGGGGCATTTCATGAAGTGGCCTAAAAGGTAAACAACTCAACAACAACCACAGCAGACCTACATGTCTGTGTAGTGGTAGAGGCGAGTGTGGTGGTATGACTGACAGCGGTGCATTGATTTAGTTACTTAATTTGGAAAATGCTATGTTGCTGTATATGTGTGCTCTGTCTGGCTCAAAATCTAAGCTAAGTGGAGGTTGGGTGGGCGCCGCGGGCCTGCTCTGTCCTACTGTTGTTGTAGGTTAATGCTGGAAACAGAGTCGACATGATTTAGCCATGCCACCTCTGAAAGTGTTCTTGTTGCACTCCTCCATAATTTATGCATTTTAACCTTACTTTTCTCCTTGATTTTTCAATATCCCTTTTGTTTTTCCATCTACACTTACAGGCCGGCCTTTGCCCTGTGCTATACTGGGAAAAACAACTCACACTTACCTTACCAATCCGCATCCGTCAGGCAAGCAGTGGCACCCAAGATTGAAGGGCGGAGCATCCATGGAAGGAATGACCAAGAGGAATGCCGAGATGCAACTCCCCAATTTGAGCATAACATAGTAACTTAGTATCATTCATCATCTTTTAATTAATTTGATTCATTTTTTCTCTTCAATCATTACCACTGTGTGTGCTGTTGTTTATTATGTTTGCTCTTTGCTTAATTTGACCCCACAGCTATTTTTTTATTTTCTTAGCTAGCTTTAAAAGGAAGCCCGGTACAACAGAACATAACATGTATGTAATTTGGGTCTCTTTGAGGGCAGACAGGCAAGGCAATTGCATAATAATAATAATTAATAATATACTGCTGCCCTATACTACTAGTCTAGTACTACTTATCATTAACCATCAAGTCATCATCATGCATGCATTTCCTTTTTCTCCCTTAACCGATTTATGATGGCCGTCTGCCAAGATTGTATATTGTCCATGTGTAGTGTTTGTCTTTGTCAAACCTTTCCCTCAAATACCCCTTCCCAACCATTCATCAAACCCTAACCCTCTTCCCCCGGGCTGTGTGATTTATATTGAGGTGTGACTAAATTAAATTTACACCAATAATTTATCACACACATTAGCTGGGGCGGATGTGGTGAAAGCAACACTAACTCAAGGCAGGGCGAGGATCTTCTTCTGCTCTAAGTTTATATATATATCGACCACACTGGCAACAGATTAGATTGCCCATTGCCCACCCATGCTCAGTAGTATTTGCTATTCTCTTTTTTTTCCAGAGGAACATAATTATTAACCCATTATTAATTATTAATTGCCGGCATCGATTTATCATCGTTCCAGCACTAAAGGTTACGCTTGTCCACTTCATAGGTCGAGTCAACTTCAGTTTGTTGTAACTTGTACTAGGCTATCCCTGTTTTATTTTACTTTAGCATTGCTTATAAATATCATTCATCATCACTTTCTTCTTGTTTGGCAGTCTTCTTCTTGTGTACTTACTACTTACTGTACTTCTACTAAGTACTCATCTCGTTTTCTTTTTTTGCAAATGCAACTGTCTACTACTGCTACCACCACCCACCATGGCACCTTAGGAAGCCAAACCATCACCATGCAGCCATCGCTTCGCCTAAACATCAATCACAGGTAAGAGAAGAAGTGTGGGGGAGTCAATAATGTATATACTATGGAAATTAATTAGTTATTTCACTCACCCACATCCTTCCGAGGACATACTACAAAGGGGTTTTAGTTGCAGAATGCATAGACTAGGAGGAGACACTGACAGTAGTAGGACAAGTGAGGGTACAGCATCTATCAGTCGGTGTGTTACACTATTGGCAGATTTCAAAATCTGGCTGCTGCCCTGCAGCAAAAGGTGGAAACAAACAAGGTGACGTAAAAGAGTAACCCCCCAGAAAAGATTTGCATCATATGTATTGGAAAACTATAAATAATGTATTACCCTAACAAATATAAACTAGAAGAAAAACCCACAACACCTGACCTACCCCTCTCCCTAACCCCAACCAATGTCCAGTAAATTAAATAAATGTCCATCCTCGTTGAAGTTGAAGAAAAAAAATAAACCCCAAGTTTTGTTTCCCCAACTCCCAACATCCCACCCACCCAAAAAAAGATTAAAAAAGGGGCAAGGGTCAAAGACTGAGGTGATGCCTAGTGGCGGGGGTGCCGGGGGCGGCTAGTTCGCTCCAGCACCTCCTCCAGCTTGGCCTCCAGGCGCGCCATCCTGAGGCGCATGCAGCGACGAAATTTCCTGCAGGAACAACAGGGGTGGGGGGCAGCAGTAGATGATGATCAAGTTGATAGGTGACGGGTGGCTGCCAGAGCATGGCATCGTACCACCGGAGGCATGTGGGGGGCCTGGCTGGGGCCCGGGGCATTGGAGGAAGCTGCAGCTGCCGCCTCCTCCACCAGGACAACCAGCCGGCGATATTCATCCCGGATGGACTCCAGCTTCCTTTGCCGTGCCCTGGCTGCTAACTCCTGCCTGGTGGGTTAGGAAGGAGTAGCTATATCAAGAAAGAAAAAAAAGACAATTGTAACCAATACTGTTAGCAAAACAGTAACACAAAATTACACACATAAAAATTATAGTGGCGCACTAGCAGTTGTGGTACTTTTATCCTCCTCACTTCCTCTGCCCCTAAGATTTGGATGTGATGATTAGACTTTCAGGCACTATGGAGTAGAGTAGAAGTATTCTTCTTCTCTCTCTTGTTTAGCACAATTAGTCTTGTAGGCATGCCAGCTCAGTCAGCTTGTGCCCTAGACAGACATACTTGTGTTGCAGACTCATGTTATTTACTACTGTCTGCATGTGGGGCAGCTGTACTACACAATTATATATTTTTCCATTACGGCCATACTCTGTTAAATCAATGGCAAATGCTCAGACAATTTCACTTTTACCCTGACTACTGCAATAAGGCACATGATGATGGTTTATGATGACATGCTTATGAATGATGATATACGGCGGCACAACATCATGTCACTCACGTGATGATGATGATGATGATGATGATGATGATGACATACTGAGTGATTTGTAAGTACTAGTTACCATGCAGCCGATAGGCCACCCATGGCTGGCACACTAAAAAAAAACATGGGTAGGGACTGGAGCGGAAATGGGCCTCAGAGTCGGAGAGGGAGGCGATTAATGATGGGGGGTAGGGTATAAATAATAGTCATGCACAATATATATGTTGTGCTTGAAAACTATTGTGAGTTAAGGAAGGGAGTATTCCATTCTGAAATACAAGTATAACCTCAAACCTTTGAATCAAAAACCTGGCAAAAAAACAGTCCTTGTTCTTCCCAGGGTTTTTTTCATATATCAGTGCATTGCTCTTCTAGCATTATTATTATTTTATTCTTAATCTTCACCCTTGGCTTTGGTACTCTGGCACGGTTTAATTTTCTTTTACATTCTCTTCATCCATTCTGACTCTGTTTTCACCAACTATCTATGATACCATCCAGGCATCCATCCATCCAAACTTGGCTATCATAAACCGGCTTTCACCGACAACATACATTTGTCATAGATATAACCAACCACCACCCATGCGTCCTTGCTTGCCTTAGAGTTTGACCCCTCAAACCCCCGGAGGATTCCTTTCACCCATACAGTTTCACCCACCCAGACAGGCATCCTTTCTGCTTTCTCTTTCACCTTACACCCATCCTTCAACTACCCATGCATCCTATCATCTAATCTTCATCTGCCACCTATATGCATCCGGGGGCCCCTTCCTTCACCCATGCATCCTTCTCTGCCAGTCATACATGTCGTCGACTCGTCTGACTCTTTGTCTTCATCATAAAACTGTCTCTGCTGAGTTGAAGATAGAATAGAATAGACCATTAGTTACTCAACCCCCGCCGCTAATGCTAATGTTAAGTAAAGCGTGTCTTCTTCAACTGTTCAGTGTTCACAACAAATTAGTCTCAGCAGAAGTACAGGGTACTAGTACTGAGTGTACACCCTTGCAGCGAGTGTATTCATCATTCACAATAAGTAATGGAATATGACTTACCACCGCCCGCCACTGCTGCTGGCTCACCCCCTCCAGCTGCCGCATCCTCCGCTCCCTCCGGAGTGGCATGGCCCTCACCGCTGGCCCCAGCACTGGTGGTCGGTACGCCTGGAAAAAACATTTCACATTTTTTTAGATGCCATATATGCCTCCCCTATTTATGTTTTTCATTAGCAAGATTGAAAATACATAATTAATAATACATACACCACACACATCACTATCTACAATTCGGATACTAGAGTAGAGTAGACAGTATGTCCTATCAAATAACAATATCCGGTTGGGCATTTTGTTGATTGCAATTTTTGAAAAGCCTCTCAAGAAGAGGACAACCCAAAGGACTGGACTCAGTGGCTAGAGCTATTGGTGCATCTCATTTTTTGAAAAGAAAAAAGAGTGGCCAACTGGGCAGACATGAGGTCTCTCTTAGTTGGAAAATAATGGTGCCGTCCTCCTACTCCTCATACTTCCTTCCAGCCATGGTGCACGGTAATCAGTTGTTCAGTGTTCACCATCAACTGCTGCTACTAAAAAAAGTACTAGGCCTGGATTCGAAAAAGTGAAATACACCACTTTGGGGTGTCCTGTCCAACGTGAGTGACCACCATTACTGATTGAGCATGATGAGACAGTAAAAGAAACTAAAGCCTTCTCATCTCACAATTCACAAACCTGCGGATGTACCTTACTTGTCTTGGGCATGCAATCTGCAGTCTGACTCTGCACAGCACATTAGTGCTACTAGTAGTAGTAAGGAGGCCTTATTAGTACTAGTAGTAGCCTAGGCTAGGACCAATGGGTTCTCTGAGTCTTACAGTACCACTACTAGGCAATCCACATAAGGGGAGAGAGAAAGCTCAGTGAAACCCAGAAGAAAGCAAGCTACAGACAGACGGTCTAATAGAGTCAGAGCAGAGGTTAGTCAGATGCAGTTTGATTTGATGTAAAAATAAAAACAGACACTAGAAGAAACAATGTTAGTAGTAGTACTTAGTTAGTAGTAGGTAACGGTGGAGCAAAAACAAGAATTTAGAAGCAGATAGATTGAAGAGGATTTTGGAAAAAGTAAAATTAGGAAATGGAAATAATAGAGCGGTAAAAGTTTGGGAAATATCAATATAAACACCAGGAGGACTTACTGGGGCCAGCAACAGAGCCATCTGCGCCTGCGCCTGAGGCCGCTTCCTGCTGTTCCTGGGAGGCCCCTCCAGCTCCCGCCGCACTGCCAGCTGCCCCAATCTTCTTCTTGCCCCTGGATGCTGATCATGTAAGACATAATTAAAGAGACAAAAAATGATTTGTGTTAAATAAATAAATATAATCGCTCTAAAAATATTTTTAGAGAGGACACGGCAATTGCAATAACATTGACCTATCTTAATGATTGACTTATTCGACTAGTAGTAGTCGACTAGTATGTATCGCAGTCGAGTACCATCCGATCATTATTATTCCACAGTTCAATTCCGATTCCTGAATCCCAAACATACCTAGCCCGCCTATTCCAGACTTTGGAATAGATTGCAAAAAAATTATATTTGCTTCTACTAAATTCCGATCTCATTCCCAATCATCTCTGTCTCCAACTCAAACCCACTTTGATGGGCCAATTGCTAAGTCTGCATTTTTATTCTTCCTAATGCATAGATGGGCGCATGCATATTGCATACACCATTGGTTGGTTGCTATTCTATTCACTCACTATACGAACGAACTACAAAAGGTTCTACTAGGACTGAAGTCATGTAAGAGGACGTGTTATGCATGCCGCTAAATTACCAAATAATACTAACTACTACCACTATCTTAGTGACAGGAGACAGGACAGCCTGACAGGACAAAGGAAAGGACTGGAGTCTTTCCTATATGCATTACCTAACTTAAATTCTCTAACCTCTCTTACATAACCAGCCCAAGAGAGTGCAAAGTTGCAAAGAAGTACGATTAGTTATTAGCGCCGAGCATAAGTACCTGTCTGGAAGTAACAATCACATAATAATAAGATTTTTAAACATAAGTTAGCTGCATGTAAGCAGCAGCAGCATGTTAGCTATTTGCAAAAAAAATAATATTTGCAATAACACAGAACAGAAGAACACAATAGTAGTATAATTAGCTAGTCACCAAGCCCCGGGACCTCAACACCTAGCAGGTCCAGCAGGTCCTGCTCGCGGTCCAGGATGTCGGACCACCGGTGCGTTAATTGGTTACGGGTGCACCGGACCCCAGAGCAGCGAAACACTGCCCGGCGCACCCTCTCCCACTGCCAGTGACGCTCCCGGAGCCCGTACCCGGACCCAGGCCTGCCGCCTGCTGCCAGGGTTAAGGGAAGGTGGCGCTGGACAAAAAAAAACAGTGCGGCCACGTCCGCCTCATTGAATAAGGCCACGGCTCTCACTCCTCTTCCCCTGGCCCTTGGTTTTCTTAAGGCTCTTTGCCATGGTTCTGGGTATGCAGGGGGGGCAGAAAAGAAAAGGTAGGAAGTAAGAAAGTAAGTAAAAGAAATGAAAAAAGCAAGTAATAGAAAAAGAGTGAAAAACGCACTAAAAACACACAACAAGTAGGAAAAAACGCTAAATATACAATCAACAATAGAGAGGGATAGATAATAAATACAAAAGATCAAAAAAGTTTCTAGAAACAAAGGATTGAAAAGATATAGGGAGGATAGAAAAACAGGCCCAGAACCATAGCAAAAAGTGAAAAAACAAAATGGCCGTGCCCATTAGCGACCGCGTGGTGAAGTTCACGCAATATTTGCCCCTGAGCACGCAAAAAGCGTCCCCGAACATGCAATACGCATTCTCTAACAGGAAAAACACACCGCGAACGGGCGGAACAAGTAACCCCGCGTGCTTACGGAACTCCACGTAGCTCGCAGAGTTTTTTTGCGACTTCGCGGAATTCGGCGTAGCGCGACTATGTGAACTCCGCCCAGGGTTAGTTTGGTTTCCTTCACTTCTGTTCCAGTAATGAATACACTGTTCTTATTAGCGTACACCTTTCTCACTAGATAGAGGCCCTCTCCCACTTGTCTAGAGGCAGGCCCGAATGGAACGACCTTGGAATTGAGATATTTTGTGAGCTATAGAAGCGCTGAAACCGTTTTTTTTTGTATTTCACTGTTTAGCTGCGCCTGCCTCGAAAATTCCACTGTGAGCGTGTTTTAACCCAGTTACGAAACGTACATAATCTATCTCTATACATAGACAGGAAAGGATCAGAGCAGAAGGATCCAGCACCAAACGTTATTACGTATAGTAGCCTCTAAGTATCCACAACAAAACGGTGCAATGGGTCTGGGATGTGATCCACATACACCCCACAAAGCAGTACAAAAACCGCCACTAACAGAACAACAAAAATAACCCTGCACCCATAGTACAATGGTCTGTCAATTGTAACCGCACTAGTGCATCATGTCAAAAAATATAGAGCAAAATACAATACAGAAAACTTCCCAGATGAAAAGACCAAATAATAATGTCATTCTTTAAAATACACGACACAGTTGATAGCCACTGTGTCGTGTATTTTAAAGAATGACGTTTTTGGAATAAAGAGACAACGCTTTCTACAATCAAAAACATTATTGTTTGGTCTTTTCATCTGGGAAGTTTTCTGTATTGTATTTTGCTCTATATTTTTTTGACATGATGCACTAGTGCGGTTACAATTGACAGACCATTGTACTATGGGTGCAGGGTTATTTTTGTTAATCTATCTCTATGCTTGTTGATTTCAGTCCCTCCGGCAGCAGTCTTAGCGACTAGGCAGAATGGGCTCCACTCTGAGTGTATATTAATAAACAGTTATTGGTTTGTATTCTCTACTGTCTGACCGACTCTTCATTTGGTATGGAAGGCTGAGAGGTGGTCATTGGTGACCCTGGTGACTTTAATAGGGTCACTTCCTTCAGTTGGTGCCCGAACAGGGACTCCTTTGGGTGATTGATCCATCCCCTTTCCCCAGACGGGGAGGAGGCCGAGGACATTGTCGGGTCAGACTGATGGCTCAGTGATCCCTGCACGAAGAGTTTTATTTGCTCGCAGCTGCCCCTTCTGTCCTGCCGGACGGTGCCTCACCCAGTGGTCATACCGACTGGAGTCCTGAATGGTAAAACCTTTGGATCTGACCGTTTGGTCTGAAGTGTCAGCATTGGAGAATAGGTTTGTTTGTACCACTGATATCAGGTGAGTTGGTTTTGGTTCTTTGTGGATATGATACCTTTGTGGTTTGAGTTTGGTACGGTCTGAGGACTGTCTTGATAAAAAGTACATGCAACTACTTTGCCAGGTAAAAATAACGAACTTATTTTCCTTTTAAAAATGCCTATCTTTAGCAAAGTTTGGAATTTGTGTTGTCGTTGTTGTTCTGCAGATGCTTGATTGGAAGAAGCTCAGCCGTCGCCTCCTGAAGGCAGCCCTAATTTTGCTATGTATGTAAAACATGGCCTTGGCCCTATTTTTGTACATTATGGCACAAATATACGAGGGACAACGCCGAGTTGCAGTGGCCTCTGATGGGATCTTTTGCTGAACAAACAATTGGGTTTTTACAGGAGCAGTTATTTGAGAAAAGAAGTAGACAGTCCATGTTTGACTCCCTCAGGACTTGGCAGAAGCAGGCCAGACAGAGATGATTAAAGATGGAAAGAGATGCACGGAAGGGGAAAATGCAAACATTGACACAGAAAGCTGTGGCATATGATAGAGAAAAACAAGAGTCTGGAATTGAATGTGAAGATAGGAGATTTCAGTTGCATATTGATAAGTCTTGTTTGTCGAAAGAAGAAGACGATACTTTCGCAGAGGAGTTATTAGATACTTGACCCCCGCCTCCTTATGCCCAGCAGAGGAAATATCCCACTGTTCCTTTACAACCACAACAGTCTGTTTCATCTGTTCCAGTTGCTCCTTTGTCTATGGCTGTTATTTTGACCTCCGACCCTCAGTCTAGGTCCACTCTCTCCCCACTGCTCCGCTGTGCCATCTCTTGCCTCCAGACCCCGACCTCCTCCTTGGGAGGTTCGAGGCTGCTGCCCGCTCCTGCGCCTGCTGCCCGCTCCAACTGGGACCAGACTGCCTCCAACCACTGTAACCTTTCTCAGCCGTTTTTTTTCTTACTTTTTTTCCCTGTTGTGCCACTGTTATTGTGCCCATCTGTGTCTTGCTCTAATTCCACCACTGTTTTTATTTTCTCGTGCCTGCCAGTTCCTTTTGCCTTTCGCCGCTGCTGCCCCTGCGGCCCCTCCCCCCCAGAATTCCCCCATGGAATTCCCCCCCGGAATTCCCCTGCTCCCGCCTCCCAACCTCTCCTCCCTCCCACCTCCCCTACTTAATGGCGGCTGGTGCGCGGTCACGCAGTGGATGTGCGCAGCGGGTGCGCCGCTGGTGCGCCAAAGGCAAGCCCGTCTGCGCCCGTCCGCGACCCGACCGCGGCCAGCACCAGGAACCCTGGACCTCCCACTACCCATCGCTACAACACCACCACCCTCCTCGCACTCAACCCTGGAATACTTAGAGAATGCCAACAGGCCTCGCCGAACACGACCCACGGCCAGTTCTCCTGCCTCCACTGCCGCCAGACCTTCACCGCCACCCCGGCCTCCAACACCGCCGACGCCAGCACCGGCGACACCCTAAAATGCATCCTTCTCAACGTACGCTCCGTACACAAACACGCCATGGAAATCTGGAACCTACTCGACTCTCTTCGCCCGACATTGCCTTCTTCACAGAGACCTGGACCAACGCATCCTCCGCCCCGACATCAGCACTGCCATCCCAGACGGATACAAGATCCAGAGGAAAGACCGCCCCAACCACCCAGGAGGGGGCATCGCCATCGCCCACAAGATCACCCTCTGCCTCACCACCTCCAGCGAAACCTTCCCCTCCGCCGAACACCTGCACTTCAAGATCCAGACCACCCCCAAAGCCACACTCCGAGGAACCCTCATCTACAGACCCCCCGGCCCCCAAACACCCTTTGCCACCACCATCACCAACTTCATCGCACCCCACGCGATCGCCGCAACAAACTACATACTCATTGGAGACCTGAACTTCCACCTCGACAACCCCAGCGACCCCAACTCCACTATCCTTCGTGACAACCTCGCCAGCATCGGACTTAAACAACTCGTCAACACACGGATCCACAGAGCAGGACACACCCTCGACCCCATCTACGGGGCACGAAACAGCGTCCATTTCAGCCACACAACGCAGCCGCCATGGACCGACCACCACTGCATACACTTCGCCATCAACAAACCCAAGGCACCCAAACCAGCCCCACGCCCACCACGAAGGAACTGGAGCAAGGTTACAGACGAGCAACTTAACTCCACCCTCACCCGAGACAACCACACCTGGGCACCTGACGCAAACAGCGCAAACAACGCAGCCAGAGAACTCCACACCTGGATCTCCAACTGCGCAGATGAGCTTGCCCCGCTACGCAACCCCGACAGACTACGCCCAGGAAAGCCGTCTGGTTCACAACCGCTTCCAAGAAGCCAGACGCACCTGCAGACGCCTGGAGAAGAACTGGAGAAACACCAAGACAACCGAAAACCACACCACCTACAAGGACGCCATGACGGACTACCACAACCAGATCAGAGCCACCAAAAGGAACTTCATTCACAACAAAATCCTGGCCAACTCCACCAACTCCGAGGAACTTTTCAGTGTCATTCAAGAATTCACCAACCCACGCAGCGAAGCCACAGACATCACCCCATCCCAAGACCTCTGCGACAAGCTTGGAACCTATTTCCACCTCAAGATCAAAAACCTCTACGACAACTTCATCGACCATCCACTAGGCGCCACAGACGGCCCCCCGTCCCCCAGAAACACCAGCCAGCCCACCGTCTCCAACTGGACACCGATCATGGCCGAAGATGCCGCCTCGACCATGAAAAGCATCTACTCGGGGGCACCCACCGACCCCTGCCCCCTCACATCTACCTCAGAGCCGTGGCCGCCATTGCACCCAAACTACAACGCACCATCAACACCACCTTCAAAACAGGCACTTTCCCAGACGACTGGAAGCGCGCAGAAGTCAGACCCCTGCTCAAGAAGCCCACAGCTGACCCCACCGACCTCAAGAACTATCGGCCCATCTCGCTCCTCCCCTTTGCAGCAAACGTTGCAGAGAAAACAGTCAACAGGAAACTGACACGATTAATTGAAGAGAACGCCGTCCTCGAGCCGTCCCAATCCGGATTCCGAAGCAACCACAGCACAGAGACCGCCCTACTCGCCGCCACAGACGACATCTGCACCCTCCTGGACCAAGGCCACTCCGCAGCCCTCATCCTACTCGACCTATCAGTGGCCTTCGACACCGTCTCCCATCGCACACTAGTCGTCAGACTACACAACGCAGGCATACAAGGAACAGCCCTGGACTGGATCCGATCATTCCTCACCGGAAGAAGCCAAAGGATCAGACTCCCACCCTTCCTCTCCGACCCCACGAAAATCACCTGCGGAGTCCCACAGGGTTCATCATTGAGCCCCACCCTCTTCAACATTTACATGGCCCTCTTCGCAGCCATCGTCCGACAACACAGCCTCAACATCGTATCCTACGCCGACGACACCCAGCTCATCCTCTCCCTCACCAAAGACCCCACCACTGCCAAACTCAACTTCCAGAAAGGAATGCAAGACGTCGCAGTCTGGATGACGAACAGCTGCCTGAAGCTCAACGCCGAGAAGACAGAAGTCCTCGTCCTCGGTACCACCCCTTCTGCAAGGGACAGCACCTGGTGGCTGACTGCCCTCGGAAGCCCACCTACCCCCTCAGACCGCGCCAAGAACCTCGGCATCGTACTCGACTCATCACTCTCCATGAACCGACAGGTTAACGCCGTCACCTCCAGCTGCTTCAACACCCTCCGCATCCTCCGCAAGACCTTCAAGTGGATCCCCCCTGAGTCAAGGAAGACAGTCACCCACGCACTCATCACCAGCAGACTGGACTATGGAAACGCACTCTACGCCGGCATCAACAAGTCCCTACTCCGCAAACTCCAGACAGTACAAAACACCACCGCCAGACTCGTCCTCGGCATCCCCGACACGAACACATCAGCCAACACCTACGAAGTCTCCACTGGCTCCCCTTGGAGAAAAGAGTCACTTTCAAAATCCTCACTCACGCCTACAAATGCCTACTTAACAACGGATCCAAATACCTCAATGACAGAATCAACTTCCACATACCCAAAAGAAACCTCCAATCTTCCAACCTCGCACTGGCCGAAACCCCGCGCATCCACAGGGCCAGAGCAGGCGGAAGATCCTTCTCTCACATTGCAGCCAAGACCTGGAACGAGCTACCGGCAGACATCAGACGCGCCCCCTCCCTGAACACCTTCAGGAAGACCCTCAAGACCTGGCTCTTCGGCTAAACAGATCTGCGGACCCCCCCCCAGCGCCTTGAGACCCTCACGGGTGAGCAGCGCGCTTACAATTCCCTGATTCATTGATTGATTTGACTCCTTCTTTGTCCTCGCCATCTTTGACAACTGTGACCCCTAGTACAGCTACTGTTTCAACTCCTGTATCTTCCGTTTTTTCTTCTCCCATGCAAGCGTTAACAACAATTGTGCCTGTTACCTCTGTTGCTTCTCCCTCTATGGTTTTTCATCCTCTGACGCCTTTGAATGCTGAGACGCCAGTACGTGGGTTTGAGGATCGAGATTGGATGAAATTCAGGGAGCGAATAGGCCCGTTAGTGCGATCTGGGGTAGGGGATGAAGAGAGACAAGTAATAGCTGACCAGGCTGCGCAGTGGGCTTATAATGCGATTTATGGTGTTGAGGATGTTTGGGAAGTTATGCGAGATTTTGAACCCTTTATACAGCAACATACCCTTAAACATATGTCTGCTACATTAATTAGTCTTTGGCAAACACACATTGGGACAGAAGCGCCCCAAATTGTATTTGATATTAGAGATCGTGTATATGTTACTGATTTGGAGCCAGGCCAAGTGCTTGGGATTGTTACAACCCTAGTTGCCTACAGGGGTAGATTACATGTGAGGAGCCCTATCCCGATAACTCAGTATCCGATGCGTGAGGTCCATCCCATATATCATCCAGAAATACCTGAGTTAACGGATCAGCGTGGTAATGTCACTAGACCGGCTGTTGTGGCCCGTTTCCAGGGGCAATGGGTTTATACTCCGTGGAAAATGAGTGAGGTTTTAGCCCTTAAGGCTCATTTGCCTGACCCTAGGAAAAATCCTACAGCTTAATATAAAGAATTAACAGAGGCTTTCTCTTTTACTGTAATGACTCTTGCTGATATTGAAATGTTTTTTGGTCTTCTCGTTCTGGTTGATGTTTGCAGAAGGATTCATACTCAAGATCATGTTGCGGAGTTGGGTGGTACATGGGATGTGATAAAAGGATGGGATCAGGAAAGGAAGCCAGGTGATAAACCCCGGGCCGAGATACTTGCTTTGCCAGGTCTTATTATTACATGTATGCATTCACTTATTCCACCTAGAAGGTAAGCTGGGAAAAATTGACAGCTTGTTGACAGAAGAAGGATGAGAGTGTGTCTGATTTCTTTACCTGGTTTGAAGATACGTTTTTGGACTATAGTGGGCAGGATGTCTAGTGAGGGAAGAGTTTGATTGTTTGTTTACAGGTTTGTTTCTAACCTTCGTCCTGAAATTACGACTCATTTTCAGGCGTCTGAGAGTACTTGGTCTACATCTTCTCCCTCTGTTATTTTAAATATGGCCCAGTATTATGAACACCTAGATCAGGAGGAAAAGGATAAGACTGATAAGAAACATAAAGATCTAAAGACGAAGGTGTTGTTGCAGCAAGCATTTCGGGGCAATAGTAGGGGACGAGGTGGTCCTTCCAGACAGCTTCCCCGTACCAGCAAGCAGCCTTCCACGACACCTTTATGGCCATATCAGTGTGCATATTGTAAGGAGGAAGGTCATTGGTGTAGCCAGTGCCCTGTGCTTTTACAAAAAGTTGCGTCTCCTAGAGGGCGAGGTTCTGGTGGGAGAGATCGTGGGGCTGATAGAGCTCAGAATGCTACGGTTTCGCAGGGTTGCTCTGACAATAATTACTTTGATGACGCTCATGATGGACAGTATTATCAAGATGATTACGATATGGATGAGCTGACAGGTTTGTCTAACAGCTAGGACAGCCAGGGACAGGGTACAGGACCAGTACAAATACCTGTAGATCAGTGTGGCCCATATGTCAAGGCGGATTTGCAAGGATCGACTAAAGAATTTTTGGTGGATACAGGCACTACAAAAAGTTCTGTTTCCCGCCATATGGTCCCTGGGGCCACTCTGTCTGGCCAGAATAAGGTTTCAGTGGGTTTTTCAGAAGTACCGGTTGTAAGCCCCATTTCACGCTCCCTTGCCCTTACCATTGGTCCTCTTACTGTAGAGTCTCCGTTTCTTCTTACTTCTGAATGTGGTGAAAATTTGAGGGGTTTAGATTTATTGAAGAAATTGCATGCTACTATTTATTGATCCCCTGCAGATGTTTATATTACTATGGGTCCAGATGTGAGTGCTAAGCAGTGTTTGTCCCAGGATGCGCCCCTTCCAGTTGAATTTGCTCAGGTGCCACCTACATTGTGGGCGACTGGTGATACAGATGTGGGTCTGTTGCATATACCACCAGTTTCTATACAAGCTAAAGAAAATGCTACTTTACCCCATAATCCTCAGTATAAAATACCACAGACAGGAGAACAGGCTCTTGTTCAGATTATTCAGGATTTGATACAAAAGGGAGTGGTTAAAGAAACATCTGCCAATGTTTGTAATAGTCCGATTCTTCCGATTCTTAAAAGGACACCCTCAGGCTCCTCTGACGACAATGATAAAATTGTTTTGTGATTTATCTACGCGAGGTTAATAAAATAGTAGTTCCACAGTTGCTGGTGGTTCCTGATATTACTATGCTTTTGACGATGATTGCTTCTACTGCTAAATTCTTTTCTGTTATTGATTTGAAAAATGCTTTCTTTAGTATTCCTATCCATCCAGACAGTAGATATTTGTTTGGGTTCACACTGGCTGGTAAAGTTTTAGATACTGTCGTGCTCCTCAAGGCTATATGGAAAGTCCTAGTATCTATAGTCAGGCATTAAAGAGTCAATTGGATTCATTGTCACTCCCTCCAGGTAATGTATTGGTGCAGTATGTTGACGGCCTCTTGATCGCTTCTGATATGGAGCAGGGTTGCAGAGACAGTACGGTGCAATTGCTTTTGCATTTGGCACATCATGGTCATAAGGTTTCTCTTTCTAAATTTCAGTATTGTCGACAGAAGGTCACCTATTTAGGTCACCTGCTGTTGAAGGAGGGTAGGAGATTGACCCCTGAGCGTATTAGTACCATTGTAAAAATGCCCATTCCACTAACTCAAAAAGATGCACGTGCTTTTATAGGTATTACTTCCTACTGTGTCCAGTGGATCCCGAACAACTCGTTACTAATCAAACCTTTGCTTGCATTAACAATGAAAGCAGTGCATCAGCCTTTGCCTTGGATGCCCGAATGCCAGCAGTCATTTGAGCAATTGAAAACTGCGCTTTGTTCGGCTCCAGTGCTTGGCACACCTAACTATGGTGAACCGTTTGTGCTCTATGTCCACGAGATGGCTGGTTGCGTGCTTTCTGTCCTAACACAAACATTTGGAGATAAGCATAGGCCTTGTGCTTATTTTTCTTCTGTGCTTGATCCTGTTGCTAGATCTCTCCCGAGTTGCCTGAGAGCGGTCATGGCCATGGCCACTTCAATCAGACAATCGGCTGGACTCTTAATTGATACTGACCTCACAGTTATGGTACCCCATGCTGTGGATACACTTTTGAATAAGACAAAGATACAGCACCTCACCAGTGCACGTCTTACTGGCTATGAATTGACATTGTTTGCTAAGCATATTACGGTTAAAAGATGTGCCACTTTGAACTCAGCCACGTTACTACCCCTCCCTTCTGAGAATGATGCAGTTGATAAACATGATTCTATCTTCCGGACGGAAGAAGAGACGAAGGGACGGGTAGACCTTACTGATGTTCCCTTATCTGACCCTCAAGGAGAACTATATGTCGATGGCTCTTGTTTAAATTACCAGATGGCATCACCACTGCAGCTTATGCTATCACTACGTTGTGCATGGTGGTAGAGACCTCACGGGTCCCTTATCAGTCAGCTCAAGCTGCTGAACTTGTTGCCCTTATTCGAGCTTGCGAATTGAGTGAAGGGCTGGTTGTCAATATTTATACTGACAGCCAGTATGCATTTGGGGTTGCACATCATTTTGGCTGGCTTTGGGCACCTCATATTGAGGCATTTGTCCGCTTTAACGCTCCCCAAGAATTTGGCCATAATTAAATGTAGTGCCCACAGGAAGGTTACTGATGATGTGGGTAGAGGAAATGCTTTTGCAGCTCAGACAGCTAAGGAAATTAGGTGCCCTAATTGAACAAGTAACTGCCATCTTTGCACAACCAAAGGCAGCATTAGGTAGGATATACAAGAGCATAAGTTGATGGTTTATGTGTATATGTGGGTTATTTATTGGTAGTATATCAGTATTTGAATAGTCAAGTATGTATTGTTTCTATTTTTAGTGCATCAGGAAGATAGCATTCTAAGCCCGAGTCTCTATCTCCTAATCCACGGTGGAATGCCCAGATCCTTTCTGATATTCCCAGAAGAGTCATCCTATCCCAAGCGAAGACATCTTTTTATTTTAGAAGGTTGCCAAGAAAAACCAGTATGTATAAAATAATGTTTAACCCCTTCCTTGCGGATGACGGAACCACGCCGTCATGAGCTACGGGCGGCGTGTGCTCATGACGGCATGGTTCCGTCATGCTGCGGCCGCTCTGCCCACGCGGTACTGATTCCCCACCTGTGCGGGCGAATTAATGAGTGGGCGGGGTCGTGACGGAACCACGCCGTCATGACCACAGCTCGCCCGTGACTCATGACTCATGACGGCTTGGTTCCGTCACGAGCATGGCAGCGCCGCGCTCACCCCCCACCCCCCAGCGCCGCGGCGGAATTACCGCCGCGGCCAAGGGGTTAAGGCATAACACATTGAGAGGCAAGACCTCACATTTATCTGGATTAAGGCGGTAGCCAGAAAGTTGAGAAAAAATATCAACCTGACTGAGAAAGGAGGGGATAGACGTTGCAGGATTAGAACAATATAAAAGAATATACAGACATTTTGACTTGGTGGAATCGAGTTGAAAACCAGTAATCTGAGTATCTTGTCTGATCTTAGTTAAAAAGGGTTCTAATGCTACTGTAAATAATAAAGGTGATAAAGGACATCATTGCCTTACTCCTCTGAAGAGAGGAACATAATCCGAAATCTTACCATTAACAAAAATAGATGCTTTGGGCCCGGAGTATAATAAGGAGATAAAAGAAATTAATTTTGGAGGAAAACCTATCCATTTTAAAGCCTGGAACATGAAATCCCATCCAACCTGTCAAAAGCTTTTTCTGCATCTAAAGCTATAGCAGCAATAGGGTAGTCAAGAGAGGAAGCTTTGCTGAGAATGTTGAAAAAAACTCTAGAATTGTCGGAAGATAGTCGACCTTTTACAAAACCCGATTGCTCAGTACCAATAAGTTCAGGTAGGATAGGATCAATACGGAGAGCGAGAATTTTTGCAAATATCTTATAATCAGTGTTGACTAAGGAAATGGGTCGATAATTTTTGCAAAGAGAACGGTCTTTATTGTCTTTAGGAATTAAACATATCATGGCCTCCTGAAAAGTTCCGCGAGAGGAACCAGCTGTGATAAAGGAGTTAAATAAAAATAAAAGATTTGGAAGAAGAAGGTTAGCAAAATGCGCATAAAACTCAATAGTAAACCCATCAGGTCCAGGAGCTTTCCCTCTTCTTAATACCGAAACTGCATGAGTAATTTCTGTTAATGTAATATCAGTTTCCAAACAATTAAAATCAATATGATGAGAAGGAGGGGGATCAATAGATTGAAAATAAGAAGAAAGATCCAATGGAATTGGTTGCTTTTCAGGGGTATATAAATCTTTATAAAAAGAAACAAACTCATTTAAGATATCATTGTCTTTAAATAATGAAGTACCAGCAGCATTTCGTAGAGAATCTATTTTAGTCCATTCTCGCCTTATCTTCAAGTAGTTAGCCAATAATTTTATTTAGGCCTCCATAGTAGCGAGAACTGCTCTTTAAAAGAGAGGAGGAAGCAGCTTCTGTGGACATTTTGTTGAAAGTGAGTTTCGCATCGATAAGATTTTTTAAAGAAGATTCAGTGTTTGAATGATAATAAGTATATTCCAGATGTTTAATCTTAGTGAGTAATTGGGCAGTTTGAGCTTCAAAAGATTTCTTCTTTTGCAAAACAAAATTTATTATAAAGCCTCGGGCTGCGGCCTTAAAAGAGTCCCAAACCATTACAGGGGAAGAGTCTGGGGTTGAGTTAAGAGAGAAGAATTCAGAGATAAAAGAGCTGAATTGGCTAGAGAAATTAGGATCGGTTAATAATGTATTATTAAAGCGCCATCTACCAGCATGTGGGGTAAAAGGTATCAAATCAAAGTCAACATACACTGGGGCATGTTCTGATATTAAAATAGAACCTATTTCAGAGTGAAGAACCTGTTGAGATAAGGATTTACTTAAAAAGAGGTAGTCAATTCGGGATTGTGATTGGTGCAGAGGGGAGTAAAAACTATATTCTCGGAGATCTGGATTACAGAGCCTCAAAATATCAACTAGAGATTTGCGGCGTATAGTGGAGGTAAATTGTGAATGCATCTTAGTGTTAACAAACTTAACTGAGGAATGCCTGTCTAATACGGGATCAAGCATTTGATTACAGTCGCCACCAAAAACAATATAATCATCATCAAATAAAAGGCGTTTATCAGAGATTTGAGTCCAAAAAACTTTGTCAACATTAACTGGACCATAAACATTGAACAGAACTAAAGGTATCCTATTAATAAGAAGTTTAACAATAACCCAGCAGCCCTCAGAGTCCGATTCTTGATGAGCAACTGAAACCTGTAATTTTTTGTGGCAAAGAATCGAAACACCATTTTTCTTACCTAGAGCCGGAGAAGAAAATACATTGCCTACCCAACATCTTTTCAGTTTAGATGCCTCAGCGTCAGATAGATGTGATTCTTGAAGTAGTGCAATGTCCGTTTTTAATTTAGCTAAATGGGTTAATACTCGTTGTCTTTTTATAGGATTACTTACTCCCTTAACATTCCATGTAGTGACTCTGAATATGACCAAAAGATTTTAACATGAACAATTAATAAGCGAACAGCGAAACCATTAAATTCACTATTGAGAGAAAGAAAAAAGATAAAAGTGTGAAAATAGAAGTATTGTTTCAGGAAGAAGAAAAGGGGAGAAGAGGTAATAGGATAGATATCAAGAAGTATGAAAAAGAAGAAAGTTACGTAAGTAGAAAGATGAGAAGAAGGGAAGAACATAACAGAGAACAAAAAACAATACAAGTCAAACAATTGATAATGAAGAAAGGTAACAAAAAGGTATACCACAAACAGACAACAAATGCGGGGTTGGTGGAGCCACATAGGGGAGACAGCACGCCGAACGGGAGACTCCAGGATGAAGACGGCAAGGGGGGACATCATCCAGGCAGATTGAGGGGGACATATATCGAGGGACCACAAAACCGCACCTGGTAGAGAAGAAAAAGAAATTATTAACAAAAGACATAACAATACAACAAAAAGGTACATCAAGAAGGAGGAGAAATACCAGCAACAACAAACATTAATGGAACACTCAATTCATCGATGACCGAGGAATGTCCATAGACTCATCTCTGCAGGTGTCCAAGAAATGTTGAAGAAGTGCAGGATCCTCATATTTTGTTGTTTTATTATTGTAAGTCACCTTGAAAAGGCAAGGGTGGAACAAACAATATCTATCATTCAAATTTCGAAGGGCAGGTCTCATGTTCAAGAACTTTTTCCGACGGTCCGCTGTCACTTTGGCATAGTCTTGAGCGAAGAAAAGATTAGAACCATTCCAAAAAAAATTCCCTTTCTGCTTGGCAGCATGGAGGACTCTAAGCAAGTCGGTGTATTCCAGAAAATACAAAATAACTCCTCTAGGCTTAGTTGAAAAAGATGAAGAGCGAGGGCCTTGCCCCAAGCGGTGCGCTCATTGAATATTCAATAGTGGGGACTCAGGAAAACCAAGAAGAGTTGGAAGAAAGGATTGGAAAAAGGAGAGAGGATCTGAGCCTTCGAGTCCTTCAACAAGACCATAAATGCGTAAGTTATTACGCCTGTTGCGATTTTCATAGAAGGAACCTGGTCGGTGACTCTTGAACAGATCCAATTTGTCTCTCTAAATTTTCAACTTTTTGCTCCGTATGTGTCCAATTATCTTCAAGGCTCTGAAGACGGATATTGGTTTCCTCCATGTAGGGCTTTAGAGCACGAATTTCCTCGAGAAGTAACTCCATAGAAATTGAAGAAGGAGGGGTATTAGGAGAAGGTGGGTCTTTCTTGACTCGTTTGCCTGACGTAGAGCTTGAGGCGGAGGGTATTTTGGAACCTGGTTTGGAGCTGGAACGAGGTGTGTTAGATGTCGAGCCACTTGTAACAGAAGGTCCAGAAACCACATCCTCCATATTCTCTTGCAAAATACTGAAAGGGTTATACTCCTCTAATGAGGTATAGTTAGTAGGTTGAGCACCACTGCGGTTAGAGCGGGGCTTTGCCATGAAATATAGTGAAAGAGAGACCTCCTCAATGGTAGTGTAGGAAATACTGTTTTGACAGTAAGACAGACTTCAAAAATAATTTTCAAAGGCACATTACATGGGCTTTTGAGGAGAAAAGATTAAATAAATATTTTATGCCAAAGAGTTTATGGTGCACATAATAGTGGTCAATAGGAGATGAGCCTTGTGAAGAATGAGGAAAAAACGCTGGAAAAATGCCAGATGAGCATTATGTTATGAGGCAAAAGGTGTCTGAGGCAGCCAGGCAGCAAACGAGGAAAGCGGCAAAAATACAAAATGGCAGCCTCAATTATGCGTCAAGCCGCGGCCGGTAAAGAAAGTCAAATAAACATTCCTAGCGCTCATCCCGGTCATTCACGGAGGTCGCAAACGGTGAAGCAGGAGTTCCGATCCATGTGTGATCAGTTTGGAGCCCAAATTGCAAGAATAGCAGCCCGGAGGACGTCCGTCGCCTCACACCGCCACGGAGCTCTCCAGGTCAGCGGCCATCTCCGTTGGCTCCAAAGCCACGCCCCAATAATCTTAAGTATGTTTTGGTGGTTGTATGTGCATTCAGTAAATGGGTTGAGGCTTACCCCCACTAAAGATAACACAGCTATTACGACTGCAAAGGTACTCCTTAAGGAGTTCTTTCCTCGTTTCGGGTTGCCCCGAATTATCTGGAGTGACAACGGAAGTCATTTTAATGGGAAAGTGATTAAATTGATTTGTGAAGGTCTTCATGTAAAACAGAAATTTTATGCTGCCAATTATTCACAGTTAGCAGATTTGGTTGAGAAGTACAATGGTACTCCCAAACTGAAACTAGTAAAAATTCAGGAGACGACGGGGTTAAAGTGGCCAGATGCTTTACCATTAGCTCTCTTGTCGACAAGAACAACTGCTCATTCGAGGACAGGATTGTCTCCTTACGTGGTCATGTTTGGGCGCCCGGCAAATGTCTGGGGCATCCCGCATCCTTGTAAGTACTCCCATATTGAATACCCTGTGTTGCTTGCTTACCATGACCAGTTAATAAAAAGTTTACGTTCTATTCATCAACAGGTGCAGGAATCCCTACCTTCCACACCAGAGGGACCCGGCCACGACATCCAGCCTGATGATTATGTTCTCCTTCGAAATTTTCAGAGGAAGAAATGTTTGGAGCCATGCTGGAAAGGTCCTGAGCAGGTTTTGTTGGTGACACGGATGGCTGTAAAGGTCGCTGGTCGAAAGAACTGGGTACATGCCGTTACCGTATGACCAGTGGGTCGAAGACGGCATAGGGGACACGGAGTGCGAACAGGTGCCCAGGTTTTTCCTTTCAGCGACGCCCAGTTAACATGGACGCCAATGGATAAGGAGAATAATAATGCATTAAACAAGGCTGTTCCCCCAGAAATACGAACTATCCAAGAGCCTTTGTTCACTGATCACACAGTGCCTGGGGTTACCAGGTACAATTTGCGCCTTTGGCTGAGGGATACTTAGTCTAAGGAGAAAAAAGATTAGGGATGGACTTCGTAAGGTAGCTAGTACTGAGTTACAGTACCTACGGAATTAACAGAAATTAGTGGAGAATTTTGTATTTATTTTGCCCTTATTGTTAGAACATTAGCTAGGGAGACAAGAAGTATACTCTTCAGGTATACCATCTTTATCGACGTGGGACAGACTAAAAGAGCTTAGGACAGAGCAAGCTCCACCGCCGGTGCTCAAGAGGGCCAACTTTTGATGGACAATAGGAGCCTGTACCAGTGAGGCTCTGACAGACACTGGGGGCATGTATATTTTCTTTGCATTTTTGCCCCTTTCGCAATTCATTATGCATCCCTTTGGTAGAAAGGTCTCTGAGGAGGAGCATCCTATGGTTCTTGTGGCACAACGTAATATGATGTGGACCCGGATAAGCAAAATCATCTGTGTTGCTCTTGTGGTTTTGTTGATAATAATATTGTGTGGGATATCATGGGTTTTGGAAAATGATCAAAGTGTACCTTTACGTAGTAAGGGTAAGGTTATCTCCCCGACAAGAAACGAAAGAGCAGCCCTGAGTAATGTATTTTTGGAGACACATAAGAGGTTCTTCGGAGAAGGGACAGCTTGTTACCACACTCAATCTGTCACTAGTCTGTGGACTGCTTACCCATTATCACTTGTGAATTATACGTACACTTGGCCACCTGATTTTGTAGAAGTAAAAGGAGAGTTTGGTTTTGGTTACTCAGGGCCCTGCCTGTACCATAGAAAACCATTGGGGGAGGGTTACCCCAGTTGCGATAACAATACATACTGTGATAGTTTCTACATGGATGCACAGAACATAACATTGTGGGTTGGCATTACAAGGAATTGACAGTTCCCCAGGAAGCTGGTTATTACCCTGCTTGTTGCCCTATTATCAACAGTCGTGACACTTCATTATATATAAATTGTTCAGGGATAGTATTGTATAAGGAGATGTTCCCTCTGGTGAATTCAGAAGATCCAAGTACCTTTGGGATGAATTCCTGGTACTCTGCAGTAGATTATGAAAGGCCAATTTATGCACACCCAGAGTTTTTCTTCTTGCCTAACGGGACTTATTCTAATGTCCATAATGGTACGGATGATGTGGCCCTTGGAATGGTACTGCCTTTAGGTTGTTAGAATAGAAAAATTCATGTTTGAGCATTGCTCTATGTATGTTAGCATTTGCAGCGCCATTTTCTATGTCAGTGCCATTTTGAGTTATAATCCAAACTTATTCTTCGCTATTTCCGAGAAAAAGCCTCTGTTGAGTTGTGTTTCTCCAAGGTTAAGTTTTGCTTCACTAATGAATACACTGTTATTAGCGCATACCTTTCCCTTTAGATAAAGGCCTTCTCCCACTTGTCTACTGGCTGGCAAGGGCAGAGCGACCTTGAGTAGTAGATAGTGTGTGCCCGGCCTCAGAATCTAAACTTATTTTCTGTACTTCACTGTTTTGCTGCATCTGCTTGGAAAATTCCACTGTGGGCGTGCCTTCATTGCTTTTGAAATGTACATAAGGTATCTTTATGCTTGCTGAAGTTTAGTCCCTCTGCAGCACTCCTAGCGACTGGGCAGATTGGGCTCCGCACTGAGGGGCATATTCACAAGGAGCTATCGCCAAATTAACGGCACTTTATCGCAGCCAAAGTCGTGATAAATATACCTCCCCATTCACAAGCTGGTGTAAAAAGCCCACAGCACCAGTTTACCCGCAATAGCAGCCGCAAAAAACATCGCCACAGAGGACCCGCGCAACTATCGCTAATGAGATGCAGAGTAGGCGTTCCCATGCCAAAAGGCGCGACAACATCACACCTCAACATTCACAACGACGAGTCACATCGGCGATAAAAACACAAAACAGGCGATAAGGCGCGTTAGCACCAGGAAATCTACACCTGCTCTGACCTGGTGTAAAGTCATACGGCAGCCTGCAAACCAAAAGGGAGCACAGCCCAGGGCTACATCGGAAGGGCAACAGATGCCATGGAGCCACCCATCATGCAGCCCGGACACCCAAGAGGGCCACAACACCCACCGCCACCACCCCCAGGACCACCCCTCCCTGGCACCCCCCGACCAAAGACATGCCACATCAGCCACACCTAAACATGTACAAAATATTCCGCTTGATGTCGCACAATCACAACTGGTGACATGCATGTGTCGTCACAGAAATGAGCAGCACACATTCACTTTCGAAGCAACAAATGAAACTTTATTAAAATGAACACCGAAATGAAATGAAGACACATGGCCGCTCCCATCGGGACATTATGTAGGTCACAGCCTGTAAGACAAAAAACATGATGAGAAGGTGTGTCCTGCGCACATCAGAGGACAGAGAGAGAGCAAAGGAGAGAGAGAGGAGGAGAGGGAGGGAGAGAGAGAGGAAAAGAGGGAGAGAGAGAGAGAAGAGGAGAGAGAGGAAGAGAGGGAGAGAGAGAGGAAGAGAGGGAGGGAGAGAGAGAGAGAGAGAGAGAAGAGGAGAGAGAGAGGAAGAGAGGGAGAGAGAGAGAGGAAGAGAGGGAGAGAGAGAGAGAGAGAGAAGAGGAGAGAGAGAGGAAGAGAGGGAGATAGAGAGAGAGGAAGAGAGGAAGAGAGGGAGAGAGCGAGAGAGGAAGAGAGGAAGAGAGAGAGAGAGTGCCGCCCCTGCGCACCCAGGCCACACTGCTCACCTGCTGCCACCGGTGTGTCTCCAACCACGTGCCGGTATGTATAGCAGGACACCAGGTCACACATCTGAGTCAGAGCTGTCAGCTGAAACAGAGTCTAGATACATGACTGGCACAGTACACACACTTGCACAAGACAACATCGCCTGCCCACCCAGGCAGAGGCACCCACACCCCTCCCGCCACCCATCGGAGCATGCCCGCCCATGCACACCCAGGCCTCAATGCTCACCTTCCGCTACCGGCGCATAGACAGGAGGTCCCACCACGTGCCGCTGCAAGCCACAAGCACAGGGCCTGCGGACATGGCACCCTCCACATCAGGCAGCCCCGCTCCGCAGGCCACCAGGTCTCACGTTTGGTGCTGGGTCTTGATTACTCCATGGCATAGGACATACCAGTGCACCCGGCACCATCGCAGGCTGCACACCCGCTCAGCCCAATGGGTGCTACCAACTCTGGGATCCCGGAAGCGACCCCACGTGGCGGTAGGCCCGCGCTGCCCGCTGGCTCTGGCCTACACTGCGGTCCAGCAGGGCACACAAGACCTGAGCTGTCCGGACCGCCGGGACGGGGCATCATCGCAGGCTGCACACCCGCTCAGCAGCTTAAGGTGCCACTGACTCAGTGCACCCAAAGTCACCGTCCCGTGGCGGGGTGCCTGTGCCGTCCGCAAGGCCCTGTGTGCCACTAACCCTGTGCAACCCCAGTCTGCGCCACATGGTGGTAGGCCCATGCCGTCCACAAGGCCTCGTGTGCCACTAGCCCTGTGCGCAAAAACTCATGGGCACTTAATGATTGAGAACCGTGGAGCGTCCGTCATCCAGTCACCACCGGCAGAGGGGAATGTGACGCCATCGGCCCCTTATGGTGGTGGAGTCACATGGCCTGTGATGCCTGTGCTGGATGGGTGTGGTGTGCATGCAAACCTGCCCTCAGGGAGTGGCTGTGACATGCTGACAACTAGACCAGTGACCTGCACACCACCAGCGAGTATGCCTGCGACGGGTAGCAATGAGGGCCCCCCCTCGGAGCATTAGCGGAGTGTTCTGGCCTGCCGTATGCCGGACCAGCGCAGGGCTTGCAACAATGACTTGTGGGCTCTGGGCGTGGTTCAGTCCATGTCTGGACAAGGAAGTGACTGATGCGTGTGTCCCTGTTGTTGTGTTCACGGGACCCGGTACACAAAATGCAATGTA
This sequence comes from Calotriton arnoldi, assembly GCA_963921515.1. NCBI lineage: Eukaryota > Metazoa > Chordata > Amphibia > Caudata > Salamandridae > Calotriton > Calotriton arnoldi. Next base: position 651,859 of record CAWUFW010006413.1, read on the forward strand.
GCACCCTCTGACTGGCATCCCACAGGATGAACATCATTGACGCAAGGGAAGTCACTGTCCCTACATTCATCCACACATTCACATGAATGATGAAAGACATGACACAGCAGTGCGTCACTGGATGTTTATTGCACATCCAGTGCAGTCATGCAGCTGGAGCGGTACAGGGCAATGCCGAGCACACTACACAATATGGGCACATGGAGGGCCAGCCAGAGTCCATCTGGGGATGACATGTACTGCGGAAGAGGAAGGGTACAGTCCGCAGTCTGGTCGCCGTGTCATTGGTCGTCAAACAGGATGTGGCAGTCCATGCCGCTGTCCAAGGTGAGTGCATCGGAGTGTATTGGGGATCAGTGGAAGGTCATGAGCCCATGTGCGGGACCAAGCAGAAACAGGCCAGGTGGTGGAAATGTATGCTAGTGCCTCCTTCTGAGGGCCAACCCATCCACGTCCTCGGATGTGTGCTCTGCCCCACCTGTGGGTGTTGCAGTACTGGCTGCGGCACTGTGTGCCACTGACACATCAGGGGCCTGAGTGGATACGCCTGCCACACTGGGAGGCACTGACACACCAGGGGGCGGAGATGTGGATGGTGTGGGGGCAGCCGCATTCATCAGCGACACGCCTTGTGGCAGCAATGCCATGATGAAGTACTGCAGGGCATGGTAGATCCCTGCTACATTTCGATGATGTGCAGCGGTGGCTGCCATCCTTTCCGCCTCCATCCGCACCATGTCCTCCATGAGCCTCCGCATGTGTGCCAGCTCACGGCTGGCATCGCTGGAGCCACTCTGAGCAGACAGGTGTTCTTCTCTCCACGTCATGACTCCAGCGATGTCAGTCAGGGCTGGTTGGAGACCATGGGGCGGACGTAGACACCCATGGATGGCGTCCAGTTTGGTAGCCATGAGTTCGAACCCCACCCGCACCTGCTCAGCCGTCTCCCTCTGGCCCTCCAGCACACAGCATTGGAAGGCCATGTGTTGTTCCTGGGGGTCTTGGGAGAGTGCCGGGGCTGTGGGTGCCTCCTGCTGGGTGGTTTAGGTGGTGGGTGGGGTCTCATCGATGTGGCTGGGCTGCCCTGATCCTGGAGGTGAGTGGTGGATGAGGTCAATGATGTCTTGGATGGTTTGGGTGTCGATGCTGGTGTTGTCCTCCTCGTCATTAGTGAAGAGTGGCTGGGACTGCTCTGCAGGAGGTGTTGACGATGCCCCTGCGATGTGAAGGGGAGATGGTGTATTACAATGTGTCCACATGTATGTAGCCGCATGGTACAGGTTGACATTTATACAGCATGGCATTGTACATTGTGACAGTCTGTGGGTCTGGGCGAGGACCCAGGGTCATTGTGGATGTGCACTGTGCCCTGCTTGCTTGTGCATGTGTGCCATTGTGGCCATCTCAACCCGTCCCCCCAGTACCTGGTGGTCACTCACCCTGTTGCGGTTGTGTTGTGTCCTGATGAGCAGTGTCCGGTCCCCTGACTCCAGCCACAGTCTCCACACTGATGACTGTCGACACCAGTTCCTCCATGTCATCCAGCTCCAGCTGTGGCGCTGGGCCCCCCCTCCGGTCTGCGTTGCTGCCTTCTGGTTGGTGGTGAGTTTCTCCTTGGTCTTCCGCTTGATGTCATTCCATCGCCTCTTGACCTCGTCCATTGTCCGCTTGTGCTCTCCGACGGCATTCACCTTGTCAACGATGTCCCGCCATATTCCAGTTTTGGTGCCCAATGACAAGTTGGAGGTGATGAAGAGTTGTTGATGGTGTTCCATCACCTCCGTGACTATGATCCTGTTCTCCTGCGGACTGAACTTGGTCTTCCTCGTCTTCTTGTCCTTGCCCTTCCCTGTCCCCGAGGTCCCAGGCTGGTCGTCCGGGGTGCTTGTGGGGTTGCGCTCGTCCTCTGCGCCTGCTCCGGCTGCCTCCATGGTGCTTGGGTGTTGGTCAGTTTGTGTGTGGGTGTTTTTTCTACTTTTATGGTGATTTTTGACGCCTGCCAGGTGTGTGTTGCAGGCCTGGCGCTGCTTGTCGCTGATTTCCTCATCGCGCTTTGGCCCATCGCGTGTTTTTTGGTGTTGTGGTTTGTGTTTTTACCTCCTTTGTGGTGGTTGTATCGTGGACATTGTTCGCGGTTTCGGCAGACTATCGCTTGCTACCGCCTTGTTGTGAATTCCACGTTGACACGGGGTTATTTTCCCGCGATAGGCTGCGATATTGAAAGTTGCGTTACGCTACTCTTGCGGTAGTTATCGCACGTTCTTGTGAATATACCCCTGAGTGTACTTTGAATAAACAATTATTGATTTATATTCTCTACTGTCTGACTGACTCTTCATTTGTATAGAAGGCTGAGGATGGTCATTAGTGACACGGGTGACCAGAATCGGGCCACTTCCTTCAAGGTGTACCTTGTGAATGTGTGAAGCCTAAAGTAAGATGAGACAAAGGAACACTGACCAAAGAGTTCTGTGAGGGGGTGACTGATATAGAGGTTAATAATTACAGTAATGGTATTACTTTTGGATACATCCTTTCCTCTATTTTCACATTGGGTGGTACTCCTATGGCCAGGGGTGAGAAAGCTAGAGAATACTTTGGCTGCAAGCTGCAAATTTTATCTAACACCCCAGTGGCAGCTTAACGCGACATCACCACTCAGTTGGAGAGTATGCGAATATATTCAGAACAGACCAGATATGCAGTTGATTTTATTTTAGCTAAGAGTGGTGGAGTATGCGCTGTAGTGGGAGACCAGTGTGTAGTCAGGATCAAGAATATGGAAAAGAATATACCAAACACATCTTAGATGCGTCCTCGAGAATGTTAAGGGAATGGAAAGGTGAAACTGGAGTTGGTCTCTCTTTGGCAGCTGGGGTTGGATTTTTGAAAAGGTGATATATCTCATTGCGATATTGGTGCTCTGTTGCATTCTTATTCAGTGTCTTCCCTTCTGTACCACTATTCTCACCCCAAAACAGAAGATATCAATTCATGACACCAATGCCACCATAATGATTCAAAAGGATGTGGACGACTTGATGAATATAGACGAGGGAGTTTTTGGAACGTCCTCCCTCCTCACTGTTTCACTTCCTGATGTTGATAATATGGAATATTCTTAAATGCTTATTCATACGATTTCTCCCTGCTGTTTGTAATTTTATTTGCTGGTAGAAAATGTTTTAGCTCATGCTAAAAGGAGGGTCTGTTAGAATAGAAATGTTCATGTTATCGCATTGCCCTATGTAAGTTAGCATTCGCTGCTCCATCTTCTTAATAGGCGCCAGTTTAAGCTGTTCGAAACTGATCTCGTTTAAATTCCGAGAAATGCTCCCCTTAGAGTTTCGTTTCCTTCACTTCTGTTCTGTTCCAGTAATGAATACATTGTTCTTATTAGCGCATACCTTTCTCACTAGATAGAGGCCCTCTCCCACTTGTCTAGTGGCAGGAACGAATGGAACGACCTTGGAATTGAGATACTTTGTGAGCGATAGAAGCGCTGATACCGTTTTTTTGTATTTCACTATTTAGCTGCACCTGCCTGGAAAATTCCACTGTGGGCATGTTTTAGCCCAGTTACGAAACGTACATAATGTATCTCTATGCTTGTTGATTTCAGTCCCCTCTGTATCACTCTTAGCAACTGGGCAGACCGGGCTCCACTCTGAGTGTATATTAATAAACAGTTATTGGTTTGTATTCTCTACTGTCTGACCGACTCTTCATTTGGTATGGAAGGCTGAGAGGTGGTCATTGGTGACCCGGGTGACCCTAATCGGGTCGCTTCCTTTATCTTGTCACTCTCCCTGGGTTCATATGTCTGCATTTAAAATATTAAAAATGTTGTAAGTGTTTGATAACATATTTTTAAAATAAAACACACATTTCATCTAGTTTTCAATAATAATACATTTTAAACGTATTTATACACGACATTAATATGTTTGGTATAATTTTATTTTAAAAATGACTTTTTTATAGGTGTATTTTTTAAATGTATTATTTACACATTTTTATTTTTTTTAAGTTCTGTCAACAGCGATATAAACACCGCTACATAACACGGTTTTGTAAAAATAAATTAACAACATTAGCATTTTCTATATCTAAACAAAGCAGCCACCATTTTCACCTCTCTGCAACGCAGCTCTCTGGCGCATACTGGAGGTATCTGGTGGGCTAGTTGGCCCCTAGGGACCCTCGGGATTGAGGAGGAATTAATTCTCCAACTTAAAACGCGCCACAGGGCGTGTTTGCAGACATGTCACCTCAGGCCCCACCCCCTTTCTTCACCATTGTGCAAATATTCCTCTAAAATCAGCCGAACTACGAATTCCGATTTACTCACCTGTTATCAGGAGAGACCTCAGTGCTGCATCTTTGAGCCCAGTACTGATCCTCAAACGTAATTTTAACCGTACTTACCAGTAACTTATATTTCCTTCCATAGGCTAACATTGACTGGTTTCACTTGGAAATTCTTCTAAGTGTGGAGTTTTGGAACTTTATAATATTCCTCTAAAATCAGCCGAACTACGAATTCCGATTTACTCACCTGTTATCAGGAGAGACCGCAGTGCTGCATCTTTGAGCCCAGTACTGATCCTGAAAAGTAATTTTAACTGTACTTACCAGTAACTTGAATTTCCTTCCATAGGATATCATTGCCTGCTTTTTGCTGAAAAATTTTGTGTCGATTTTTGAAACTTACAAATATTCCTCTAAAATCAGCAGAACTACGAATTCCGATTTACTCACCTGTTATCAGGAGAGACCTCAGTGCTGCATCTTTGAGCCCAGTACTGATCCTGAAAAGTAATTTTAACCGTACTTACCAGTAATTTGAATTTCCTTCCATAGGCTAACATTGACTGGTTTCACTTGGAAATTCTTCTAAGTGTGGAGTTTTGGAACTTTATAATATTCCTCTAAAATCAGCCGAACTACGAATTCCGATTTACTCACCTGTTATCAGGAGAGAACCCAGTGCTGCATCTTTTAGCCCAGCACTGACCCTGAAATGTAATTCTAACCGTTTTTACCAGTAACTTGTATTTCCTTCCATAGGAATCCATTGTCTGGTTTTCAGCAGAAAAGTTTCAAAGTGTCGATTTTCACAAACTACAAATATTCCTTAAAATCGCCTGTATGACTTAAACGCATTCTTTCAACTGTTTACAGGAGATGCATCAGTGCTGGATCCAGGATCCACCACTGAGTAAGAAAAAGTAACGATAACACTACGTACCTGCTAAGTGAATTTCCTCCCATAGGATAACATTGGTGATTCTATGTGAAAACAACTTTTAAAATACAATAATATTCCTTAAAAATCACTACTGCAACCAAAACGCTTTTACTCAACTGTTTACAGGAGATGTCGCAGGACTGAATCTAGGATCCAGTCCTGTGGTTAGAAAAGTAATCCATAAAGTAACTAATTGCATTTAACTAGAAATTAACATTGAGCTCAATATTGCATTGTGTTTGAAATTGTGTTGCCCATTGCAACAACTGTAACTACTGTACTTAAAAGTCTATTGCCTATTTGCAAAGTATTTAAACAAAAGTAATTCATTCTGAGAAAGTATATTTTGTAATGTAATGTATAATGTAATTACAATGTAATTTAAAAAATAAAATATGTAAAAATAAATAGTTTAAAAAAATGTAGTAAATCAGTATCAAAAAATAAATATAACAATTAATACATTTAAAAATTGTCATTTACAAAACCTTTGAAATTCACTGAAAAAAACCATAGGTTTCAGACATGTTATAGTTAGGATAGTTAGGAATTAGCATTTAAAAAACCTTTGAAATTCACAGAAAAAACCATAGGTTTTAGGGACAGTTATAGTTAGTTGGACATTGCACTCGTACAAAACCCGTGAAATTCCCCCGTTATAGTTAGTTCAGCTAACTATAACTCGCGCCCCGCAATGCACTGCTGATGACGTCACATATTACATCACTCATGACATGGTCAGTGACATCACTGATGACATCACTGATGACATCTCAAATGACATCACTGAAGAAATCATCCATGTGATAATTTCATGCATCTTCTCACACCCTAATATAACTTTTGATACACCCACTCTAAATTACAGACTGCCATTCGCAAAACCATACACACTCCAATACCAATAACTACATACCCACTCACTGATTCTTAGGTCTACACACACACATCTACTCACTCACCCGTCCAGTCACTCATACTTACAGTTACTCAGTACAGGACTATCATATGCACTCATACACCTATATAAACACTCACACACCGCCACTCATCCATAGAGGTACTCACACACCTAGTCAGTCATACAAAAAATTAATCACACACCCATTTACTCACCTATACAGTTATACACACACCAGCTCACTTACTCATACAAATACTAGCACATTCTTACGCTCTTATACAATAACTGATACAAGCACACACGCATCCATACAGCCACTCTCACAATCACACACTCTCACTTATAGCCTTTTAAATACTCTAACACACATATATACAGCCTTTTACATATGTAGTTACTCGCACATGTACCACTGAGATATACATTCACTCACTAACACACCCATACACACACTCACCCACCCAAGCAGTCCATCACAGACGCACTCTTCAAATCATGCACCCAGTGAATCACCCACTCACACATCTATGTACAGAGTCGCACACACCCCACCCACACAAACACTCAGGCACCCATACAGATACTCAGACAACCAATCAATAACTCATATAGACACTCATGTAGCTATTCACAAACCCATGCAGCCACTTACACATCAACAGGCAGATGGATACAGACATTCACCCAGTTTAGTCACTAACCCATGCATTCAGTAAGATACGTTTAATCACTCACTTATAGAGTTAGTCATGCACTTACTAAATCATCCATACAGACACTTATACACCCACTCATTCTTCAATACACCTTGGCATATATATTAAACATATTTAAACTTTAGAGAAACACACAGTCACTGGATGATGTCATCAGTGATGTCATTTGAGATGTCATCAGTGATGTCATCAGTGATGTCACTGACCATGTCATGAGTGATGTAATATGTGACGTCATCAGCAGTGCATTGCGGGGGCGCGAGTTATAGTTAGCTGAACTAACTATAACGGGGGAATTTCATGGGTTTTGTACGAGTGCAATGTCCAACTAACTATAACTGTCCCTAAAACCTATGGTTTTTTCAGTGAATATATATATATATATATATATATATATATACCAGCAATAAATGTCTTCGTGCAGGAGCCCCAGACCCTGGCGGCTTCGACGTGATGGGAACGAAGAATCCCATCTATTTACACCAAACAAACTTCTCATTACAAGAAGACGCCGACATCCTGTTTCAAAGGGTTTAAAGCACTTTCAGGCACATGCATCAATAAAAGCTTTTGCGAGTCCTTAATTGTGATTATTAAGGAATCGCAATTAAGGACTCTCAAAAGCCTATGCATGTAGGAATCGCTATTAAAATAGCGATTCATATACATTCCTTATTTGCGAGTCGCAAATTGCGAGTCGCAATTAAGGAATGGCTTCCCATTCATTCCTATGGGCCTACAAGCCCATAGGAATGAATGGGAAATTGCATGCGCAATTTGCGAGTACCAATAGGTACTCGCATATTGCGCATGCAATTTCAAGGGTGCAAAGGTGTCAAAATGACACCCTGTTGCACCCCTGAAATTGTGATGTGCACCCATGTTGCACACACACATGCCCCAAGTGCACTTATGAGCAAAAATGCCCTCTTCAGGAGAGAGCTAAATTGGATCTTCTGCCTGTCCACTGACAAACAGGGATTGAATGAGGACATTCCTTGGAGTGAATTGAATAAGTAGAGCCCCCATATACCACCTTTATTGGAGGCTGCCACTCCCATCCTTAACTCTATTGGGAATACTTTGCACACTCCTCCCTGCCATACGGTCCCACTTTAGCCTTCACACGTCTATGTACATTGACATATACCTCGCATATTCATCAACAGATGGCCTCATACTGTCCTGGCTTTTCCCCCACCCTCGGGCCAGCACACCGGCATTGTTGACACTAGCAATGTGTTAGCATTCCTAGTCATCATCTTCCACTACTAAACCATCTGACTACTGTTCCCATGAACACCAGGGAATGCTGTAGTCCATTATTGACCTGCTCACACTCTTACGCGCCCCCCTGTAGGGCTACGATAGCCTGGCTCAGCCCCCCTTTTTTTCTGACTTGATTGTCTTTTATCCTGGCTCCTCCACTTCAATGACAAAAATGACATTGTAACTGTTTACCTTGGGGAACACTTGTATTTCATTGTTGGAAGCGCCCCCGATTAAGCCTCAGGGTACGTTCCAACATGGCACACACATTTTGCCGGTTTGGTCACTATCCTTGGCACCATGACTACAGACGCGAGTATGTCTTCTCGAGCCTCCTCTAACTTGTTTCCCTTACTCACGTCTGTGCCCCTCTCCTCATTGTTATGCAACTGGCGATATTTTCAACCCCCAGGAGTACATTGATTACCTTTTACAAAACCTCCCGGGTACTTCTAAAATGGCCCTCCTGATGTGCCAGCTTTTAATTGCTTTGCATTTCTCCAGTGCTGGCACGCCTGCTACAGATGTGAGTATTTAACCTCGTGTTTCTCAAGCCCTCTCACTCTTCTAAGTTGGTAGAGCGAGGGTAGGTCACCAGGCTATCCAGCCGCATCTTAACCGTGAGTAATTGCCACCTCGGTCATGTTGTGTGCTATACATTGGCATGCTGCTGCTGTTATACATACTTGGTATATTCTTTCTCCCCATTCCAAGGCGCTACCATTTAGCTATACAATTATATGTGTGCTATACATTGACATGCTACTGCTGCTATACATATTTGATTATTATTCCTCCCCACTCCAGGATGCTACAATTTAGCAATTTAGCGTTCCCTCTACCAACACTAGATGTAATTGGTTACCCACCCCAGATGGGTGAGTTTTGAAACTTATTTTAAGTCATGGTATTTGATAGCCTCCCTGCCTGCTTAAGCCTCTAGATGTGCCACCTGCCTGCCACTCTCTTCTGCCTTCCCACTGCGTCTTATGCACACGTTTCAACTAACAGCATGGTAAGAACTCTACTGCATGCTGTATTGTATTGAGAATTTTATTGATGTATGTGATTACTTTTTCAGGTCGATATCTCCACAAGGTACTTCACATTTAGGTATTTTTCATGCTTGGTCTACTCCTTACACTAACTAGGACTCAAACCACTGTGTAGATAAACATTTTATTTTTGGGCCTGATGAATTGCTAACTGATCACTTATGTTACATACGAAACAGGAAACATGTTTACCTCTCTGTACTAGCAACCACTGAAACATTATGTCGGTGATTTGCTAACTCTGGTTTTAACTAGACAAGTAGACTCACCAATTAAAACTTCTTTATAGAACTACTTAGTCTACTTTTGATTTTCTTTATACACTTTAAACACACTATTCACCTATCTACACCCCACGACCCTACACTTGCACTTCACATTACGGCTTTGGAACAAAAGATCTCAGATAAAGAGCCCCTTGAATGGTGTCCGTAGGGCATTGCAGCACCGGCCCGACAAGGAGCCAGCCCTATGATGAAGCATGATACCCCTGTGTGAGGGCCCTAGTTCCAAAAGGAGCCGACTCCGGCTCCACCCTTTAGATATATATACCGACTGATCCACATAATTTTGTCTCTCTCTGTATCCTTAGGAACTGCATACCTTATTGATATAATTGATATGTTCTAGGGGCTCGAATGCTGGACCTATAAGCTCCCCCAGTATACCCTCCCGTTGTTGATATATCAACTTAAAGGTTGACACATGTTCAATGCACAAGAAGAGTTCTTGGAGGGGTAAGTTTTGCCCAATGAGTATTATGATGTGTTTTGTATATGAATTTGTGGAAAATGATTCCACTACATTTCTGGTCAGTACCAAAGGACTGTTTTGAGCCGACACATGCCTGCCTAACCAACACATATACCTGAGATTGTTATGTATTATAAAGGACAAACAGGCCACAAGTTGTCATTGTGTCAGGTGTGATGCTCCATCACAAGTGTAAAGGATTTTGCAGTAGCCCTATTAAAGGTGGCATTGCATAAAAGTCACTTATGATACAGTTAATGTTCCAAATGTCACATTGGTGAGTTGGTATTGTAAACAAACAATAGTGAACATGTGAGCCAAAATGACTAGAAACATTAGATTAAATGCCTACATTTTTTATTAAAACATCTCACAAATGTTTAAAATCAAAAAGACTATTTAATTTGCAGAAAAAGTGACAGATTTGCATGATGTCTGTCTTATTCCTTCAGAAATGTGCATGAAAGCGCTGACTGTTTTTGTAAAAAAATCTTTGGCATACATTTTTTGACAAAACACACAGGAATGTGTACACATTGGTGGCAGAATAACTCTTATCCAAAAATGTATTTTAAATGTCCTTTGTTACGTCCAGATGATAAATCTATGATGAACAAAAATAGGATACTCAAAGCGACTGTTGCGAATGGAATATTACGTCACATTATTGTTGGGGTATCCCATCTTGAAAACTCAAAATCAGGCACAACTCATGCCTCATTGTAAAATTGTAGGAATGCACCAAGGTTGATCAGTTGCATATTATGATTTGCAATTTAATATTTGAATGAGAAATTGTACATGAATCAGTGTATGAAATATTTACTGTGATGTACCAATTTTTACTTGAAGTGAGAGGCAGAATATTTTTTTAATGTTTTCACAATGGGAAAACAAACTGGGAATAACAAAAGATATTTTGGAGTCAAATGTAAAAATATTTTTGCATTGTAATAAAGTGGATTAGAAATGTATCAAGCCCTATATATTTACTTATGCTGTAGAAGTAATTTGCAAATCCCCAAAAAGTATTTCTAAATTTCTTCTATAGCATTAGTGAATACATAGGGTGTGATACATTGATAAGCAACTTCTGTACCGAATCCATTCAATATTTTAAACATTCGAAAAATACTTAAGTTACTTGAAGTAAGAGTTACCATTGTGAAATGGCCAAACAAAGTGAGCATAGTTTCGGATTCCACAAATATTGGTACACAATTTGAGTAATTGTTTACACACATCGAATCATATTAGAACATTTTAAAATACATATATTTCAGTTTTTGCCATGTACAAAGGTCTTTCCCCTTTATATAATTTTTTATGACATATATTCACTATTCAAAACCACAAATCAGAAAAATTCAGAGGTGTTAAACAGTTCCTGGAGTGAATTTACAATGGTTAAGAGACAAGATCATAAATGGTATAGGAGTAACAATGGGATTTTCCCAAAACAGTGACCAAATGGTTTCTGAAGTTGTTCCCTACATGCATGAGATTATGATAAACGTGAACTAAAGTTTGAAGGCTTTGTAGCAGGTAAAATCTGAACATTTGGCAAATGTTTTGAGAAAAAAGTTCATGATCAGTTCTATTTACACAGATACAATAAAACTATTGTATATGTCTTTTCAGAATCTTCAGGAGCAGGCAAAGGGGACACTGGCCACCAAGGTGGGGAAGCAGTCGGCCACTGTGTTTTGGGTGCTGAGACCACCAACACCAATCAACACAGTGGCACAGATGGTGAGGGGACTGGAACAGAGGACGCCAGCTCTGTAACATCTTCGGAGGCCTCCAAAGCGACCAGTCCCTAGCGATGGCAGACCCTACAGGAACTGTAATACCTGCATTATTGTCTGCCTCCCACAGAGACATTTCCACCCTCCCTCTTGCTCCCCCCAGTTGGCCAAATCCACACCCCTGAAAGGGCAGGGATCTCTTTCACCACAGGCAGCTCACCGTCCATGTCCCTTTCACCCCAGCTGCACTGAGTGAGGAGGCTTTTGACCTCTTAAGTAGAATCTCTGTAGGCCAGATTGCACTGCTGAATGGCACCCAGGGCCTTAGTTGCCAAATGCAACAAATGGTAGCATACCTGGAAGACATTCACTTTTTTTTGTCTGGCCTGCAGAGATCATTTGCAGCACTAGCCTCATCACTGACTGCAGTCTTCCAACCAGCCCAACCTTCTGCCCCAATTTAGGTCCCTTCCTCATCCCAATTCCAACGTCTGACCCCTATCCTAAGAACACTAAGGGGCTTATTTACAAGGCCCTTGCGCCACTTTTGCGTCATTTTTAACATGGGAAAAGTGACCCAAAAGTGGTGCAAGGGGCTTGTAAATCTGCCCCTAACTTCTTTGCATGCACCCACACAAACAGACACAAGCAGCAAACTCACACATAAACACAAACACACAAAGAAACTCAAGCATGCAACATACAGACATGATTGACACTACACCACACTCACATGCATCACAACCAACACTACACCCACAACCACCACCACACCCATAAGCACCACGACCACCACAAGACACACAAGCACCACAACCACCAGAACACCCAATCCACCACCACATCCACAACCACCAGTACACTCACAACCACCAGCACACCGACAACCACCACCACACCCACAACCACCAACACAACAACCGCCACAACACCTCGAACCACCAGCACACTCACACGCACCGCAACAACACCACCCACCTCAACAGCAGACTCATCCAAACAGACACCTGCACTGAAACCAACACCCACCAAACACAAATGCACACCTTCACCTGAATACAAAACATCTGAAACACCACACACATCCAAACATACACCAGACCTACATGCAACATGGAAAACATACACCCAAAGGCACCACAACCACACCAATCACCTCAACAGCAGATTCATCCAAACACACACCTACATGGAAACCAACACCCACCAAACACAAACGCACACACTCACCCAAACAACATACACCTGCCAGGAAATAAACACACAAACATACACAACATACATCAGACCCACATGCAACTGCAAAACCAACAGACACACACACATCACACACTACAGCTCCCTCTACCTCCCAAACCCAATACTCTCCCACCACTCCTACCTGTACTCCTCCTCCTGAATTCATGTCCTACCTGGCCGGACCATTACCCCTGTCAAACTCAAACCCACCCCTCCCAAGAAAGATCCTTGAGGTGCCTGCTCTGTCCCCACTAGATGCCACTTCCTGAAGAGGTTCCCCGTTGTCAGTCTGTTTAGGGGGCAAGATTGGGACAAAAGTCCTTTGTGACATTGAAACATTTTTGACTTTTTTATGTATGACAATACATTTATCGTGATTTGAGAGACGTATCTAATTTCTAAATAAAAAATATTTATTTTTACCAAGTTTGTCCTGAGATTTTTTTCATTTACTATTCTTTGATTCCTAGAACTGTTAATGATTAAAATATGATTTACATATTTTAACTTAAATTTATGACAGAATATGCAACAGTTTTTTTTAATTTCTGATTTGTAAAGTCCATACACTAGTGATATCAGTCAGTCAGTCAATAACTTTATTTCGGTCATTGCGACCATAAAAGTGCCATATGCATACAGTACATGAAGAACAGGATAAAACATGCAAGATTTAGTAGCTGTAAGTTTGCAAAGACCAAGTTATATAATATTTATAAACAGCAATGCAACAGACCTCAAGAGGCTAATTCATATAAAAAAGGTCAGTAGCTGCATGATGTAAAAGTCCAAGCTTCATAAAAGAATAAGGCATGAAAAAAAAACCATGAAAGTGCAGGTGTATACAATCTTTTTTTTGTTTGATCTGTTTATTGAATTTTCGTAATATAGTCAAAAATCGGCTGAGCTGTCCATCAATATATCATAAATTAATGAAATCCAGTACAGGAAGACTAGGTCATATCAGTCAATACCATTCACATTCTGATGAATTAACAGAATTACAGGCCTTGTGCCATAAACAGTTATGTTCCACTTGCACTTCTCCCAATGACTATAGTCGGCCTAGCCATTTCTTCATGGTTGTTGATCAAACTACTTTATAAATAACCGTTAAATATTGAACAATAAACCAATAAAAAAGGAAAAGAAAATAAGAAAGGAAGGGAGGGCAGGAACTGCACATTAAGATGATAGACATTCTACAGCTACCATAAGAATGCCAATGTGACAAATCCAGATATGTCTATATAAATCGTGAACTGCAGCATAATGGGCCAGTATTCAGTAGCTAATGACAAATATTTCTGAGCATTCTAGTAATCAGGCACATTACAGTATGTAGTGCAGATGCATACAATACATGAGAATTGTAACCAGCATACTAGGACTGGTAACTGAGGGCTGTCGCGTTCCATCTTAAGTGATGATCCTAAGTGATGGTACAAGGACTGTAAAAGTGCTAGTGCCTATAGTGCAAAAGAGGTCGATATAAACATACAAATGGCAATGAATCCAGCTCACCAATGACCGACTTTTACAAATTGGTTCAACAATAAAAAAACAATTAAAATGAAAGCTAGGAGGGCAATTAGGAGCTATGTCCGCATAAGTCTAAGCAGTAAGAACTAAACAGCATGACCCGCCATGCGGGCATAGTACTAAAATTGACTCTCTTCGGAACTAAAAGTATCTACATACATAAAAGCATTTTAAAAGACTTAATTGAAAAGGAATTAAAACGACTACGTATTCATTGCACACCTTCTAATGATCCATATTTTACCAAGGAATTTGGCAACTGCACAGACAATTAGAATACTTGAGTCGGCTTTTAGGATGCGCAAAGCATCACTGTGGCAATGGGTACCAAACCGCCTGCATACAGGAGCTATCCACCTGGATCTCAATAGACGGTACCTAGGGCATGCGAAAAGGATATGGCTGATAGACTCAGCTGCAAGGGCACAACCTGGACAGAGCTGCGATGCAGGGGAAGCCTGGTGCCAGGAGGCAGTGAAAGTATTCACAGGGAGGGAGCCGAATCTAAATTGCATGTAAAGCTTCCTATCCTACAGAATTGTGATTGCCTCCAGATATTGCTCAAAAACACCTTCCAATTTAAACTCCCTAAAGTCGAGTGTCAGACGGCCCCAGGATGGATAAGAAATAAAGTACTGTGCCACCCAGTTCCAATAATATTTCTTAATCAGTGCTTTGCTAGGTAAAGATTCTGAATTTTTAGTGACCAAGCACCTTCTAGCCCTATATTAATCATCAGAGACTTCACCTTGGTCAGCCAGCCAATTTTCCTAAAATGATCAAGCGCATAAACCTCATCCAGGGCAGCAGCGTAAGGGTATAGCTCAGGGATAGTTTTTAAACGTAACCAAAAGAGCAGGGGGCGTAACTGAGCTTTTTCTACAATCGAGGTTCTGCCCATATATAATCTCAACCGGTGCAGGGGAGTACTCTGGGGGAGTGAGCATAATGATCTTAAGAATTTATTTTCAGTTGCAACTAGCGCATCCAGTTTTTCAAACCCCCGGAGTTCAGCTCCATATAAAGCTGCACCCACCGCCTTATGATCGTAAATGCAAAGAGGGGCAGCTATTGGCTTGCTCGATGAGGTCTTATGCTCTTTGATCAGGGCCCCTGTGATTCACCTATGCTGGAGGTTCTGCCTCTTGACATGATGTTTCCAAGATAGGTCGTCAGAGAGAGTGACAACCAGATACACTAGTGATATATTTTTCAACTAGCAGCAGCAAAGGCACGACTTTAAGGATCAGCTCCATGATGGTTAAGGAAGTTTGAACCAGAAAGTAGGTAGGTTTTGGCCTTATATCAGTTTAAAACCACCAACTCAGGTGTGGAGGTTTTCCCACAACTGTCACGTCATTGGGAAGGCACATCGTGATTGGCCCAGTGGACAAACTGGCTGTACTCCCTGCGACAGTCGCTTTTGCCTATGGCGCCGCCGATGTGGGTGAACGAATATGGCAGTCGGCAGCACTCCAACGGTTTTTCGTCCATCGACCCACCAGCTTCAAAATAGAGTGGGCGGACTGCCTATTTGGCGGGCTGGGAATCTGTTGGAAAACGATGACGGGACCCATTCTGCCAAGATCTAAATCAGACCCTAAGTCAGAAGGTAAAATACGTGACCTGGACAATATGCTTGTGGTATCCGACTTCTGCTCCACTGCATTTGGCCTGAAATTGCACCTAGGAGCTGGTCAACTACAAACAATGATTTCTGATTGGCACTTTACGTTTATTTTGCACATTTTGCCTGAAAACATCAAATTTGGTTTTGGTGTAATTTTTTGTAATTATTTTTTTCATTTTCCATTTTTAGAAATTGATATGGGGGTGTTATTGTGTTGTGTTTTGACTTTTTCATTATTATTTTTTTCCTGCTAAATACTTTTCCTTAAGTTAATCCTGTCTGCTCTGTGCCATATACCAGAGTTTAAGCCCAGATTTATTTATTAAACTTGTGTGTTGGACCTAAAAGGATTTTGGACGTATTAAATGCAAAGGGCTTGCACCCTCTCCTACTAATAACACATTTTCTGACAAATGTATGTTCTTTAAATTTCTCATATGTTTTCAAATGCATATTTCTTAGTCCCTATCCACCCCACCACTTCTTGAATACATTAAACTACATTTATTCATGCTTCTTTTTACTTGGTATTTCATGACTTTATCTCTCACATCACTTCTTTGGGCCCATATGCGTATTTCACAATTGTCAATGCATTTCACAGTTCCCTCTTCTTCAGGGAAATGTGCAACATATCTCAGTACCTGTTAATGCAAGAAAATACTGTACCAAATCTTCATAAATCCCCAAACAATTCCTCAAAACAATTGAGGACGTTCATATGATTATGGTCCCATTATCACTTCCTCCTTCATTGTTTTATAAAACACTCTTTATACATTCAAATTGTTCAATAATTTTCAACTCTCTCTCAATATACAGTCGGTCAATAGCTACCACTTTCTATACGAGGTTCATTTCTTCATAATTTTACCTATTTGTGCCCTTTGTTCTAACCCTTAATTGGAAATCGACTACAAACTCATCATGTCTTTCATATTCTTATTCTTCCCCACTTTGGGAAAATCACTTTCGCTTGCTTCAATACTACCATTCAAGCCCTCATGCTCCTGCACTTGGATAGTGACTGAGCCCTGCTGCATGGTCTCCATTACTCTAGAATGACCACCTTTATGCCTGAAGAAATATGACCACATCATTGACAACAATATCGAACTCCACAGGCTCTCCTTCCTAGTCTGAACCTTTTTCAAAACCATATGCACTATCTACACAGGCATCATGGCCAGTAGTTCCACCGATCCACCTGTCAAGTTCACCATATGTGGTGGCCATCAAGACACCATCAGACTGGAGAAAAATAAGTGCAAACATATTTTTTTACTAAAGGAGAAAATAGGCCATCTATTGGCTCGAGCTGAAATAACATACCCGTATGTATCAGAAACACACCAACCCTATTCATATTTAGGAAAGGGATAAATGCAGATCTAATTAAAGAACACTCAGGTACATGCATCAAGGTAGACTTTTGCGATTCCTTAATTGCGATTATTAAGGAATCGCAATTAAGGAATCGCAAAGCCTATGCGTGTAGAAATTGCTAAAAAAATAGCGATTTCTAAACATTCCTTAATTGCGACATTAAGGAATGTCTTCCCATTCATTCCTATGGGCCTGGAGGCCCATAGGAATGAATGGGAATTGCATTCGCAATTTGCGAGTACCCAATAGGTACTCGCAAATTGCGCATGCAATTTCAAGGGTGCAAGGGTGTCAAAAGGACACTCTGTTGCACCCCTGAAATCTGCATATGAGTACATCTTGCACACACACATGCCCCAAGGGCACTTTAGTGCATTTTTCAAAGTTTTTGCAAATTACCATCAAGTACAAATTGATGGTAATTTGCGACCCCTATTAGCGAAATCGCTAATTTTTTTACTTTAATGCATTGCATTTAAGGAATCTCAATTTGCGATTCCTTAAATGCAATTGCAATTTAAGTAATCGCAATTTTGAGATTACTTAAATTGCGATTTTTGCATTTGGGATGATGCATCCCAAATGCATATATACCGGTCGCAAAGGGGCAGATTCTGAGAATCTGCCCGTTTGCGACCGGTTTTTCTTTTGATGCATGTGCCTGACTGTCACTGTCAATTTTATCATGTATAGTAAATTAAAACCATTACATGTACGTCAAAACACATTGAAAAAACAGAGCCATTTAACATACAATCAAGTTGAACTGAGTCTGATTAACAGTTAAAATAATATCGTATAGAGGTCAGTCGCAATGAGCTGAAACCGAAAGTGAAAACAGTTGGGGCAGATGTTCAAAATCCACTGGAGCCAGCCTCAATGAAATCCCCTTGTACATTGCTTTCTGAACAACTTAAATCTTTATATCTCTTCGAGCAGTAAAGTGCTCATCATACTGTACAAACATCATGGGGTAAAGTGCGTGCCGTGCTGGTGTTGTGTTGCCTATGAAATACAGCATACGCTCTATCATACCTACACTCATGCTATAGTTGAATTATTCTAAGGCATGATCATTAAATTTGTAATTTCCTGGTAAACTCTCCCAGTCGGCTATAAAGTGCTTAACATAATACTACCACCAAGAAGCATCATTGTCACTCAAACCATAGATGATGGAATTCCTGAGAGGAGTACCATTTTAGGGAAAGCTCATAAGTTAGCACTGTGCCCGATGCTTATGACGGAATATGGAATGCATGATTGTTAAAGGGCTTAGCAATATGAGATAGAAACATTGATGCATAAAATCAGTAAAAGCCAAGAGATAAAAGTAGGACCAATCTCAGTTCCTCTGTGCCTTTTATCCAGTGTGTGCCATGTGTTTGGTAAACACTTCAGCATATTCCAAATACCCAAAATTCCCAAAAATAAATAAATAATTGTAATAATTACATGCAATTAGACTGGATTGCAAACTTCGTAAAAGGCAATTCATAGACTCAGAAGGGGGGGCCTTCATAATGATCTAGAACACTATGAGAGACATATTCTTTTTATGGTGTTGTGCTTATATTATATCAGTGTTTAGACGACATTCCAAATCAACAATGCTAAGTGTATGCACATTGACAACTATAAGACAACTTCTTACTCTGCGCTTAGGTTATGTTTAGGAACTACATTTGGAAAAAAAATGCCAGAGATAACTGTAAGCCAGCATAGTCAGGACGGTCAAAAAGGAAGATGCAGTCATAGTCTCTCAATTACGTATTTTGATTGTGTCCGATGAGTCCGATTTTATATATATAACTAGTGTTTGACTCGGCAGTCTCGTTACCCCCAAACTTTCTGCCTTCACCTGTACCGTTTTCTGAACTTGTAATTCCGTTATTGTTGGTTTCAGAACACTGTCCACTGCTAAACGATGCTTAAGTGCTTGTGCTCTCTCCTTAAAACATGGTAAAAGTGGCTTAGACCCAATTGCCACATTTAATTTACTTATAAGCCCCTAGTAAAGTGGTACTAATTGTACCCATGGCACTAATTGTAACCAGGGCTTGTAAATTAAATGCTACTAGTGGGCCTGCAGCACTTATTGTGCCACCCACTTAAGTAACCTAGTAAAACATAATTCAGGTCTGCCGCTGTAGACTGTGTTCAGTTTTAAACTGCCACTTGACTTCACAAAATAAACCTTTTGTCAGGCCTAAACCTTCCTTTTTCATACATATAAGTCACCCCTTTGGTAGGCCCTACACAGCCCATAGGGCAGGGTGCATTGTGCTTAAAAAGTTGGACATGTACCAAACGAAATTATGACCAGTTCAATATACAAATCAGAGCTTCAATCTACATTATTTCTACAAAAAACAGGAAAATACATTATAATAATGTTACAACAATGTAGACCAGATGACTCAAAATTAAATACTGAAATAACAAACTGTGAAGCTGGACAAATATCAATTTCAGGAAGAACTTTTACTACTTTGGAAACCATCTGGATGGACAGAATGCAATGACACTAATCTAAAATTAAAACCAAGACTACCTAAGAAATTACCAAACTCATATCTGTTATTTCTTCAACCAAAGTTCTGAGGAGTATGTGCAGATAAAGACAGGTGTAGATTATTTTTTGTTACAGCATTTATGGTTTATTAGACATTATTCGGCCTATTGGGGGTGATGTCTTCAACTATTAGAAACGCAACAGTACTTTTACATTCTACAAAAGACTTCACATTGCATCTAATCACTATATCCTACTATTACAGTTAAATACTGTGTGGATATACTGTAATAACAGCAGTCTTAACTTACCACCTACAGCTTTCTTGAAAATTAAAATAACACTTTTGTTTCTCCAACAAGAACTTCTGCAAAATACTGTATGATTTTTCATGTATATCGATCATCAAATTTTGTTCATATTAGTTGCCTACGGAAAACGGTGTTTTCAACAGAGTTTGCTTCACAATAATATGTTATATTGTACCAGTTATAACAACATATAAAAAACATAAATGCAAAGTTTCTTGAGATTATTGCAGTAAATTTAGAAAAGGCCAATAATTAGTGAATTGCAGAGTGTTATGCATAGTATTATTTATTTTAAAAAGGTACGATGCAACATTTTTTTTTACAATCCATTAATTGTTTTTTTCCCCACTGTTCATACAGACCACTTTTTAAAGTGAACAAGTATGAAAGCTGAGAACAGTAAAAAGAGAAAACAATGTTTACGCCATATGATATTAAAAGGTTTCATTATAAGAATTGTATGTTGGTATAATTTTGTAATTTTCAAGATCAAATAGTAACATATTTATCCATTTATTTCTTTTTACAGAGTGGATGGGGTTCAGCGAGATTATAATGACACAAATCACTTTTCTATCATTGACAGATTCATTAGTCATAAGTAAAGTCATACAGCCATTCACTCACACATACAAGCCCTCATACATATCTTATTGAAACATCAATGCACCACTCATGCACTCATATAATTATCCATACACCAATCATGCAGTCATTCAATTATCCATCCATGTGTCATGTACATATTCTAACATATATACATCACTGAAGCACAAATACAATTCTCCATTCACCACTCATGCACTAATTCAATCATGCATATACCACTCGTGTACTTATTCAATCATCCATGCACCACTCATGCACTTATTCAGTCATCCATGCACTACACATGTGTTCAATCAATCATCCATGCACCTATGTTTCACTCATTCTAAAATCCATGCACCACTTATGCAATCATTCTAACATCCATTCACCACTCATGCACTGATTCAATTGTCCATGCACCACTTGTGCATACATTCAATCATCCATGCACCTTTCATACACTCAATCTAGCATCCATGTGCTACTCATGTACTCATTCAATCATGCATGTACCACTCATGCACTCATTCAATAGTCCATGCACCACTCATGCACTCATTCAATCATTCATGGACCACTTATGCTAATATCCATGCACCACTCATGCACTCATTCAATCATCCATGCATAACTCCTGTCCACATTGAATTATCCATTCACCACTCATGCACGTATTCAATCATCGATGCACCACTAATGTACTCATTCAATCATCCATGCACTACTTATGTACTTATTCAATCATCTATGTACCACTCATGCACTCATTCAATAATCCACATTCCACTCATGCACTCATTCAATCATCCATGAACCACTCATACATTCATGTAATCATCCATGCACCACTCATGCACTTATTCAATCATCCATAAACCACTCTTACACTCATGCAATCACCCATGCACCACTTATGCACTCATTCAATCATTAATTCAGCACACAAGCACTCATTCAATCACTAAACATGCACTCATTCAATCATCCATGCACCTCTCATGCTATCATTCTAACATCCATGCAACTCTCATGCATTCATTTTAACATCCGTGCACCACACATGCAATCATTCAAACATTCATGTACCACTCATGCACTCATTCAATCATCCATGCACTTAATCAATCATCCATACACCACTCATGCACTCATTCCATCATCCATGTATCACTCATGCACTCATTCAGTCATTCATGAACCACACATGCAGTTATTCTATCGTCCAAGCACCACTCATGCACTCATTCAGTCATTCATGCACCACTCATGCACTCATTCAATCATCCATGCGGCACTCATGCACTTATTCATCATCCATGCACTACTCATTAACTCATTCAATCATCCATTCACCACTCATGTACTCATTGAAGCACTAATGCACTCATTCAAACATTCATGCACCTCTCATGCACTCATCCTAACATCCATACACCACTCATGCACTCATTCAATTATTCATGCACTACACATGTACTCATTCAGTTATCCATGCACCCCTCTTGCACTCATTCAATCAGCCATGCACTACTGATGTACTCATTCAAACATCCATGCACCACTCATGCACTCATTCAATCATCCATGTACCTTTCATACACTCATTCTATCATATATGTACCAATCATGAACTCGTTCAGTCATTCATGTATAACTCACGCAGTTATTCGATCGTCCATGCACCACTCATGCACTCATTCATTCATGCACCACTCATGCACTCATTCAATCATCCATGCAGCACTCATTCATCATCCATGCGACACTCATGCACTCATTCAATCATCCATTCACCACTCATGCACTCATTCAAGCACTAATGCACCACACATGCTCTCATTCAATCACTCATGTATTGCACATCATCCATGCACCTCTCATGCAGTCATTCCAACATCCATGCTCCACTCATGCACTCATTCTAATGTCCATTCACCACTCAATCAGTAATTCTATCACTATGCACCTATGATGCACTGATTCATTCATCCGTGCACCTCTGATGCACTCATTCTAACATCCATTCATCACGTATGCACTCATTCTAACATTCATTCACCATTCATGCACTTATTTAATCATCTATGTACCAGTCATGCACACATTCCAACATACATGCATACTTGTGATTTTTTGCAGCATTGTGAATAGCTGCAACACACTGCTCACCAGCAGTAAAAACAACGCCACAGTCCAAACAGTATGTTGCCATTCTAGAAAACTCCAGAGCCACCGCTGTAGCGGTAACCTGGACGTCTGAAGGTACTTTCTGGCCAGGAATTGTTGCTGTTGCATCTGACATAGATGGTCCTCCACCTTCTTTCTGCTGGATTGCCAGTCATAGACGTTTTCCATATTTGGTCCTGAGGTGGTATAACATGGACGTCGTCCCACATGAATACTTTTTGTTTGTCCCTCTAGAGAGGGTCTTGTCACAAATGGTGCATTGCACTATTTTATCAACTGTTTTTGATTCCCCACATGGGATTTTAAAAAATCCCATGCCACACTGGCTTTCTTTTGTGAAGGCCCCTCATCTTCCAGGTCTTCAGTCGTAACCTCCTCCACATCCTGGTCTTGCTGCTGTTATTGCTCACCCCCATCTCCTTGCTGCGTTGCCATTTTTGCAAGCAGAAAAAGCCCAAGAAATCTCTCCACCAAGTCTGAACCACCTGCACAGGTTAAAGTTCTATGAAAGAAGGAGGATTGGGTGTGTACTTCCTCTTCATTTTGCTGAAAAGTATATTATCCAATGATATTCTTTGATTTTGAGGTCATGTGATATTCACGGTGACCGGTATATTCGCGTTTACAGTGAGGTAGAGGATATTCAAAATAGAACTTTAAAGAGGTTTTCTTTAAAAATATAAACAGAAGCGCAACTTATGTTAGTATGATACTGAACAGCTACACTGAAACTTGTTCACAATATCTTTTTTTTTTTTAAGTATCTTCATTATTGCAGTTAGTAATAACAAACATAAATAAGCAATTTATCCAAATAGTAATATCATTGATATGCATGATAGATAATAAATAGCTATCTAATTTACATGAATAAAAGCATATACAGACATAGTCTTGCTAGTAGTTAATTTTACAATGCTCCTTTTACAAAAATATTACTAAGCATAAATCTACATTCCACCCCAGATTTTAAAAAATTTGGCTCACAATATCTTTATATATATATATATATATATATATATATATATTTTTTTTTTTTTCAGAGTTTCTCAAAAACATGCAGTATCCTCCGAGGTTAGCGACTTCTGGTGTCGCCGTGAAAACAGGAAACACTAAGCAAAAGTGGTTTTGTTAAAAAATTATTATAAAAAGAAATTTTTAAAGAGGACATCACTAAACAACTAGTGTCAAACACCAATTCAAATATGTCTGCATATGTGTTTAACAGTTTCTCTAAAGCACGTGGTATCTGAGATTAGTGATGTCACCGCGATGTTCTGTATTGCCACGAAAAGCAGAAATGTTAAGTAAAAGTGGTTTTGGTAAAAAATTATTATAAACAGACAACTTTGAAGAGAAGCTCAGTAAACAACTAGTGTCAAACATCAATTAAACTATGTATTTTAGAGTTTCTATATACCAAGCAGTGTCTGCGAATAGCGACGTCTCTGTGATCACGAGTCTCGCTGCGAAAACAGAAAACACTAAGTAAAAGTGGCTTTGTTCAAAAAACATTATAGACTGAAAACTTTAAACAGGAGATTACTAAACAACTACTCTCAAACATTAAAAATAGCTGGAATTTGCTCAAAATGAGTAACAATTAAACAAATGTTATAGCGAAGAAATTTATTTTACAAAACCTTGGAAATTCCCTGAAAAAATGAAAGGTTACGGGGATGTTATAGTTAGGATATAGAATTTAAAAAAAACCTTAGAAATTCACTGAAAAAAACCAAAGGTTATAGGGACTTTATAGTTAGGAACTAGCATTTAAAAAAACCTCAGAAATTCACTGAAAAAAATCAAAGGTTACATGGACGTTATAGTTAGGAATTAGCATTTAAAAAACCTTAGAAATTCACTGAAAAAAACAAAGGTTACAGGGACATTATAGTTTTGCTCAGGATTTACTCATACAAAACCAGAGAAATTCAGCCGCTATAGTTAGTGAGCTAACTATAACTTGCACCCTCGCAATGCACTGCTTATGACCTAATATATTACATCACTCATGATATGACCAGTGACATTACTGATGACATCACTGATGATATTTCAAATGGCATCCCTGATGACATCACAGATTATATCATCCAGTGACTGTGAGTGTATTTAAAAAGTTTATGAGTGTTAAATATATATACAGAGGTGCATTGGTGAATTAGTTGGTATATGAGAGCCTGCATGGATGATTCAGTGGGTGCGTGACTGACTTTATATGCGAGTGATTAGGTGCCTCAGTGAATGTATGTGTTAGTGACTGGTTGTGTGGTTGTGTGAATGTCTATATCAATCTGTTAGTTGGTGTCTAAGTGGCTGTATGGGTGAGTGATTGATTGCCTGGGTACCTGTATGGTTGTCTGACTGTCTGTGTGGGAGGGTGAGGGGGTGTGTGACTGCCGGTGTGGATGAGTGAGTCAGTGGCTGTATGGGCTAGTGAGTGTGTGAGTGAGAGGCTGTGTGGGTGAGTGAGTGTGTGTATGGCTGTGTGGGTGAGTGGATGTTTCAGTGATATATGGATGAGTAAATGGGTATGTGAAAGGCAGTATAGGTGATTGATGGTGTATATGAGTGACTGTGGGTGAGTGAGTGAATGTGAGACTGGCTGTATGGGTGAGTGTGTGCTTGTGTCAGTGACTGTATAGGTGAGCGAGTATGTGTTAGTTGCTGTATAAGTAAATAAGTGGATGTGTGTGTAACTGTATGGGTGAGTAAGGGGCTGTGTGAGTGACTGCATGGGTGAGTGAGTAGGTGTGTGAGTAGCTCTGGGTAAGTGACTTAGTGTACAGGGCTGTATGGATGTATGAGTGGGTATGTCTGTGGCTGTATTAGTGAGTGGGTGTGTGAGTGGCTGTATGGGTGAGTGAGTGTATGTGTGTATAGATCTATGAATCAGTGAGTGGGTGTATAAGTACTGGTATGGGTCTATCACTGGGTTTGTCAATGGTTTTGTGGGAGCGAAAGTGGGTGTTTAAAAGGTTCTTTGGGGGTATTAGTGGGTATGCTTGTGAATTTGTGGGTGATGTCATCAGTGATGTCATTTGAGATGTCATCAGTGATGTCATGGGTGATGTCACTGACCATGTCATGAGTGATGTAATATGTGAGGTCATAAGCAGTGTACTGCGGGGGTGTGAGTTATAGTTAGACACTAACTATAACAGCTGAATTTCACTGGTTTTGTACGAGTGAATCCTGAGCTTAACTATAACGTCCCTGTAACCTTTGTTTTTTTCAGTGAATATATGCACATTGACATATTAAGGAAAATAATTTTATGGATTCGCTACATAGACGATCTATTTTTAATCTGGGAGGGTGAAACGGAGGAATTAACATGTTTTTTAGATTCTCTTAACCAAAGTCCTTGTCAACTACAGTTCACCTACCAGACAAGCAAAGAGATAATCGATTATTTGGATAGCCGGATTTATATTGAAAAAGAAAAGATCTGCACTAAGCTATATAGTAAACCTGCGAGCTGCAATAGTATACTATTTGCAAATAGTGCGCACCCTGAGGCTCTAAAATGGAGTATTCCGTATGGAGAATTTTTACAAGCTAGGAGGAATTGCTCGGAGGAAGATGAGTTTTTGGCACAAATGAATGAGTTGTTTTACGATTTCTAAGGAGAGGCTATCCGATTGATGTTCTGGAAGATGCTAAGAAAAGAATGAGAACACGCATCAGAGATGATTTATTAGTACCAAAATTACCGCAGAATGGATCAAATGATGAAATCATTAGCTATATCATGGATTTCGACCTCTCAGACAACGAAATACAAAAAGTCTTTATGAGAGAATTGGAGTATTTTAAAGAGAGACAAAGATCTTAAGGCTTTTTTAACAGACCAACCAAGACTTACATATAAAAAAATCTTCTCTTGGTGATTTGCTAACTTATTTTTCACCTTAGAGAACAGGCGAAGGCAATTGGCTTAGGAGAACAGGTTTTTTCAAGTGCCAAAAATGTAAAGCCTGTCAAATTGGTTGTAATGAGAAAGATTTTGTACCATGTAATGGCACAAAAAAGAGAGTCAATGAGCTGATTTCCTGTAAAACCACCCATGTTATATATGTTATTGAATGTGGATGTGGTAAGAAATATGTTGGCTGTACTGTTAAGCTGAAACTGTGGATTCTTCAGCACCTAAGAGCTATCAATAACAAAGACTACTCATATACGGTAGCCAGGCATATTAGGGAGGAACAGGATGGTGATCAAAAAGAATTGTGTTATTATGGAAATCAATATATTCCAATGAAGCAGAGAAGAAGAAATCAAGAAATGTTATTGAGAAGGACAGAATCAAGATGGATCATCACCTTAGCGACAGAAATTCCTTTGGGTTTGAATAGAGATGCAGAATTACATGTACATTTGTAACTCTTGATCACCAGTCCTTTTTCTGTATTACTGGAATTTCATTAATCCTATTGTCTTTCAATGAAGTGCTCTCCTCAACACATCCTTTAGTATTCTAAATGCATTATTTAACTTTTTTTTTTCACTCGTATTTCATCGTTGTCTTGGAGATCACTGTTTTGAAATTTGCACTTTATATTTATGCATAGATTGCACTTTTGGGACATAAACAATATCGGGTCACAGCATGTGACTCTTTCACTGTCCTTTTTTGAATAATGCACATTAGACGTATATTGTAATTTGCACTAGAACAATGTCAATCAATGCACTTTATGAAAGAGTACTTTACTCATTTACACTTTATATTGGAATTTGCACTAGAACAATGTCCATCATTGCACTTTATGAAAGAGTACTTTACTCATTTACACTTTCTATATCATGTACTGTAATATCTTTATAGATGAATTGTTCATTTATCATATTTTGATCAAGTCGTGACTAATGTTGATGTAGGGTGAAATAGTAGACAGGTACGAGCTAGAGAATATTCATACTTTAAGATAATCTCTTATTTATATTCTATTTTACTCTGTCTTTGCACATCTATCCCCTTCGACACTTTAATAAGTGTTTGTGTCTTATAAGACTTTGGGGTCGATTCCGATCTCAGCCAGAAGCGCACCGAATACGATTCGTCCGGAAAAAATACAAGCTGAACGCGGGTTTCCCGACCGATTCGAATAGTCATCCGAACGAGCAAGTACGATGCGCATTACTGCTCAGATTCCAACCGAGCCGTACGTACCCATTCCAGCTCCAGTTCCCCGCCCGAGCCGGATCCGTAAACACCGATTCGAGTCGCACGGAAGTAAATACACAGCACCTTCCGGCTGGACTAGTACGATGCGCACTCCGTACGCGTCGAACTGGTCGCTACGTCCGGCACGTCAGAGCATCCGGGAGAGCTGCACATAAGCTCCGATTCGCACCACAAGACGATCCACGGCTACGAGACGAACAAGCCAGCTACGAGTACGAGTCGAAGCCATGAGAAACTCGAACGAGACGAACCAACCATGAATGCCATCGCGCAGGTCCTACCAATACTGTACACCTATTACCGGAACCGGTACAGACGCTTACGGCGCATACGGTAAGTCAGACACCCACTACACAAACAAACGACACGTACCCGACATATGTCACACACATAGGGATGCAGAAATGACGTACACTAGCAACAGCCGAACCATAGGGGCGGGGTGGCTATCACCAATGCCATACACACCCATAGGGGCCTGATGGCTACCACTACCACCACCCCTACTCATGGGAGGCTGGATGCCTGTCACTACTACCATCCCCACTC
Source organism: Calotriton arnoldi (assembly GCA_963921515.1). Taxonomy (NCBI): domain Eukaryota; kingdom Metazoa; phylum Chordata; class Amphibia; order Caudata; family Salamandridae; genus Calotriton; species Calotriton arnoldi. The sequence goes on from CAWUFW010006413.1 coordinate 680,702, forward strand.
ATAGGGGGATGGATGCCTACCACTACCACTACCCCTACTCATGGGGGCCTGGATGCCTGTCACTACTACCATCCCCACTCATAGGGGATGGATGCCTAGCACTACCACCACCCCTACTCAAGGGGGCTGGATGCCTGTCACTACTACCATCCCCACTCATAGGGGGATGGATGCCTACCACTATCACTACCCCTACTCATGGGGGCCTGGATGCCTGTCACTACTACCATCCCCACTCATAGGGGGATGGATGCCTAGCACTACCACCACCCCCTACTCGTGGGGGCTGGATGCCTACCACTACCACCACCCCTACTCATGGGGTTCTGGATGCCTAGCACTACCACCACCCCTACTCATGGGGGATGGATGCCTAGCACTACCACCACCCCTACTCATGGGGGGCTGGATGCATGTCACTACTACCATCCCCACTCATAGGGGGATGGATGCCTAGCACTACCACCACCCCTACTCATGGGGGCCTGGATGCCTAGCACTACTACCATCACCACTCATAGGGGGATGGATGCCTAGCACTACCACCACCCCTACTCATGGGGGTCTGGATACCTGTCACTACTACCAACCCCACTCATAGGGGGATGGATGCCTACCACTACCACTACCCCTACTCATGGGGGGCTGGATGCCTGTCACTACTACCATCCCCACTCATAGGGGGATGGATGCCTAGCACTACCACCACCCCTACTCATGGGGGCCTGGATGCCTAGCACTTCCACCACCCCTACTCATGGGGGCTGGATGCCTGTCACTACTACCATCCCCACTCATAGGGGGATGGATGCCTACTACTACCACTACCCCTACTCATGGGGGCCTGGATGCCTGTCACTACTACCATCCCCACTCATAGGGGGATAGATGGCTAGCACTACCATCACCCCTACTCATGGGGGGCTGGATGCCTACCTCTACCACCACCCCTACTCATGGGGGCCTGGATGCCTGTCACTACTACCATCCCCACTCATAGGGGGATGGATGCCTACCACTACCACTACCCCTACTCATGTGGTCCTGGATGCCTGTCACTACTACCATCCCCACTCATAGAGGGATGGATGCCTAGCACTACCACCACCCCTACTCATGGGGGGCTGGATGCCTGTCACTACTACCATCCCCACTCATAGGGGGATGGATGCCTACCACTACCACTACCCCATCTCATGGGGGCCTGGATGCCTGTCACTTCTACCATCCCCACTCATAGGGGGATGGATGCCTAGCACTACCACCACCCCTACTCATGGGGGGCTGGATGCCTACCACTACTACCACCCCTACTCATGGGGGCCTGGATGCCTGTCACTACTACCATCCCCACTCATAGGGGGATGGATGCCTACCACTACCACTACCCCTACTCATGGGGGCCTGGATGCCTGTCACTACTACCCTCCCCACTCATAGGGGGATGGATGCCTAGCACTACCACCACCCCTACTCATGGGGGGCTGGATGCCTGTCACTACTACCATCCCCACTCATAGGGGGATGGATGCCTAGCACTACCACCACCCCTACTCATGGGGGCCTGGATGCCTAGCACTACCACCACCCCTACTCATGGGGGGCTGGATGCCTGTCACTACTACCATCCCCACTCATAGGGGGATGGATGCCTACCACTACCACTACCCCTACTCATGGGGGCCTGGATGCCTGTCACTACTACCATCCCCACTCATAGGGGGATGGATGCCTAGCACTACCACCACCCCTACTCCTGGGGGGCTGGATGCTTACCACTACCACCACCCCTACTCATGGGGGCCTGGATGCCTGTCACTACTACCATCCCCACTCATAGGGGGATGGATGCCTACCACTACCACTACCCCTACTCATGTGGGCCTGGATGCCTGTCACTACTACCATCCCCACTCATAGGGGGATGGATGCCTAGCACTACCACCACCCCTACTCATGGGGGCTGGATGCCTGTCACTACTACCATCCCCACTCATAGGGGGATGGATGCCTACCACTACCACCACCCCTACTCATGGGGGCCTGGATGCCTGTCACTACTACCATCCCCACTCATAGGGGATGGATGCCTACCACTACCACTACCCCTACTCATGGGGGCCTGGATGCCTGTCACTACTACCATCCCCACTCATAGGGGGATGGATGCCTACCACTACCACCACCCCTACTCATGGGGGGCTGGATGCCTACCACTACCACCATCCCCACTCATAGGACGCGTAATGCATGACACAACCAGCATACTCCAACATAAGGAATGTCAGCAAAAGACATCCCTCCAACATCATGACAAGAGTGTGTAGTCTGTGTGAAATGCCTACAACACTGAACATGACATTGAACATACAATGTGACCCCCTATCACATGTGTCACACAAAAATGTGTGTGGCCTTCACAATGCAAGCAGACCATGACCACTGTGGTAATGGGGTCTAAACCCCCATCATCACAGTGACCAAAAGGTAAGTGTGGGGTCCATAGCTGAAGCACATTTTGAACAATGTGGCAAAGGGGCCTAAACCTAGGCCTGGGCGAAGTACTACGCTACGCTCGCGTAGTTTGCGAAGTTTGCGCTACTTCGCACAACGCGAATTGCACGTAGCACAGTGCAAACACGCGTAGCGTAGCGTAGTGCAGCGGTCATTTTTGCTTGCTCAGCGGTCCTCAACGTCAAGTTGACGACCGTGAGCAAGCAAATGACATCCCCGCGAGACTTTTTCTTCGTTCGCGATCAGCAACATCAAGTTGCCGATCGCGAGCGTGGAAAATAAACCTCCCGGCGAGATTCTCAACGCTGGGAGGTCAGGCTTCTCATTGCGAGTGGTCGCGTATGCTCGCGACCGCTCGCGATGAGAAACTACCAGTCCGCGTTGAGAGCTGCCGCTCGAGTAAAAATCTACTCGAGCGGCAGTAAAAGACAGCTTGCACTGTGCAAGATGCTGATTTCAATGATTGCACAGTGCGGACAAGCATCCGGCACTGTGCAATCATTGCGAACAGTGCACTACGCAGTTCGCGTAGTGCTACGCGTAGCTCGCGTAGTGCGAACTGCACTTTGCGTAGCTTCGCGTAGCGCTACTTCGCGAACTACGCCCAGGGTTACCTAAACCCCCATCATAACAGTGACCAAAAGGTAAGTGTGGGGTCCATAGCTGAAGCCCATTTTGAACATTGTGGCAATGGGGTCTAAGCCCCCATCATCACAGTGACCAAAAGGTAAGTGTTGTCATGGAAAAAGCTGCAACTGCCAAACAGCATGGATGATTCCTGGTCACAGAACAACAAACACATCAGTGGCAAAGTAGTGCTTGTGTCCCATAGCAACATAGATTGGGTGAGGCAAACAGTGCAGTGAAAATAAAACATACCTTCGGCCATGTGCAGACAAACATCACCCATGGGGACTGACATTGTCTCCATTTATCAATTACACAATGCCAGAAGTGACCATCATAATGGAGACCCACATATCTGAACTAATGGACACACAAATGTAGATATCCTGTGGATACTGTAGATGTGAGGTGAACAAATACCATACCATGGCAGCAATGGGACATACAAACCATGATTATTGTGCTGACTGATGACCTAGGAGTCCCAGGGACAGCATGGGAAATCCTCCAAACAACATACAGGCAATGTCACACTAAAGATATGCCAATGCAGTGGTGCAGATGCACAAACACAAACAGGCAGCCTCACACTGCATATCAAACACAACAGGTGATGGGGGGATGTGCCAGTGTCCCCAGGCAACCACACAACACATGAGGAGGCCTGAATTCCAATTACACAGATGTGTATACAGTGCCATACAAAAGTAACTCATGGATCGGATTCCCCTATGTGGGCAATCAGGCATTGTTAGATGAGAGGGAGCCCAAATTACACATGTCACACAAGCTTGTAGGAACAGCAACTAACACAGCAAGAGACAGACACACCACAGCACTACCCCCAGGGACCCCACATTGTGGTGACACTAGCCTGCATGATAATCCCACTGTGATGACAAAGGTAGATGTTGTTCACACTGTGAACCACAGCCATGTGTCCTGAGCAACAAACTACCATCACACCTACACAAGCACAAATCAATCAGCAAAGGCCAATATGGAGGTAGGGGTCTAGCCGTGCAACAACTCACATTTGCATACACTCAACACCACACACCTTGATCTCCACCAATGTGCAGCAGTGAAGCTCACATGGACTGGTGACATTGCACATGCACCCATGACAATTCCAGGGGTGGTTGTGGGAACTAAGGTGCAGAAACCCATCACACCTGGCCAGTCAACAAGACTCGTGAATGTCTGACACACTGCACAGTACGCGGTACATGGGCATGACGTGAAATCCACCCTAATCAATGGGATCCCGGCCACAGTCACACATCAATGAAGAAGCCAAGGTGACCCACAAAGAACACACGTAGACAACTTCCAACATTGCAGCTCTGAACCTGAGGAGTGGCAGCAGTCACACACACAATGTGTCACAATCACTGAAAGCTACCACAAACTGTAAATTACATGACTTGTGTAACCAACAAGTGCCAAGGGGAATCCTGACTGTGTCCCATCTGCGTTTGCCCACATCCCCAGCCCTGACAACAAAGACAACTAGGGATGACAACCTGATGAACATTAGTTTGCCATGCACCCACATTACGGAGAAACCAGGTCCAAGATGCTGGATGAACACAGGACAACTCAGCAAGCATCACAAACAGGAACATCCGTAGGGACACAGCCTGTGTAGGAAAAGGGAAGGGAACACACACAGACATGCTTACACAACACACAACACGGGCCCAGGCAATGTCACGGGATTACACACTGCCATGAGGGCACGCCACTCCTGTGGAAGGTCCGCTGTGCTAAACCTTGTCTGTGCACGACTCAAACATGTCAGCAGAACACTCGGTCAGTGAGTCAACAATTACAACACACTGAAGGCTCTGCTCACATCAGCCTGGGTACGGGAGTGTCACTTCAGTCATCTGCATATACCCAAAACACGTGTCAAGCAAGTTGCACTGTATACACAGATGAGTCCTTCAACATTGATGTGCTAAACTGCATGTCCAGTGGAGATGGGCAAACAGTCAGGGAAATAGAAACATTGAACATTGGTAAGCCCACCAGATGTGCATGAGTGTAAGCCACAGATTTTAAATTACAAATGCAAAACGTACATCCCTGTGTCAAATGCTGAACATTAAACCCTCAGACTGCAGCAAAGGATGCTATGGATCCAGACTAGATTAGGACACATATCCCATGGACCACATGGAGTCCATCACAGCAACACTTCATTTTCCTGATCTGAACACTATTACAACAGCAAATGCATGATGATACTCATCTACATCATGTACAACAAAAGCAAAACCACTAGTAAGCAAAAAGACGCTTTATTCAGCCAATGTGAATGAAAAATTGGAAGTCCAAAAGAAACTAAGGCCAATGGCCAGTCCACATTCACAGTCCGAACAGGGTGACATGTGACAACTTGTCACCCATTGCTTGCCTGCACTGGTACGGACAGGGTACATCCCCCTCGGAGGGGCATACAAGGGGCAGGCCAGGCACCGCAGGGACAGGATGAGGGGATGCCAGAAGGAGGCAGTGAAGGGGTGGTGGGTGCAGTAGTGACACCGGCAACTGCAGTGGAGGTGTCTGACTCAGTGGGGGCCGGCACCACTGTAGGACACAAGTCAGATGGTGTGGGTGATGGCACCACTGCAGTGGGCCGGTCAGATGGAGTGGACTGGGTCCCCTCTGCAGTGCCCAAGTCAGACGGGGTGGTTGTGGACTCCACTGCAGTGCATAACTCCAAGGGAGTGGAAGGGGGGGCAGATGAGGTGGGCAGGACAGAGGGGGGCACCAGGTCTCCACACCAGTGGCACAAACAGGCCGAGCGTCTGGGTTGGGGGTGGAAGAGCAAGTGGTAGGGGGGGAGGGCCTAAGCAGTTTGGGGATGCAGTATTGGTGTGTGGGGGAACCTGGGGCAGGGTGTGGCGGGGGAACCTGTGGAGTGGTAGCCTGGGGGATGGAGGAGAGAGACTGCGTGGTGGAGCTGCGTGGTGGTGGTGGTGGGGTCTTGCCCTTCCTGGTCCGGGGGGACTTCCTAATGGGGTCCTCAGTCTGCCTGTGCCTGGGGGAGGGTGTCCGGGTGTGAGGGGCACTCCCCTCTGTGTGTGGTGGTCGCCTCTTCCGCCTGTACGTTGGCTCAGATGGATCTGTGGGGAAGAGGCCAAGCTCACAGAGGAAGAGCTTCTGGGAGGGGGGTTGCAGGTGAGGCAAGGGAAGGGGTTTTAGAGGGAGAGGTATCTGAGGACTGCGCAGTGCTCGTGGATGCGTGTATGTGTGTCTGGGCCCCATCCCCTGTGAGTGAGGTATCAGTCCCCTGACTGTGCGTGCGTGTGCGTCTGGATTTTGGCGTGTGTGTCTGTGTGCTGCTTGGGTCTGTGCTGGTGCGTGCCTGTGCCGGTGTGTGTGTGCTTGGGACAGGTAGGGTGCTGGGGATTGTGGATGGGGCAGAGGTAGGAGGGGTGAGGGACTGTTGCAGGAGGGACACTGCTGCCGTCAGTGAGGAGGCCATGGACTGATTGGTCCGATGTAGGGCAGACATGCCAGATGACATGCCCTCCATGAATGACACCAGTTGTGTCAACAGACCCGTGTGTGCATGGAGAACACTCAGCATTGATGTCTGCCCTACATGGATCTGTTTCAGCAAGTCCACAGACTCCACACTCAGGGCAGCAGGGGAGACAGAGGCAGGGGGTGTGGTGCCTGGCATGAAGGAGACACGCTCCCCTACACGGGAGCCTCCACGGACATGTGGGATGGGAGCAGATGGGAGGGTGGAGATGGTGGTGGCGGGGACAGACTTGCTCGATTTTGTCTGTGGTCTGCTGACACCTGCCTCCACAAGGGAGTCCTCACTGGAAGTGCTGTGTTCCTCAGCCGAGGTTGTCGTAGCTGAGGTCTCCTGAGTGTGGCTCCCCTCACCCTCCGTGCCACTGGGTCCCTCGGTCTCCTCTGCAGTGGACCCAGTCTGGCTCTGCCGCTCCTCTTGGTCCGTGGAGCTGTCTCCTCCTGTGGCCGTGGATGTATCTGCAAACAATCAGGATAAACAGAGCAACATTAGTCACCTGTACTGACCACACACACCACAGTAAGTACAGCACATCACAGAGCAAGCCCTGCCATCATTTGCTAGACATTGCAATAAGTGCTGACACTGATTTGAAGAAGCCCATTGTCTGCCTGACAGTCATTCATGCCACTCATATCCTACCTGTCCATGCACCCATCTGTCTGGTGCCTGTTGTATGCGACTAATCATATGTGCACACATGCACCACTTACACAGTTGTTAGACATCCAAGAGAACATATGGAAATGTGTCACTCCAAACACATGCCATCTCCTGCCACTGACTCAGTACATGTGTCAGGAAAAGTGATGGGCAGAGTCTCTGTCGCTATGCGGGTTTTGGTTCCATCACCAGACACAATGAGGTCCTCATGTCCTGATAGACAATGCAACAATGGTGTGCATGCAGGACATATCACACTACTGCTGGATCACCCTTTGCAAGTTGAATGTCATGGCACAGGCCTATCTGGCAAGCCAGTCATAACTGTCTCCTGTCACAGGGGCAGTGCATACACACAACACCAGTCTGCACTGTGTCACAATCATGGAAGTTTTGGGAATGCAAACCCTGTAGCTGACAGGTGCACATGTGCACCCCTGGCCACCCACATCATGAGGACTAAGATGATCCCACGTCATTCAAATGAGACATTTGAGTGACTGCAAACACAAATCCATACACATGAGCACTTCACCGTCTGATGAGACTGAACCAAGGCTGCCTGCAACTCAATTTTCATACACCATTGTGCACAGTCAAGGGATCAGAGACCTATGCATTAACCAATGTGCAGATCCTATAGTCACAACTCAGATGCCTGGCCACCCCAAATTGTTAAACACTCCAGGAGTCCAAAAAGCAAGGCCACACCACGGTGACACAGAGGCAGACACATGAGTGCACTCTTCACAATGCCCAATATGTATGCTGACACATGGGAGTGGGAGAACAGAGTGCCTTTGATGTCCGGAGTAGGCATTACAGTCCTGGTCCATGTGCAACATGGTATTACCCTGAACACTAGGCAGGTGGCTATGCATGTGTCACACACATGATGTACATACTTCTGATGCTCCTACCTTGGTCTCTGCTGCAGCATGGGTGTGTGGCACATACCCCAGACATGTGGTGAGTCAGAGCAGCAATTGGAACACATATTAAAGCCATACCCAGAGTACATGTCAGATCACAGGCATTGTGTGAGCAATTGTACCACCCATGCACCCCACAACAAAGTTCCTGTAACTGATGCTGTCCCCAACTTGAACCACAGGTAACTGCAAGTACACAGTACCCAAGTGACCTAAGTCACAGACTGTAAGGGCCACACCTCTGTATCAGATGAGGAGGGGGCATGACACAAGTGAGGGACATGAGTCCAGGACGACAAGACAGTCGTACTGTGGAAGTGGAACCAGGCTAAAGGAGTGCATAGAGCATGTTAGTCATAGTACCCAGAAAAGGCTAGCACTTACCCCCTACTTGCTGCTGTCTGGCCTTCAGCTGCCCATCCAGGTCAGGGAAGACCACCACCAGAATCTGGAGCATGTGGGGGGTCAGGGACGGTGTCCGCCCCTCCTGCGAGGAGGCGACAGCTTCAGCTGGACCCTTGCGATCCTCCGGGTCCAGCCACGAAGGTCCTGCCACCTCTTCTGGCAGTTGCGGATCCTGCGCCTGTATACCCCCACAGATCGTACTGCCCGGGCGATGGTCAGCCAGATCTCCTGCTTCTGGTGGGCATCAACCTGTGAGGATGACAAAGTGAAAAGGCCATTACTATACATGCAACATATCCGTGCATCACACAGTTGGATATACATGTCTCAATCACAGGGGCATATGATGTACACAGGTAGTGCAACTATGGCTATGAACAGTTGTCCAGCAGTTACTAAATGGTATCATTGCCTGGGAAGTAAAACCTTTTGGAATGCACTGTTACTGCACTATACCTGTTCAGTGCATGTAACTACACACTTTGGGGGTGACAACTACTCAGTGAGCATGCTAGCCACTGGTGTACACACTGTAGGTCTTGCTAGTCAGACAACATGCACAATTAGTAAGGCAGTGGACAGCACACTCACCTGCTCCCCTGGTTTCCCATACAGCTTGCTGTACTGTGGAAGGAGGCTGTCCAGCAGGGCCTGGTTCTCCTCAGTGCTGAAGGCTGGGGCTCTCTCCACAGTACGTGCCATTGCAGTAGCCAGAGGATGCAGAGACAGCAGAAGTGGTAGTGGCAGATGTCGTCCTGGAGCATGTAGTGCAGGCAAGTGAGCTCTCAGGGGAACAGCCAGCATTATATGTGTGCTGCAGAGGCAAATACTGTCCCATGTGTCCAAAGTGATAGGTCCAAGTCGTTTGCATCTTCTGAATCTGGCCAATCCATGGAAGTGCACCACTTATACACGCCTACAGCATCCTTCAAAATTTCAACTTGATGACACCCATGAATTTGCAACATTGTTGTGGGTGGCCAATTGAATTCACTGCATCCGACTCGTACAAGCTTCGAATACGCGTCCTTTAACATGTCAGTCCATAGCCAATGCGTGCGCACGGATCGGTCCATTGCTGTACGACGCGTATTTCATAACACAACACGCATCCGTCAACGTCAGATGCAATGGCCAATGCGTGCGCACAGACCGGTCCATTGCTGTACGACGCGTATTTCGAAACACAACACACATCCGTCCACATCATATGCAATGGCCAATTTGTGCGCACGGATCGGTCCATTGCTGTACGACGCATATTTCGAAACACAACATGCATCCGTCCACATCATATGCAATGGCCAATGCATGCTCACGGATCGGTCCATTGCTGTACGACGCGTATTTCGAAACACAACACGCATCCGTCAACATCATATGCAATGGCCAATGCATGCGCACGGATCAGTCCATTGCTGTACGACGCGTATTCCGAAACACAACACGCATCCGTCCACATCATATGCAATGGCCAATGTGTGCGCACGGATCGGTCCATTGCTGTACGATGCGTATTTCGAAACACAACACGCATCCGTCCACATCATATTATATGGCCAATGCGTGCGCACGGATCGGTCCATTGCTGTACGACGCGTATTCCGAAACACAACACGCATCCGTCCACATCATATGCAATTGCCAATGCGTGCGCACGGATCGGTCCATTGCTGTACGACACGTCCCTGTACAGTCACTCGCATATGTCACCATGGTTGTCACTGGTGAATGTATGCCAGCCACAATTACTTGCCAGGGACTCAGGGGCACACCTACAACACCACAGCCTGTCCACACTGTATCCTAAGGCATGTAAGGCTGCATTACCTGTGTGTGTATGGGGGTCAACATGTGGTTTGTTGGGTGTCACTTGGGGGCAGCCACTCCCAGGCTGTGCACGTGTTCATGGGGACAGAATCCTTTGTGTGTTGTGCACATGACCACTGTGATGTGCAACTGTTCAGTTCAGAGCATGTGGCATGGTCACATTTCCAGGTTGTGTATGTGTATGTTATGTCACATACACCCTGAGTCCCATGTGGGATGGTATGTACGTCACAGGGTGACCCATTGCCACAATAGTGATGGCCCTCCACAGTCTGTGTGCATGTTGTGTTTCAGATGTCTCTGATTCCATGTGCACAATGGGAGACAGTCTCCACATCCACGTTGTTTGTGCATCGACTTTGATGTTGTGCGTGTGTGTGTCACAGACGTCCATGTCTGTCCTGCAGAGGCAACAGGGGCCACTACCTGTGGGAGTCATGGTTGTTTTGCTGACATGTACATGATACGCCATGTCATGCCAGTGTCCATGTGGCAACACAGGGTCCCTGGGAATCTACCTGTCAAAGAGCTATGATGCCTGGGGCACATCTGTCCTCACTTGTCACTGTGGTGTGTGTTTGGAACGTGACAGCAGTACATGGGTACTGTGACACAGCCTAATGATTTCCTATTGCACAACCTGGAACATGTTGTCAACACATGTTGAACTGAGATGTTAGATGATGGCCATGTAGGTGCCATATATGTCCATACAGAACGGCACACACATCAAGTACTTGTGTCTCGTAATGATGTATCATGTGATATTGAGTATGGTCAATGCCACATATGTGGGGTGACTGACAATCTTTCTTTGTTCACCTATGCACTGCAGGGTACCAGCTGTCCATAGACCATTCCCTGACCTTGCAACCATGGTTGAACATGACTGCATCCGATGCTACCGCTTCAACAGGCCGCTGATTGAGGAATTGGCGGGCGGTTGGCCCCACATTTGCAACCTGGCCGGCCATACCCTACAGTGCTGAGCCCCAAGCTGAAGGTGATGGCAGCCCTACACTTCTTTGCCACCGGTACCTTTCAACACACTGTGGCGTCTGCTGGTGGTATGTCACAGACCATGTTCAGCCGCGTGCTACGCGATGTTTTGGAGGCGATGTTGAGATACTTGAACCAGTACATCTATTTCCCTAAACGTCAACAACTCACTGATGTCAAGAGTGACTTCTATGCCCTGGGGAGGATGCCACATGTCATCGGCTCCATTGATGGGACACATGTGGCTTTGGCACCACCACAGGCACATGAGCAGGCATACAGGAACAGGAAACATTACCATTCTATCAATGCTCTGGTGGTATGTCTTGCAGATATGAGCATCTCACATGTGTGTGCACGTTTCCCCAGTTCTGCACACGATGCCTACGTAATGAGGAGTAGTCGCATCCTGAGGATGATGTCACAGATGCAGAACCAGCGTGCCTGGCTTGTCGGTGTGTACTGACTTTGTACCATTGTGTGTGTTCTGCAATGTTGTATTCCACCCTCTTTTCCAACTCAGCTAATGTGCAATTGTCTGTATGTAGGTGACTCCGGATACCCCAACATGCCGTGGTTGCTGACACCCCTCAGGAACCCTGTGACACCAGCCCAGATGCGCTACAATGAGGCACATGGTCGGACCAGGAGAGTGATCGAGCGGACATTTGGTCTCCTGAAGAGCCGCTTTGGCTGCCTGGACAAGACAGATGGGGCCCTCCCATATGCCCCTGCAAAGGTGTGCAAGATTTTCATCGTCTGCTACATGCTACACAACCTGGCAGTGCGGAAGGAGTTGCCTCTCATCCTGGATGACGATGACCAACATCCGTCACCTGTGGAGGATCCTGGCCTGGGCCACGATGCCAGTGATGATGATGATGATGAGGGTGATGTCCGCACACAGCTCATCAACAACTTCTTCAGCTGAATGTGAGTATACAGAGATGTTATGTCAATGATTTGAGTTTGCATGATATGTGTTGGTGGTGCTCTGTTGCTGTTTGAGTGTGGCCATGTGCTACTTGACTGGATGCATGCAGCGATGTGTCCTTACAGGTAGTCTGTACTCCCCAACAGTGTTGACATGCTAACTTGGTTTTGTGTAGGTATCTTGTGACATGTATTGGGCATGAGTATTGCAGTTCTGTCCAGTTCTTCAGTGCTTTTAACTGTGTGTCATGTCTGTCCTTCACAGGGCACTTTCAGAGTTGTTTGGTCAACTCGGATCCCCCGACACCATGATTCAACTTCCAGGGTGGAAGCAGTCGTTTCCCTACAGGTGATGTGCCACACACCCATGGACTTTATTTCTTCAACACTTGGTGACTGTGTGGCCACTGCCACGTGGGATTACCTTACATCTGTAGTGGAAACAACATGTTGCAAATGTGTAATAAACCTGTGCTTCACTTTGGGATGTGCGTTGTCTGTGGTCACACATCTGACTGACATTTGCTTACTGCACCTGTGGGCTAGTTAACACAGACTCTGAATAGGTGTGGTGTCTGTGCATTCCACTGTATTTCCTGGCAACATCAGTGTAGGCGATGAGTCAGATGGCCCTGGTGTGTACGTGTTGTGTTGCCCTAGCGGTGTGTCTCCCTGATATGTGTCACGTCGCCATGACTCACATGATGGTGTTGAACTTGCTGTAGCAGTTAGCATGCATGGTGTCATTTAGCAGATCATCATCTCCATGACAAAAACCATGTTGGAATCACAACAGAGGCAAGTATGGTGTATTAGTGAGTTTATTTACATACATGTGTGAGGATAGTGCACAGGATGGTGGGTGCTGTACATTGGGATTGGAATCCAAAGTTCCCAGATGAGTTGGAAGTGTTGGTAGCAGAAATGTCCTGAGTAAAGTCCACAGTCATCTGATACATTAGTCCAACTTAAACTCCCCATGTCATGTGGGAGAGTTGGGTTGCATTCGACAGGGTGAACAGTTTGCACACAGGAGAATTTCCAGAACAGGTGTTGGGTTCCTGGGGGATGTACATGGCCATCTGCCTCTCAGTTGTCCTTCCTCGGACGACCCCTCTTCTTTCTGGGGGGACCCTCACGTGCAGGCCGCTGTGGTGCAGAGGACTCTCCACCAGAGTCATCCTCCCTCCCTGTGGCAGTTTCAGTTGTTGCGGCACCAAATGTTGTGGGCACACAGGGAGGTGTGGACATGTTGGTGCTAATCTGGCGGAGGCATGTCAATATGTCCCTGTGCACCGCTGTCAGTTCTTCCAATGTGTCCCACTTGGACTCCATGCCAGACATGTGTGTCTCCACACGGGACATGTGGGAGTCCAAGCGGGCATGATGGGCAGCCTGCTGCTGTTGAATGTCCTTGAGGATCCCCACTACCTGGCTGACCTCTCCGGTGCTATTCTGGTACGCATCAGCAATGCGTACCAGTTGTGGGTCATCATGCAGTCCAGACCCCTCTGCAAACAGCGACCTCTGCCTACCACCCCTCCCACCACCCCCTTGGGGGTTGGTACTGGGGTTGTTGACCGTTGCTTCACGGTGGGCCGGGGTCCCTGTGCTGTTGTCATTCAGTGTCCTTGGTCTGTCCATGTCGGCGGTGGTGGTCTCTGTGTTGGCAGATGTTGGAGGAGTGGGTGCAGGGGGTGCAGATGGTGGTCCTGCTGGTGCAGCATGATGACTCACACAGGAGGGGCCAGGTAGGTCTTCGCCATCCGAGGAGGGCAGAGGCTGTTCCACACCAGAGAGCTCATGGGCCACCGGAGCCTGGGACAGGGACTCCTCATCATCTGCTGCTGTGTCCCCATCATCACCTGTGTTTTGGAAGAGACACACAATGTATGTTATGTTTCTACAGGCATCAATGGTTCAAACACCTGACAGTTTTGACTGTACATCTGGATGCGGACCTGTACATTGCATTGTCCTAAGTTGTCACAGTCAGAGGTTGATATTGGTGTAGCACATTGTCCTGCCAACCTGAAGCATTTCAATGTGAATGTTGAGGTGTGTGCTACTCAAGGGCCATCACGTGCCTGACACAGGTGTGTCATCCTTGTCCACATTTGTCCTTTAACAGGGACATATGTGCAATTCCACTTAGGATATCTTTCAAGATTGGGCCATGTGTGGTTGCCTTTTTTGCCAGTCTTTGTGCGTCACATTGGTGTGTCTGGACAACATGGTCACAGTCCGGTATGCCTGGGATCTCTTGGGAGTATCTGTGTTGTTGTCTGGGTTCCTAGTTCATGTCTCATTTCATACAAGTGATGTTGTTAACGTAGCTAATGATGTTGTTGCTGAGTTTTGTACGTGCAAACGTGATTGATCTTGTCAATGTCCTCCATGGTGATAAGGATTGGGCACGGCAGCTCTCTGGCTTTTCTATTCTTATGACAGTGATGGCCAGTGGTGTGTGTTGCAGTTCTGCTGCTGTGAGTAGCATGTCTCCTCAAATGCAGTCCAGGTTGGTGCTTGTGTCTACAGTGTCTATGACAGTGAGTGGTGTGTTGTGTTGTTGTATTCCTCTTAGGGTGTCCATAAACGGGCTTTCCAGTATCATGTCCTTATATAGGCACAATTCGCCCTGCCCTCATATAGGCATAAAATCCCAGCCCTTATTTAGGCATTAAACCGTGCACTCCAAATACAGGAATGGTCTCTGACATCCGTCCACCCTAACGTCACAATGAGTTCATGAAGAACAGACCCTTAGGCTGCGGGAGTTTCCCTAGTCCAGGACTATTGATTTCTTCAAGGACTCATATATTATGCATGAACCATTATTCCTTAGGGGTTCATTCATGACGTCTTTCGCTGTCCGACTCACGTCAATACTAACATTCTTAGGTGCTCTCAGGTATAAATATACCTTCCCTAGCCCCTTTAAACTAGAGGAGACCTCGACTTCAGAGGAGCCCGTTTCCCGGCCTGACGCACTGAGAAGACGCTGTCATCCCTGCACCCAGAGAGTCCAGCTTCCAGTGATCTGACTTCCCTTGCGGGGTGTTGGAGTTCGAGTCTGGCAAAGAGATTCCTACCTCTCTCATTCTTCAGGTATGGAGCTGACTAGAACCTAGAGGGACTCTTGGCATACTAGGCATACTAGGCTTAACATACTCTTAGTATACCATAGTAAGGAATACTTCACCTACTTCTTCCCTCTTCCTACACCTAGGTTAGGCACTTTGGGGTAGAACTAGCTTAGAAACGCATCGTATGAGTACTCGCACTTTTAGTCTGTGTTATTTATGTAAATGCAAATATACTAAAAGATAATGCTATCGCAGTATTATTTATTTCTACTGCTCACACTGTACATTATTTATCTCGCATACTGTCTTGTGATCGTAACAGCACATTTTACTTACACCAGAAACAAGACTGTTCAATAAATCTTTTATTGAAACGCCCGTCTATTTCTTTCTGTGTAACTTGGAGAAAACTAAGCATGCACGACTGAGCTGAGTGAAATAGTTATCTATTGTTTCCACGACTCTGGGACACGTTCTGATTCGAAAGGGAAACACAGTGGTCATGTTTTGCGGCTGCCAGAAACTACTCCCTTCTTGTTGTCAAGGAGTTTCTAGTGGCCTCTGAGCTAGCTGGCACAAGTAATTAAGTTTAATATACTCGATAGGGACATACTGACCCTAGTCCTATGTCAAACCTATAGGATATATTATTCCAATGCGCAGAGCCTATTAGGGAAATAGGAGCTACACTACATGGCGCCAAACGGTTTGGTAAGGCGGTAATTCATCGTTAGATACTGAGTAACTCAGCCGTGCTTTTTCTCTCAAGAGACCCCTACCCATATACTCCAAAAGACATCTGGAGTGGGCAGGGTTAAGTATCCACCACAGCTACATAGGGCAGTACCCTATATATTAGCTGTTTGGTTTGCTCAACGTTGAAGGATACAGTGTTCCAAAATATTGTGCACCTAATCTTTGTTTCCTTGAAACTTGTTCTACATTTTTCCCCCCAAAAAAAAAATGCCTGGCTCCGACACTGAGACCGGAAACGGTGGAGCTGCGGCTGATCCAGCCCAAGCAGCAGCTTTTAACATTACAGGTTTAAATGAAACCGAGGAGGGTGTTATAGACATCGCTCCAAACTTAAGAAGAGCCATCACTCTAAAACTTATAAAACATGGCCTACCACCAAGAGGCGGTAGAGCAGTTTTCGTGATAGAGGCACACAAATCCTTTCAGACAGAGGTATTCTATTCATGGGTAATATTTCCTGAATCCAATTCAGTAACACACATGTTTCATTTCTACAAAGAAGATGAACCACCAGAGGAATACATTCCTTTCGAGGATATAGAAATTCCATTAACATACCAGGAGCATCAGCTCTGGTTTAAAGGCGCCCTAAAACATCACAAAAACATTACCAGGCTCGGTCCACTAGGTAGACCAGGAGCAACATGGCCGATTCTAGCCGGCCACACACCTCATCCTGACATTGAAGAAATGTCAAACGATGAACTACTTACTCAAATCACAGAGTTAATAAAAATCTACAGACAATTGGTCCAATATGTCATGCGGACTTTTACAGTCCAGCAACCATTAACAATTCCAAATCCAACTCCCCAACAGGGGAATACACTAAAAATTACGCCACAGACTCTATACGCAGTCATGGGTAAAATGCCCACAAAACATGAGCAAATTCCATTCTGGATAGCTCAAAAAATTACTCAAATCGAAGCAGTATTTCCAAATACTAGCCCGTATGAGAAACACAGAATACTGACAATCAGTTTACCAATGGGGATCACACCACAACTGGAAGACTGCACCACTTGGGGCTCAGTCTTTGCTGCCATCTATACTAAAACACATGGCATTCCATCAATTGCGGTAATACCTGATGTCCTGAAACAAATTCAAAACGAATATGGGGCAGAGCCTGCTCTAAATTTAGGTACGAAAAAATTTCGACCAGGTCTCAACAATAATATTATCTAATATTAAAGGGGAGGCAGCAGCAGTGGCGATCCGCCAAAAATTAAGGGAATTTGATGTTACAGAACATCAAACAGAGCTACCCAGAATTATAGAACAATCTTATGCAGAATTAGGCAGAGATAGTTTGGGTGGAAGACCAGTGAAGCCGAAACTATCTGAAAGTCCTGAGAAGGACTCTATTAAACAAACTCCTACATCTTCTAAAAAGAAGTGGGAGACTAATAAACAAAAATCAAACGAGAAACGTTCTCAATCCCGAGATAGGTCTCCTCAAAAGGAGCCCTCTGAAAGGAGGTATAACCTCAGGAATAGGGATAATTTGAGAAAACCTGACAGGTATCAAGATACTGATACACGTTCCTCTCGTCCCTTTAAGATCTCATCACAGACTTCGGAAAGAAGAGGACGATCGGAACATAGAGAAGAACGCGTGAAATCGAAAGACGACAAACACGCTCCAAAAACTAAAGCAAAACCTCAATTCTCCAAAAGAAAGTAGCAGGTCTGAAAATCAGACATGCCGAGAATACTGAGAACACAACTCAAGAACGGAGAATGGGCTCAGACAATGCTGGACAGTGCAGCAGAAGTCACAATAGTTCGCCAGAACCTGAAGGAACTTCTGGAGATAGTGGACTTGAATGAGTACATCACAGTTGAGACTGTAGACACCAGGGTTAGTACTCCACAAAAGTTATATGAAATAACACTCCGGATGGAGGGAGACAAACCTAGACAGGTGAAAGCACTTTTTGGGAAAGACTATCAAAGGGCTATGACATACTTCTAGCAGAAAAGGACTGGCCACCACAATTTGTCAGGGAGTGCCCACATGGCGAGGACATAATTATGCCTGCCTTCTCCAACCATATACCAATGCATCTAAGATATACATATGCCAGGAAATGGGCAGTGGCCCAGGCCCCAGCATTATATAAAAATCATGTAGGATGGGATGAGGATTCACCTCACCATAAAATACATCTGGAACATGAACCAACTGCACAATGGCAGTACCCAATAAAGCAAGAAGCTAAAAAACAGGTCAGGGAGATCTTAGATCAACTTGAATACCAAGGGGTGATTGAAACATGCACCTCCTCAATGAACAATCCTTTGTTTCCTGTCTCCAAACCAGACAATACATATCGTCTAGTTTTGGATTACAGACACTTAAACACTTGTTCTAAAACTTTTGCAGTACAAAATGCACATAGCACAGCATTAATGAATAACATTGTGCGTAAAAAATATAAAACAACATTAGACATCTCAAATGGTTTCTTTTGTCAAAACATAGCACCTGAAAGCAGGTACTTAACAGCATTCTCCATAATGGGGACCCAGCGTAACTTTTTTGTCGACTCCCACAAGGGTTCAAGAACAGCCCAGGTTTATTCTCAGCGAGGGTAATGGAGTTACTACAAATTTATGACAATGAGGCATTGTGCTATGTCGATGACATCTATCTGACAGACGATGACCTGGAAAAACACTTGAACAGGGTGAGCACCATTATACTGGGTTTCGCCTCTGAGGGCTACAAGTTCAACTTTAAAAAGTCCAGAATTGCCCATCTCAATGTCCTATTTCTGGGATATGAGCTTTCAAGTGAAGGCAAGAGCTTGGCAGCTAACTTTCTAGAGAAATGTGCGCTGCTCCAACCTCCAAAAATGCTAAAAAAAAACTTACAAACCATCCTGGGTTTCCTAAACTTTGGAAGAACATACATTCTAAATTACGCAGAAAGGGTTAAACCCCTTTACGCATTAATCAAACCTGATTTTTCGATCAGAAACTGGACACAGGAACACACACAGAAATCTTGCGTTCTCTCCAGGCTAACATGTTAGCAACAAATCACTTACAAACACGCGTAAGTCAACGCAATTTGGTGATCCGAATAATTTCGGGTCAATGCGGATTCACCTACTTAACCTTCAATGAGGGTGAGAAAATACCAATCGCATACAAATCTCATTTGTACACACAAGCGGAAATGCGCTTCAGTTCAACTGAAACAATTCTAACAGCAGTTCAAACCGCTGTAGCAAAAGAAAGAGCCTTAGCCCAAGGGAAACGCATTATTGTCGTAACCCCGGTACCAGCTTTAGAAGCGGTCACAAAAGCAAGCATTCCAAATGCTAAAGCATTACATCCAAGATGGATACAATGGGTTAATTCTCTTGCTGCAACAGATGTTGAATATGTTTTTGATCCTGATTTAAAAACACAAGCATTCCTGCAATATGAACAAGAATGTCCTCTGCCTACTGAAATTCTGCCTCTCGATCAGTACGAATTCATAATTTACACTGACGGATCCGCACAGCCCGCAACAGGGAGTAAGCAAGCTTACAGTGCAGCATGTGCAATCGTTAAAGGTTGCATGCGAAATGGCATCTTCAGACCTATGGTCACAAAAACTCAGTCTCTAGGAGATTGTACAGCTCAGCGAGCTGAACTACAAGCATTCAAACTGGCACTTGAAAGTGCAGATCGAGAATTCCCCACACTAGTAGTGTGCGATTCCTTTTACTGTGTTCAGTCGTATAATGAATATATACAAAACTGGCTTGAAAATGGATTCAAAGATGCGAAAGGTAGCACAATAAAGCACAAAATGCTTTGGGAACAAGTAGTTCAGTTGAAAAACGAACTACCAAAGGCTCACGTGATCCACACACTGAGTCATCAACGTGATGGCGTTCACGTTGCAGGGAATTCATTGGCTGATGAAGCCGCAAAGGGGGCTGTGCAGACAGCTTCCGTAGCTGCGATCACTTGTTCAAAAACAAAAATAGACGGTGAGATAATGTTGGCTGTCAATGCATCAAGCAAAGGCAGCAGTGCAGCGTTACCAAAAATTTTTCCACTCAAGTACTCTTATGTAATTGATGCGAACAACGTTCCTTTTGCTCGAATCCCTGGAGTGGGGGATAGGGTAATTCCAAACATGGAACGTAGAGCAGCCTTGATTTATGAAACACATTTGGGGAGGGTCTGTCACATCAAGGGATCTCTAAAACAATTTTAACGTTAAAAGAGATGTACTGGTGGCCTGGAATGAATACAGAAATTCACATATTCATCAACAACTGCTTAGACTGTAAATTACAGCGAGAAAGCCACCAGACACCATGCTGCGAATGCGGCAACCCAGTACAGACACCATTGTTAGACAGCATTAGACTATCTACGTGCCTGCGTCCTACTGCACAAAGGCATTCCCGCAAATACTGAATCTAGGTTCCTATGGTTATGGCCTCAGTGCTCAGCTGACGCTCGAACTGTTATAAAAGATTTGCGAGTCTTTATCGGCACATACGCAATAGGCACGCTACATTCTGACCAGGGTCCTGCGTTTAGCTCTCGGGCTTACAAAGAAGCCATGGCCAGTCTGGGCGTTGCATTGCGGTACTCCTCTCCATTCCATCCTGAGGGAAATTCGGTTGTGGAAAGGAAAACCGGGACATAAAGCAGTCTATAACAGCTAGGGTATTAGGTTCGGGTGATGGGTGGGTCAAACACCTTAGTGGGGTCCAACGCTCATTGAATAATCTGCCAAGAAGTTCTCTAGGGGGGTCACTCCATATGAGGTCCTATTTGGGACAAGAATGTGGGTACCAGACCTTGAACACGTAGGCACAGTGGTGGAAAATAAACCGTTTGATATCAAAGATCGTTGGGCTGTTTTACAGGAACTCAATAAATTAAGAACGAAACAAAGCAACGTATCCCTACAGCCAACCACCACTGGGGAAAAATCGGCGGTCCCAGCAAGGCCTGTCTGGATTCCAAAAGTTGGGGATCTAGTCAGAGAAAAGATTGCGGACAAGAAGGAATTTGGACCTTCTTACAGACAACCAGTACCTGTCCTAGCAGTTCAAGGAACAAGAACAGTACTTCTGCCGCCCCTTGCTAGAAGAAAGGAGAAAAGATTTGTGTCCATCGACCTGATCAAACCACAGTATGTGGCCAATACTAAATAGTAGGCCTCGTGGACTCCGACCTAGTAGCAGACGCACTCCTCTCGCTACTATCCAAGAGGTTCAGACTGAAAGACTGATAACAATCGAGAATTCAGCTGTAACAGATGGAGGACTAAGCAACAACGCTATGGAACTCATCCCTCTTGAACACCAAGTAACAGTTCGTCCAAATACACCTGTCTACACCAATGTGGCAAGTGATGAACTGGTTCCAGTGATTTCTACAAATCCTGATGCAATTCCAACAATTGACAGAACTGCTTCTGGCTATTTCATTAACTTTGATACGTTCTCAGAAGATCCTAGTGAACCTGAAACGACGCCAGCATCATTGAAATTCAAGCAGCAAGTACAAGACTTTCTTCACTTTCTGAAAAAGACTTATTTGGTTTCTCCATGGATTGAACTCTGGATTACATCTGGACTTTTTGTTTTCCTGCTCTGGCTAGCTTTGGTTACAACTGTGAGCGTGCTTATAAGTGGCAGATACATCCATGTGAATACTGAAAGGAAAGGCGTGAACGTACTTTTGAAACCTCATAAATCTTCCCATCATGAAGCAAGAGACTTGTCATCAGTGAACATCACAGTTGTTCCTATACAGGATGGAATAGTGTGGGACACAACAGATTATGATATCTTTGGCCCGAATGAACAATTGAACATACCACATTTGTTTAAAATTTCACTAAGTGATCTAATTACGTCCAGTACCTATTCAGATGATTGGGACTTTGAGACTGTGAATGACATAATGTTTGACCTAGAAAAATCTGCTGCATTTTCTAAAAATGAATATTTAGAGGGTTCATCAGACTATGAACAAATGTATTGTTACAACCACTATGGTCATCATTATTTGCATAAATCTGCATATCCAAGAAATGTGTTTATGTTTAACCAATGGGAACATTGTCCTACACCACCTAAAGGTAGTTCAAGAACATTTGCCAACAAATTTCCATATTTTTCAGGTTACAATACATCTGATCCAGAAATGTTTTACTATAAAAATGTAAACAAGACAGGGCTGAAAATTATGTTAACAAATACAAAACAGATTTACTCTGCATTATTTAATGCCCAACTGTCTAGACAGGGTTTCGACTTTTGGAAAGACACAATAGACACAAAAACTGTCTGGGGTACTAAAGATTGGCAAGTGCAGGGGATAGAAGCTTTATTTAGAGCCTGTATCATTCCTGAACAAATAATGTTTTTGAATGAAACCATCCAACAAACATCTTGTCTTGGATTAGCCAAGATCAAGGAGATGAACACACCTTTCTGTACAAACACCTGCAAGTGATAACGATACACAGGCAGTGGTGACAGTTGACAATATACTACAACTCAACAGATCTAATCCTGATTGGAAAAAATGGTTGATCTGGCCCACAGACACGAATAACTGTCATGAAAGATTCCTGAATAAAACTCAGGGCTTTACTATTAATAGGCCAGACCCAAGATACGTCCGACGACAACATCCGGGGGTAGTAACAACATACAGTGTAGGAAAATTATGCCTCGATTGGCTGCATAAGTCTACACTACAGGATGTGAAACAACACTTAACCTTACTTAAAAAGGACGCAGACCTTAGGGAATTCTTGCTTGGTCCAAGAAAACTGCATCAAAAACGTTTCATATATGCCGGCATTTATGCTGCCTATAATGAAGCATGGAAAGTATCACAGATGGAGGCTGCAGAACGAATACGTGAACTTGATCGTATTAATTTAGAGAAAACACTCTCTGTGGTCCACAATGGGTTAACAACTTTGTCCTCCAGAATATATTCATTGGATGGCATTGTATCCTCTGCTATCGACATACTAGAACAAGATTTGGCGATGTTACAGCACGGCCAATCTCAATTACGTTCTATTGTGTTATTAAGCTGGACGCTGCAATCTTTGCGAGCGGGCTATGTGCCTTGGCGTTTCATCAACACATCGGCTCTGTTTGCAGAATACAATCTAACTGATAAACAGATCGAACTGGCACAAAGAGGAGCAAAGTATACAGTGCTGAGCATTGAAAAACTGGAAAAGTTACCATTCACAGTGGCAGAAAAACCAGCTACAGAATGGCTTATTCATGGCAAAATAACATTACCTGTGAGTACTTTTCATTTTCAGTATTGCCTCAGACGAATGCAAGCAGGCAGATATGAAAGGTTGGGTAAGGAATACATTAAGACATCTTGGGATTTACCGTATACATATAGATGTTGGAGTGGGGATCGTGAAGTGTTTTTGAGCGGTACACACTGTAAACGTGCACTGAGCGGTTCACTTATATGTCAGGACATTTCTTTACACGGGGCTTGTAATGGTTCTGTGGCAAATTTGTCTTGCCATCAGCAGGGTACACCAGCTGCTGTGATTAATCCGACGTTTGGACAACTTTCTAATGGGAGTTACCTCATGTTGAATGATCAGAGTTGCTGCGGCATGTTGCCAGGCATCCCATATCTCAAGTCAACAAAAACTTTATTCGATTCACAGAATCATTAAAGCATAATTAAAACACACAAGAAAACATTAGTAAATCAAACACCTAGAATGCATTGATCCTAATAATATTTACAGTTAGCAGCAGCAAAACCATATTTCAATGTACTTCATATATTTGGGAATCTTTAGTTATTTTAGTCACAAAGATTTTTGTTTGATTCATTGTATATAATATTTAATAAAAATTCTTTAAAATGTCAAGTGCAAATTTGTTCGACCTTATTAAAAACAGCTATTAAACATTTTTCATCCTATTATTTACATTATATACACTATATCAAGATACGATTATATAATACAGCCTATACACAATTAGAAAACATTGTTTAACCTTTAAAATATTTCGCTATGTATCATGTGCAATCTTGCGTATACTGCTTATTAATAAGCACGTAACTAAAAATATAAGCAATACTTCAGTAATGCTGAGTAATTAATTATAATTAAAACTCAACAAAATATACAATCAACAAACCACAATTTAAAATACCCATCATAATACCAAAGTCGTAGTACCCAAGGAGAGCCCCATTTAAAAAGAGTAATATAAAATGTCTTTAAAATTTTAGACCTTCTTTCCTTCTTATAAAATTTGTGGTCAGTAAAAATCTGCTAACCGCAAAGACAAAAAGTTTTGAGGAATCAGTTTTTAGTATGCGCAGCATATCATTACATTTTCTAACATTCAAGCTTCTGCCTATGGGTTTTATCCATTTTCTTCTAGGGTTTGTATATTTAGGGCAGAAGAATAAAACATGGGCAATATCCTCCCTGGCACCCAAATGGCACAACGTACATTTAGAATCTTCATCTCTATTCTGGTAATGCCCCCATTTTGATGTAAAAGCTTTTATCTGTAACGTACCATACCTGAATTTCAGGTATAAAGTTTTTGCTAGTTGGGGTTCAATGTCATCCAAAAATGGTTCAAAGTGAGGATTTGTTTTAAACATCAGGAATTGAGTTGTAAGTGTTCCTGATGTACCATTTAAAGTGACACTGTGCCAGATGAAGTTCCAATAAATAGTTTTAATTTCCCGCTTTGAATCAGGTCTCAGCAGGCCTGGGCTTTCCCAAAATCTGCTCAGACCTAAATTAGAGAGCCACTTACGAATGTGTGCCAGCCATGGAAAAGTAGTATGAGTATCAAGTGCCAGTAGCTCACTCAATGCTTGTCTATATGTCACTAGTTCATCGGTGGTCCAGATTCTAATCCAGTATGACAAAGTCATCCAAATTGCCTTATGTTCAAGCCGTTTTATACCCAGGTCATATATTAATGGAATCAGAGGAGTATTTTGGGAAAGTGCCACAAATCTTCTTAAACCTTATTTTCCCCCACAATTAAAGCGGAAAGATTTTCCCCACCCCACAACTCTGAACCATATAGGGCTGCGGTTTGCGCTCTGGACTTGTAAACTTCCAGGGCTGGTGATATTGCCTTTGTCATGGTTGCATACTGTTTCTTTATAATTGGAGCAGAGTTTTGCAATAAAATTGATTTTGATTTCATTATCTGGGGGTTCCATGAGAGTTTTGAATCGATAGTTACCCCAAGATAAATGAAATTAGAGACACGCTCTATGACCACTCCGTTCAATACTATATTATTTTTAAAAAATTTATGGGGTTTTATAGCCATATATTTTGTTTTAACTGAGTTAATTTCCAGACCTTTTAATGTACAATATTCATTTAGTGAATTTAAAAGGTTTTGCAGGCCCTTTGGGGTTTGGGATAGGAGAATAGTATCATCTGCGAAGGTGAGAGCGCAAATGTGGGCCCTTCCCAATTTTGGGGAATCATGTTGTGATTTTTGGAGGAACTGGACCATGTCATTAACGTATAAAAGAAACAAGGTTGGCGCCAGGACACATCCTTGGCGCACCCCTCTCTTGACTGGTATCTCCTTCATAAGTTCCCCCCTTTTACCCCAACGGACTTTTGCAAAATTACCCTCATGGAGCCTAATCAATTGAGTCAGAATCTCCTTAGGTACACCCTGCTGCAACAAATTTGACCATAATAGGTCCCTAGGGATTGAATCAAATGCGGCCTTTAGGTCGACAAAGGCGACGTATAAATGACCAGGTCTCAACTTCGTGTATTTCCAGGCTATAGTTACAAATCTAAACACTTGATCTATCGTACTAGTTTTCTTCCTAAAGCCCGCCTGGCAAGGTGAAAGAACCTCATTATCATTCATCCAATCGTTCAGTTTATCCAAAATTTGCTTGGCATAGACTTTTTGTAGTATGTCTATCAGACTTATGGGTCTATAATTAGCGGGATCATCTCTGCTGCCTTTCTTAAAAATCGGAACGATTTCCGCACCCTTCCAAGAGTCTGGGATTGGTTGACGCCTGGCAATTGCATTAAATAGGTTATTTATATATGGCGCCCACACCTCAGGTTCATGTTTAAAAAGATCCCCAGGTATCTTGTCGGGTCCTGGAGCTTTAGATGGCTTGATAGCCGCTATCGCTAATATGGTATCTTCTATACTAAAGTGTAAATGCCCAACTTCCTTTAGGGTCAACAATCCCTCGGCACTTACTACAGGAGCTTTATCTGCCAATTTTGGAAGTGCATACAAATTTGCAAAATGACTTTCCCATGTGGAGGGGTCTAAATGGTAGTCATGGGCCGGAGTGTTTGTTTTGCTACCATGGGCTATAATCCGCCAAAACATGGCATGATCACTAGCTTTTGCTGCTACTATCCGGTCCTCCCAGCTAGTATCTTCCCAATTTCTTCGGGCTACCTTCAATGTTTTATTATATGCATTTCTTTCATGTCTGATCACAGCTATCTCTTTAGATTAGATCGCCTTAATGAGGCGTTGTTTAGCCACTACACATTCTTTATTAAACCAGGAATTAGATGATCTAATTTCAACCTTGCAATTGGTTTTCCCTGATTGTGGTTTAGTTAAATAAGGTTTTATATCTTCTATCAGCTTTTGATGAGTCTGAGTTATAGTAACATTTTCGGTACCTGAATTTAAAAAAGAAGCTAAAAGATCACTAAAAATATTATATATTTTAGTTAGGGGTTCAACTTGGTCAACTAGGAATGGCCATTTTACTGTCCTTCTATTATTGCTTACTAGGGGCGCTATGACCTCATCACACATTTCGAATTGTGGAGACGAGTGTGTCAAAAACCATTTTCCCACCAGGTCTAGGCACAGTGGGAAATGGTCACTTTCTCTTCTGTCATCGACTTTAAAGTCCTTTACATAAGCCCAATGAGCTACACTTATCATGATATAATCTATTCGAGACACAGAGTTACCTCTTGAGAAAGTATTTGCACATTCAAGATCCGAAGAAGATCTGCCATTACAAGATCTTAGGCCTTTCTCTATGGTGAAGTGAAATATTTGCATAGCAGAAACAGAGCACCCCACCATTTTTTCCACTCGAAGTGGCGGGATCCCCATAGTAAGGTCTTCTTCTTCGAGGATGGTATCTAATCCTAATAACGGTTCGTAGCAACAATTAAAATCTCCCCCAACTATAATGGGCCCATTTAGTACAATAGAATCGAGGATTTCATCCAATTGTTGGATTATTGACGATTCTTTCGAGCGCTCCCTTGGTCTTATGTAAATATTAAAAATAAGCATCTGCGAACTATTTGGAAAACTCAATTTTAGGCCCAGGATATCATTCGAGTTAGTACCAATTCTATAGCTGCATTTATATGATTTCTTACCCAAATTAGTAACCCGCCTGACGGTCTGCCTTTGCCTAGCTGCCATGCTTCGATGCTAAAAGTTCTATAGCCCACTTTATATAATGGCTCCCTCGCCCATGTCTCCTGGAAGAGACAGAAGTCAAAGTTATCAATATAATCCTGCCAATCAGGTTCCAAAAGTTTTTTGGGGAGTCCCGCTATGTTCCATGATACCATCTTCACATCTCCTGGTATTAATGTACTTGAGATGTGAGACGGGGAATTGATTGTAATAATGTGCTCCAACCCTTGTGACCCCGGGATGTTATTTACTTTGCTTACCACATGATCTTTTATTTCATGATGTGAACCCCGGCTAGAATGTACATCCGGGTTTGTTAAATGTTGGTCCCCATATGTCAAGCCAGAAGTCCCCACCTTTTTAGAGTTCGATCTTACCAGCAATTTCAGTCAATCTACCGCTTCAAGATTTTTTGAGCCCTCCCTTGCTTTTATGGCAAAGTTGCATCTTCCTGGGCTGGCTCTATTCCGCCTGATACTCATATTAGAAGCAAATAAAGAATGGGTACGAAGATTCATGGTAATTACATTTTCGGCAATTGTTTTTGAATACAGCGTTAGTTTTATATCATCCAAGTCCCCCTCCTCCTGGTGCAATCGCTCTGCCTTGGATATATCAGATCTTATAACAGAGAGGCACTGCCGATCATTTCTGATCCAGTAAGTTGCCTTATTTATGAGGGAGTCATTATCTTCCCTAGCACCCTGTTTTAATCTTGGAACATTGGTTAAAAAAACATTATAGCCGGTCATCTCCCCCCTATTTACACAGTGATTTATTGGATAGGATTCCTGGTTCCATTGGGGGCCCCCATTCTTCTGCCCATAGTTTAGACACAATTTAAAGTTTCCTTGTGTGGCTTGTGACTGCCTTTTAGCTGAATGGGCTTCCAGGTATTCAATTTTGTGTTGTGCATGTTGGTGCAATGAGGGTAATCCAGGCTTGTTATATATATTAGACATTTGAGGCCTTGGTCTAAGTGAAGGGTATGGTATACAAGTCGTGTTTTTAATCTGGTTTGCTTCTTGATTTGATAAAAATTTCAAACCACCACAGAGTGGGATTCTATCTGAATTATTGTCTATCTCAGTGTTTTGTAGATTTCTCCTTGTATGTTCTTCTACCTCCGGTGCACTGACCTCAACTACTCGATTTTTGAATAAGTTCGTTGTTAGCACCTCTATCATACTTTTAATTATCTTGACCTCTTCCTGGACTGCTTTTAATTTTGCACCAAGATCCAACACAAGCATATGTGTATCTAGTTGTTGCATGCGTGTTACTACTACACTCTCATTACCTATGTGGTTTCCATGGCCCTCTATTTCTGTTTGTTTTGCTTGTAATTCCTCCATGTTATGTGCTAGTGGTGAGTATCTATTAGAGCACTCTATACTTGGGATCTCCCTACAAATAGGGCTTCCCTGCAACCTGTTTATATTATCCAGTTCAGACAAAATTGGCTCAGGGCAACTAGATATTATCTTCTCCGGGGATGTAGATAATAATTGTGGTGGTGTCATATTGTGAGCTCTATTAACAATAATAGAAGGAATACTTGTCGTTGGATCAATCCCTTTTCCCTTTTTACTAAAAAAAGATGAGATTTTACTTTTACCCTTGGTGCTAAGCTCCTTCCCACTGGCCAGCATAGTTTCCACTTCTTCTATTAGGTCATCTATAGCTGCCAAGGTGCAGTTGTCCGCTGCAGATTTGGCAGGTTTATGGACCCTAGCTATCTTTTTCTTCCCCGACATCACGTCTGCTGCTTTCCTCTTCCCCATAATTACCCCCGCAATTTCTAATAGTCCAGATAACTTGGGTGTTATATCTATCCCCAGTGGGAACTAAGAAGGATGAATGCTTTTAAGCTTACAAACTTAAATAAGCCAATAATAAGGAATGAAAACAGTATTCAAACAATATTCAAACAAAAAAACAACTTATATTAAATACTATAGATAAATACTAGAAGAATACACTTTGCAACAAGGGTCAGAGCTCCTAATGAGCAAAAAACGCAATTTATGTAATGATCACAGACGTTTTGTTAATGAATGGAAATTGACCCTTGGCATTAAGGCTTACAACACTCCTTAAACCACAATACCAACAATTATGCAATTGTGCAGCAGGTCCAAGTCCAAGTTCCTTGATAGTCAGCTTACTGCAAGGGGAGGTTACTAATGTTTGTAGAGTCAGGTCAGAGGGCACCTGCCAATTATATAATGAAGATATGGGCCAAACAGAGTCACTGCAAGTTATTTACAGGTCTTACCGCAACATCCCACTTTCAGCAGAGGGAAATCAATGGAGGTGGCCCTGCCCGGCCTCTTCTGGTCACTGACGGGCAAGGACGGGCCCGCCCTTGGCCCGGGCCTCGCCCGGGCGCGGCCCGCGCGCGTCCCGCGCCGCGGCGGGAAAGGCTGCGCTTTGAGCACGGTGGAAGCTCACGCGCCTCCCCCCTCACTCGCCACACCTGTGGATGACACGCTGTACCCTGGGAGATGTAGTCTCCAACCAGGGTATAGCGGCAACAGCGGTGATTTCTGCAGACCCTGGGACTCCTGTCCCACCAGGGTATGTCTAACGGGATAGCAAGCAAGTGGCAAGTGGCAGATAGAAATGCAGGCACCAGACTCGGGCTCCCGCGCCGCGGCGGGAGAGGCTGCGCTTTGAGCACGGTGGAAGCTCACGCGCCTCCCCCCTCACTCGCCACACCTGTGGATGACACGCTGTACCCTGGGAGATGTAGTCTCCAAACAGGGTATAGCGGCAACAGCGGTGATTTCTGCGGACCCTGGGACTCCTGTCCCACCAGGGTATGTCTAACGGGATAGCAAGCAAGTGGCAAGTGGCAGATAGAAATGCAGGCACCAGACTCGGGCTCCCATATCTAGGAACGGTCAACTCCAGGGTCACTTGCTGTATGCAAGTATTGTTTCCCCCAATAGACACAGTCAGGGAGTCGCCTTTGTGGCCTTCGCTGAACGTCTCTTTTATAAGATTTGATACTTTGAGCAGAATGAAAGCCATGCTTTTACAGCAAACAGTGCCTTTGACCTCGGCCAAAGAAACCTATGATCTACAAGTAGCAAGGACTTCGGCTGAGATACAGACTTTAATACGTACAAACTGCCCTATACATTTCGTAGAAATGATAACACGTATCTTCAACATGTCTGATACAAGTGGAATTGTACATGTATTTAAGAGCATCTGTTCAGGTCTGTTAGCACCTTTCCAGGCAATACTCGGAATCATCCTGAACTTTGCACATTCGGTGTTTGGTGGCATAACAGTAATTCTAGCACTTGTTGCCGGAATTCTATTTCTCTTCCTGCTATTGCGCTATGGCCAGCCTATTCGCAGACAGCACTCCGAGCGAAATGGAGAAAGCTCTCCTTGAACGAAAGTGCCGTGAGCGAATAATACAGCTTTTGGGCATGACTCGTCTAAGGGACCTTAATACAACTTGGTTCCTGTCATTCAGACCAATCTGGCAAGATTGCATCTTACCTGTTCTACGATGCCTGCTATGCGGTGAAGAATGCGTGTTGGACACCTGTCTAACATTTCCATCAGCAACGCCAACGGATGTCGATACTCTGCTGGTCCCGATAACGGCCCATGCTCTGTGTTGTCCCCAGAGGCTACCAATCCTGATGTCAGCATTCATTGAGATCTCACAGACGCTTCTGGCTGCTGCTGAGGTACGAGAAAGATCTACAGGCACACAGGTAACAACGGACGCGAACTTTGCTGTGGCACCCTATGCTGGAAGCGAAGCTTCACATCTCTGTGCAATTAATCTACTACACGAGGTGTTCCAACTGACACCAACTACAGTGGACGATGTTTTGTCTACAGAAATAGATGATCTCATGTTTACACCAGACCCATAAACTGACTCTGATTCAGCATACAGTGTTCCAGAGATGCAGTAACACTTTGGCCTTCATTTTTCAAAACAACATGGAACTCTACCAAAATTGAACTTTTTCCCATTTTTCGAACGAAAATGGCACTTCAATCTGCTTAAAGTAGAACTGGCCTTATAATACAGACTTCAAGGTACTTCCACGGACACTTAGTCAGCTTGTGTGTCTAAAACAGTTCATTAATTTTTATGACATGAAATGACTATGATTTTTGAACAACTTATCGATAATTTTTCTGTCACATGTAAATATTACTGCTTATTTCATTCCAATTGCATTTATTTTTGAACTCTATGCCTGAAATGAATAGCATTTGCTTCAAATGTACAGTACCTTTTGCATTTTTTACTATGTTTTTTAATGCTTTTAAGAAATATTTTTAAATATGCGGTACTCCATTTAATGTTTAGCATTTTAAATGTTTAGCATTTTAGTATTATCGTACACACGAAAGTGGAGTGGGTGTTGTATTTCACTTAGGGTGTCCATTAACGGGCTTTCCAGTATCATGTCCTTATATAGGCACAATTCGCCCTGCCCTCATATAGGCATAAAATCCCAGCCCTTATTTAGGCATTAAACCGTGCACTCCAAATACAGGCATGGTCTCTGACATCCGTCCACCCTAACGTCACAACGAGTTCATGAAGAACAGACCCTTAGGCTGCGGGAGTTTCCCTAGTCCAGGACTATTGATTTCTTCAAGGACTCATATATTATGCATGAACCATTATTCCTTAGGGGTTCATTCATGACGTCTTTCGCTGTCCGACTCACGTCAATACTAACATTCTTAGGTGCTCTCAGGTATAAATATACCTTCCCTAGCCCCTGTAAACCAGAGGAGACCTCGACTTCAGAGGAGCCCGTTTCCCGGCCTGACGCACTGAGAAGATGCTGTCATTCCTGCACGCAGAGAGTCCAGCTTCCAGTGATCTGACTTCCCTTGCGGGGTGTTGGAGTTCGAGTCTGGCAAAGAGATTCTTACCTCTCTCATTCTTCAGGTATGGAGCTGACTGGAACCTAGAGGGACTCTTGGCATACTAGGCATACTAGGCTTAACATACTCTTAGTATACCATAGTAAGGAATACTTCACCTACTTCTTCGCTCTTCCTACACCTAGGTTAGGTTAGGCACTTTGGGGTAGATCTAGCTTAGAAACGCATCGTATGAGTACTCGCATTTTTAGTCTGTGTTATTTATGTAAATGCAAGTATACTAAAAGATAATGCTATCGCAGTATTATTTATTTCTACTGCTCACACTGTACATTATTTATCTCACATACTGTCTTGTGATCGTAACAGCACATTTTACTTACACCAGAAACAAGACTGTTCAATAAATCTTTTATTGAAACGCCCGTCTAATTCTTTCTGTGTAACTTGGAGAAAACTAAGCATGCACGACTGAGCTGAGTGAAATAGTTATCTATTGTTTCCACGACTCTGGGACGCGTTCTGATTCTAAAGGGAAACACAGTGGTCATGTTTTGCGGCTGCCAGAAACTACTCCCTTCTTGTTGTCAAGGAGTTTCTAGTGGCCTCTGAGCTAGCTGGCACAAGCAATTAAGTTTAATATACTCGATAGGGACATACTGACCTTAGTCCTATGTCAAACCTATAGGATATATTATTCCAATGCGCAGAGCCTATTAGGGAAATAGGAGCTACACTACAGTGTGAAGGATGCATATGTTGCCGAACGATGTGGGAGTGGAATGCAGCTCACAACCGCAACTTGTGTGACTGACACCATAGTACAGTGTCCGGTATATTGGTGTGTCCATTGCATTCACTGTCAGGTGTCCCCTGTCAATGATGTCTCTGTGACTTCCTGTGTGTTTTGTGCTATGTAGTATGTCTGATTCTCCACAGTTGTCATCTGCAAGACACACCTTCACAGCCAGGCCAGGGGGCACCCATGGACACTGCATCCCCTGACAGTGTGTGTAAACTTAGAGTTGCAATGGCTGTGAGTGTGTATGTGTTTGGGTTGGCCAGTGCATGGGTGTGAATTGCAGGCACATCATTTCTCATGCCCATGTGTCAGCCATCTTGCCAGGGCTTTTACTTTGGGAGTGACTGGTCCCACGTGTGCAATGTGTTTTTGCAGAGTAGGTGTGTGTATGGCCAGCATTGGTGGTATTTGGTTGACATCCGGACCTCCTTCTCCCCCAGCCCAGTTATCCCACCATGAAGCATGCCACCCTTGCAGTGGGTGCAGGTTAACTCTCAGGATGTCAGTCAGTGGTGTCCTGCTGTTGGTTGGTGCACAGTTCCCAGCAGGGCCTTGTGCTCCCACAACAGAGCACCATTGTCAGACATCTTAGAAGTGGCTTTTCACTCCCTGTGAGGTGTGCATGCTTCAGTGTGAGCTTGCCGGGCCATGTGGGTGGGGGATGTTGAGCTGTGACTACCACTCCCATCATGCTATTGCCTACATCCCTATTCCCAGCATGCCCATACTTCCTTCCTTTTGACTCTGCTTCCCTGTGGGTTGTGTGCCTGTGCTGACAGGATGGCTGACAGTGTTGTCCTGGCGTTTGTTTGGCTACAAGTCCCAAAAGTGTCCCTGTGCTTCACACAGCATAACCCAGTGTGGTAGTTCTTTGTGGGATATTTAATTAGAGTGTGAGGCAATGCATTCTCCCAGGTAAGTTGTGTGGAGTTTGTGTTAAGGGGGTGTGTGAGAAAAGCTGCTGGTAACTATGGTCAGAGCTGTCAGTCCTCCTTCCCACCCAGCCAGATATCCCGCCATGGAACGTGCTTCCATTGCAGGGAGTGCAAGTTGGCTTTCAGGATGTCAGGCAGTGGTGTCCTGTTGTTGGTTGGTGCCCAGTTCCCAGCAGGGCCTGGTGCTCCCCACAACAGAGCACCATTGTCAGACATCTTAGAAGTGGCTTTTCACTCCCTGTGAGGTGTGCATGCTTCAGTGTGAGCTTGCCGGGCCATGTGGGTGGGGGATGTTGAGCTGTGACTACCACTCCCATCATGCTATTGCCTACACCCCCCTTCCCAGCATGCCCATACTTCCTTCCTTTTGAGTCGACTTCACTGTGTGTGAGTGTGACAGCAATGGCAAGATGGCTGACAGTGTGGTCCTGTTGTTTGTTGGTGCACAGTTCCCAGCAGGGCCTTGTGTTCCCCACAGCTGAGGCCAGTGTCAGACATCTTGGAAGTGGCTTTTCACTCACTCTCTTGTAGAGCACGGTCCCAGGTGTGTTCTTTGGAGTTAGTGGAAGTGGTGTGTGTGTAAGGGCCTGCTGGTAGCTGTAGTCGGAGCTGGCATTCCTCCTTCCCCCAGGCCAGACATCCCACCATGAAACGTGCTTCCATTGCAGGGAGTGCAAGTTGGCTGTCAGGATGTCAGTCAGTGGTGTCCTGCTGTTGGTTGGTGCCCAGTTCCCAGCAGGGCCTGGTGTTCCCCACAACAGAGCACCATTGTCAGACATCTTAGAAGTGGCTTTTCACTCCCTGTGAGGTGTGCATGCTTCAGTGTGAGCTTGCCGGGCCATGTGGGTGGGGGATGTTGAGCTGTGACTACCACTCCCATCATGCTATTGCCTACAGCCCCCTTCCCAGCATGCCCATTCATCCTTCCTTTTGACTCTGCTTCCCTGTGGGGTAGTGTGCCTGTGCTGACAGGATGGCTGACAGTGTTGTCCTGGCTTTTGTTTGGCTACAAGTCCCAAAAGTGTCCCTGTGCTTCACACAGCATAACCCAGTGTGGTAGTTCTTTGTGGGATATTTAATTAGAGTGTGAGGCAATGCATTCTCCCAGGTGAGTTGTGTGGAGTTTGTGTTAAGGGGGTGTGTGAGAAAAGCTGATGGTAACTATGGTCAGAGCTGTCAGTCCTCCTTCCGACCCAGCCAGATATCCCACCATGGAACGTGCTTCCATTGCAGGGAGTGCAAGTTGGCTTTCAGGATGTCAGGCAGTGGTGTCCTGCTGTTGGTTGGTGCACAGTTCCCAGCAGGGCCTTGTGCTCCCACAGCAGTACCCAGTGTCAGCCATCTTGTCAGTTCTTTTCCACTCCCTGTGATGTGAGCATGGTTCAGAGTGGTGTTGATAGGCCAATTGTGAGGCTGACCAATATCTGTGACTACAACTCCCATCATGCTATTGGCTACACTCACTTCACCAGCATACACACAATTCCTTCCTTTCAGTGAGCTTCCCTGTGAGGTGGTGTTCTAGTGGTGGCAAAATGTCTGACAGTGTTTATTGGTTAGATTTGTGCCACTGCCTTGCTCTATTTGTTGTTAGGTTTGTACATGTCATGACACAGTTGCATATCACTATGAGATGGCAGGTATTGGGTTTGTCTGACTAACATACACATCTTGGGATGATTATCTTTTGGTTACTGTGGCTTTGCTAATGGTGCATGGTTTCACTATCCCCTTGACAGTGATGTGTGTGTATTGTCACACAATATTGGGTATATTGGTTGTGTACTCAGCAGGCTCTGGGATGTTTGATAGTCCATGTACGCTCTCTGGTGGTAGGATGGCCCGCACCTTCTCCTCCCAGGACCTGAGGTATACTGGTTTGGCAGGAGGCCACTGCCGGTGCGATGACTGAAGGCGTAATCCTTCTTGAGTAGGTCCTTGACCCTCCTACGCACATCATACCACCTGTTCTGGATGTCTTCCTTTGTGCGCAAACATGGTGATTGTGCGTTCACCCTGTCAATGATCCTCTCCCACATCTTGGTTTTCTGCGACATGGGGGTCTGTTGGACCAATGTACCAAACAATAGTGGCTCTACCCTGAGGATTTCATCTACCAGGACTTCCAATTCACTGTCTAGGAACTTTGGATTCTTCTTTGGGGGCATGGTGATGGGTGGTGGTGGGTATTGATGTGTGTGTGAGTGTGCAAGTGAGGGTGGGTGAGTGTCAGTTTTGCTGGGTGTATGTGAGGGTGCTATTTGGGAGGTGCTAATGGTGTGTGGCTTGTGTGATGGATGAGTTGTGAGTGTGTCTGTGGTTGCTGTCTGATGGTGTTCTGTGCTGGCAGGTCTGTTGAATTTGCAAAGGATCATGGTAGGGATTTGTGGCCTTTATATGGGTGGAGTTGTGGGTGTGTCTTTGTTCCATGTTTTTTTCCCCTGTATTTATTGACTTTGTCGTTGCTTGTTTGGCCCTTTTTTTTGTATTTTTTCCTTTGTAGTTTTTGGGCATGTAGGAGACGTTCTTCTGACCGAGTAGGACGCTGCAGTTGGCTCGTGCGAACTTCTCCGAGTCTTTCACGCTGTCTTTATGCTGGGTTTCATGTGCGGCGTACGCGTCGGTCGTGGAGAATTGGGTTGCTTCGGCTCCCTGTTTTGTATGCGTGTCGGTCGTACGGCTTGAGCTCCGTGCGACTCGGTCTGGTTTTACACGCATTGCATCGTACTGCGCGGGTCGGAGTTCGCGGGTACGTTTCTGTCGGGTTCATTCCTGGTGCGTGTCGGTCGGTTCGATTCGTGTAGATTTTCCGGCCGGATAGCTGGTTTCCGTGCGGTTCGGTCGTTCGGCTTGTGTTCCGTACGAGTCGGTCGTAATTCACATGCATTGCATCGTACTACGCGGATCGGGCAGCGCCGGTACGTGTCGGTCGGACTACATTCCGGTACCGAGTCGGTCGGTACGTTTTCCGGCCTGAATCGGAATCGACCCCTTTGTCTTTTAAGACCTTGGGGCCGATTCAGATCTGGGTCGGAAAGTTCTCCGACCGATCCGGATTGTTCTCCGACCGAGCCGGACCCCTGCAGTCCGACCGAGCGAGTACGATGCGGCCGTATGCTGCCGGA
This sequence comes from Calotriton arnoldi, assembly GCA_963921515.1. Taxonomy (NCBI): domain Eukaryota; kingdom Metazoa; phylum Chordata; class Amphibia; order Caudata; family Salamandridae; genus Calotriton; species Calotriton arnoldi. The sequence goes on from CAWUFW010006413.1 coordinate 718,214, forward strand.
CTCGGTTCGGTCGGACTCCCATTGAAGTCAATGGGAGCCGGTTGTACGACGTGTACATGGGCTCCCATTGACTCAATGGGTACGTTGCGCACAAGGGGGCTCCCTGTAGTGGGTACGTATTGGTGCCATCCGCACCGTACACGCATGTATAGGGGGGACCCATGGGTCCCCCCTGTGTCCGACTCTTACGGCTACGGGTGAAGGGGGCCGGCACGGACCCCGAAGTCCGCTTCGGAGAGCTTTTCGTGTCGGAGGCTCCGACTCGATCCGGCTGTCCGGATCGTGCATCGTACTGGCTCGGTCGTAAAACGTCTCCATTGCGCGGTACGAATCGAGTGCGAATGAGTCGGACGGAGCGGTTCGGACCCGGAAACGAGTCGGTCGGCGATTTCGCGTTCAATCGCATCGTACTTGCTCGCTCAGACGACTGTACGAATCGGTCGGGTAAACCGCGTTCGGCTCGTATTTTTTCCGGACGAATCGTATTCGGTGTGCTTCCGGCCGAGATCGGAATCGGCCCCCTTGTTTTTTAAGATCTTGTTTTTTTCTAAGACCCTGTTTGTCAAGATCTTTTTTACTGAGGGAGGAGTATAGAATGAATAGTTTTAAGATGGTTCAGGACAACTAGTTATTGATTGGTGTATTGATGTGCATATTGAGAACGGCTTGGGGGAATTGAGAAGGATTATTTTAATGAGATCAATTGAAATATAAAGAAAAACTCATTGGTTCTCTTTTTTTTCTTTCCCCTTTAAATTTATGCAAATTCAATGTGCTTTGCATCTAAGAGAGTTCTGTCAGTGTTTAAGGGCATATGTCTTAATATTGGAGAAGATGTATTGGAATAGAATTAATACAGATTAGGAAATGAATGTACTTTACAATAATTTCCTTGAAATCCTCCATTTCCCAAAATGCACTATGTCAGAAAGCATATTCTGCGGTTGTATAAAGATATATATACAAGGATATGTGAGATGATAAGCACTCTGAATTACAATTATATTTTTGATGGTGATGTAACCAGTATATATATGAGGAATGAATTGTATTTGGTGATCTGAACACAAACTGTTAATTTTTAATTTAGGATGCGGGTAATATAGGGCAATGGCCTTTTAAATAGACACTCTGGGGCCGATTCCGATCTCGGTCGGAGGCGCACCCAATACCATTCGGTCGGGAAAAAGCCATGCGAAAGCCTGTTTCCCGACCGAACCGTACGCGGGTCCGGCCGAGCGAGTACGATGCGACCCGCCGACCGACTCGTCCGGGCGTCCCGACAACTCCGACCGACTCGCTCGGACTCGAACCGCTCCGACCGACTCGGTCGGACCCGATTCGCACCGCGCAATGGAGACGTTTCCCGGCCGGGTAAGTACGATGCGCGCCGCGAGCAGTCCGACCGAGCCGCGCACTCCGGCTCGTGAAGAGCTGTCGGAGCCGTACTTTGGGGGTCCGTGTCGGACCCCCTGTACGCGTAGCCGCGCGAGGCGCACACAGGGGGACCCAAGGGTCCCCCTACCTGTGCGTGTACGCCGCGAAGCGCTCGCGGCGTACCCGCTGTAGGGGCGCCTTGTCCGCCTCGCACCCATTGAGGCAATGGGAGCCCGCGTACGCGTAGACGACCGGCTCCCATTGAGTTCAATGGGAGTCCGACCGACTCGTGTCCGATAACATACGGCCGCATCGTACTCGTTCGGTCGGACTGCACGGGTCCGATTCGGTCGGAAATCTCTCCGGGTCCGGCTCGGTCGGAGAAATTTCCGGCCCGAATCGGAATCGACCCCTCTGTGTGGCAGCACTCTATGGCCCAGTAGAAGGGTCTGGCCGTAATGAGTAGGCCTGTTTCGAAGAGCACAATGCACTTTGGCTGAAAAAAGAATAAAAAGAAAAATATAGAAAATAACTAGGCGTACCTGAAATAACCATTTTTCTGGCTGTGCCACTTTGTCCTGCTTGCCTGAGTTCTTGGAGATTGGAGCTCTGAAGTCTGATGACATGGCGGGTACCGAGGTCCCATATATATGTATATATATTTATATTATATATATAAAAACATTCCCCAAATGCAGATACTTCAAAGAAGCGGGCACGGACTCCAGGAAATACAGTGCATACAATTATTGCTGTTGCTCACTCAGGCCTATGACGCGTTTCGGCCACAACAAATGGCCTTGATCACATATAATGCGCTGCGGCGTTCTCAGAAATTTATAAAGGAAACCCACGTGATTAACAAAATAGACGGCAGTGAAAACAGACTAAAGATGGATTCTAGTTTGTTTTTAAAAGACAGACTAATCACATCTCACATTTATATGTATTCAGGCACAACTAAAGTCTTATATTAACAAACTAATCTTGTTTGAAACCATCCATTGTTATTAAAAGCTTAAATGCTAAGACTTCACACTGAAATGCATATTGTTAGTGCACACAACTATACACATATTTATTAAACTGTTGTTAAGTTTTAAGGAGATGTTGATATACATGCCTATACAAAAAATATTTGTGCCAGTTTGGAAATGTTGGTATTAGTTTCATTATTCTCAGAGTGGTCATATCTTATAACAGATGCTAATTGATCGCTAGTGTGTTGTTATATCATCATTATACAACAGAGAATACAACAAACATTTTTGGGCTCAAAGGTGTTTAATACACAAACTGCACTGCAATCAAAATGTTATTGATTAATATTGTCTTTATCCATAATTGCCAAATATCTAAACAATATTGCCTAAAGTGCTGACCGTGAAAAGTGCATAGTGCAAAAAAAGTGATTCGTGTAATACAGTACTAGAAACAGGGGAGGATACTAAGCAGCTGTGTGAACTACATTGAGCATGTTAAATATTATATAATAAATAGATGTGTATATGTATGACCCTCATATCAAGATTAACACTGATAGACTGGTATTGCTTCTTTGACATCCGAATCCTATATATATATGTGTCTCTTCTCTGAATACAGCAGTGTCAGGGTGCACCAGAGCACTGCTGGTGCCAGTTACAGCGTGCCGACCCACACGCTGTAAATTTAGTTGACCATCTCACTTGAAATTAAGGGAATTACACTCTTAGCATGTGTACAAATCAAGGAGGGGAAGTAGAAGTTTTTTGTAGGATTCACTCTACTTCTATACCTATAACATCCACAATCAAAGGGGAGTGAGCGCTACTGGTCTCTAGGGGTCTGAGTGTGCTCAATGTTTGCCCTTAACCAATCTACGCCATTGTAAGTAATCACCATTGTGGTGTGTCGTTGGGCAGCGTCATCATTGGGTTTTGTCCCTAGGTCCTTGCTTCCCTAGGTGAGTACTGCCTCCTTTTGAACGAAAGTACTAGTGGGATCCATCTAGTGGTGTCTAAAATTACCTCCTGTATCTCGAGAAATAGCTTTAATATGAATGGAGTATACAGGGGTTATGATGTTTTTAGGACGTGTTAACTACCTATAACATCACACTTAATCGCTCAACATGTTTCGGCCTCTAATGCCCCAAAAAAGGGGGTCTGGGCCTTCATCAGGACCTTTTAAGTTCAATGGGTCACTTACTGTTGATCCTTATTAGATATTTTATGACACCCGTAAGTCACTTACGTGTCTTCAAACCAAATTGTTTTTTTCGGAAAAAGTTCTCAGTTTCCTTTAGCCTAAAACTTTAGAGGAGAAAGGAAAGCGTTTATTAGACATGGTGGCACCCGCACAGTGCGCCAAATTACTTGCATCCATTAAGTGTAACTAACCCAATCATGAACTAGAGTAGTCTTGGGTGCTACTATTCTTATTTCTTAAAACAGTGCATTCACATTGTACTAATCTTGGTACTTTGGAACTCGTTACCCATGTGAGGGGGGAAGTGCGTTTTGGTCCTCTGTGACTAATAAAAGCAGATGCCAAGACGGGGTGTGGGGAAGAGAACAGGAGGTATAAACATTAAGTAAATATTATCACACGGTTAAGGACTAGGCATTGATAATGTCCTAATACAAAGTCAAATTCAAATAGTTTCGCTAGAGAAAGAGGAAAAGAAAGTAATGAGAGATTACTTATACCTTACAGTCTTTTGTGACCTGCCTCATAGGTATAAAATGAAGCGGGGGACATCGTGACAACCTATAATTCATAGGATAAATATCATTTCAATACACAGTATTCTGATCTCACAAACAGTGTTTTGTGTGCCAGCTATTGGTTCTGAGCCAGATCCTTACATCGTATGTGTCTTATATATCGTGGAGGCTTGGTCTCACTCAATTGTCAAGTCTCTCTTTCATGTTGGGTTTAGGCAATAGAAAAGGACGAAAAAGAGACGGTTGGTATGTGCGTCTCAATGTCTGGAGCAGTAATTGTAAAACGGTTTCCTTGACCATTATCTGTTCATCTTAAAAGCCGAGCGGATGATGAAGGCTGGTATACTTTTAATTGTGGAAACTCAATCTCTGTACATTGGTGAGTCTCTCTTTATGAACGTTTTCTTCCATAATCGTATCAGTCAGTCGGAAGCAACAGTGAAAAAAAGCATGTGGATGCGTAGTTGGAATATTAAAATGCTCTTGTGTTGTTTTTGAGATGCAATGTAACCCCCCCATATGGGTTCTTTGTTGCAACTGCAGCCAAGTGGAATACACTGGATAAGGTAAATAGTCAAGGCATCCTAAGTTGTGGAGAAGAATGCCATATTATTTTTAAAAAAGTTAAAATTACTTTTAATGCGTGACCTATGAGGGATCGTGTCCTTCCGAGACTCACTTACTTGTCATTCTCGAGGTCCTGGTGTGGCTACCTACGTCGTACTAACCCGTCCTGGCAGGAGGAGAATCTGTGTGCACGGGCTGTTTTTAAACTGGTGTCTGATAATCCATGATTGTAAAAAAAAATTCAGATGTGTCTTTTTGGAAAAGGCCCTAAAAATACTTGTTCTCAAATAAAGATGGTAGTCGGTTGGAAAATGATCCCCTCTTTTGCATTCATAGACAAGTTGTTTGTTGGGTATTCGAAAAATATAGGGCCAGATGTACGACCTGCCAAATCGCGCCTTGCAAATTGTCATGTACAACAGTGTGTTTAACACTGTTTGCGATTCCCAATGGGGTCGCAAATTGCGAGGCTCATGAATATTAATGAGCCTCTCGCAATTTGCGAGCCCATTGGGAATGACAGGCTCTCCCAGGGATGGTGGCCTGCTGGGCTCAGCAGACCACCATGTCTGGGACTGCTATTAAATAAAGCAGCTTTTTTTTTTTAAATGCAGCCAGTTTTCCTTCAAGGAAAACGGGATGCATTTAAAAAAAATAAAATGAAACGTTTTCGTTTAATTTTTTAAGGGCAGACAGTGGTCCCTGGGACCACTGCCTGCCCCTAAAAAATATTTTCCCCTGCATTTGCAAAGGGGGAGGGGTGGTAATTTGCGAATTGGTAACTGAAATGGGTGGAGAGGTCTGGGCTTTTGTGCTACAGTTGTCAGGGCCCAATTTTTAGTGGTGGCACATTCCTCACAAATGGCTACACCTAAGAGCCATTACGGGGTAAATCTAGAGAGAGATGGAGGATTGTGCCCTCTCGATTAGTATGCGTTCTTGTTCCTGGGACCGCAGAGACCAATGCTTCTTGATTTACAGGATTACGAACATTGCTAACGAACCCCCTGCCTTGAAAAAGCCCTCGGCCGATGGGCCACTAGGGCGAAACACGTGTCGGCTGTTTACTTCACTGTTCTTGTTCTTGTTCCATGTATGGAAACACCAATAAATACTACAGATTGGAAAAGCACCTAAGCACAATTGGAAATGTATTCCGCACTAACGCATACTAATCGAGAGGGCGTAATCTCTCTCTGGTAATTTGCAAGTGTATTGCGACCGCAATTGCGGTTGCAAAACATTCATACATGGGGTTGCAGTCGCTATTAGGAAGGAAACGCCACTTCCTAATAGCGACTCGCATTCCTAAATAGCGAATCGCAAATAAATTGTGGCTCGCTATTTAGGAATTGTACATAGCCCTTTCACATTTTGCATGCGCAAACGGGTCGCAATCCCATTTGCGCATGCAAAATAGGGTCGTACATCTGGCCCAAAATGTCTTCATTAAAAGATTCTTTTGTGCTCATAATTTTGTATACAAAAAAAAGAGAAAAAGAAAAAAATATTTTATTTTTTTGTTAGTGAAAAAATAATAATCATGTCTATAAATTGTGAAGCTTTATGTTTTGTTTCAATTTTTATAAATGACATCATGGTATGTACATTCATGTCGCTTCCTAAATGATTCACTTTCACCAGGTAAGTTGTATAGACCTGTGGTACTATTGTTGGAAGTCGTCTATACTCATTTGAAGTGTTCTTGGTTTTTGTGCACCCTCCATCATGTGGTGATGTTCACTTCATCTTTTGAATGCCAACCAGGGAATATTGTCATTCAGCCCTTTGTCAACCCAGCTTTGTTCTTTCTGGAAAAGTATTTTTTTCTGCATTTGCATCCATTTTGTCTAGTGCTTCCAGAATTATCCATTCTAGGTCATTCTCTGTATGTTTTTCTTGGCAAAAGTGGTTACTCATCTGTGTAGTTGCCTTGATGCATCGGATATTGCTGCTGTGTTCTCCTATACGTATTTTGGCCTTCCTGTAGGTCATACCGATATATCTGAGTTGGCACTGACATGTAATCATATAGATGACATGACTGGTGTTGCAGTTGGTGTGTGTTCTTATTGTCCAGCTCATGTTAATATTTAGGTCGATAGTCTTGGCCTTTTTCAGAAGATGGCACACTGAGCAGGAACCGCATGTAAAATGTCCTGTGATGGGTTGTAAACCCCAGATGTTTGATATTATTTCCTTTTTCTGGGGTCACAGTTTAGGTCTGGTGTTTATTAGGTACTCCCGTAAGGTTTTTACACGTTTATTCGCATGATGTGCAGTAGGTAGTGACACAGGTTAGGATGTTCTCATCCGGGGAGTCTGTTTTTTTTTTCCAAATTGCCCCCTCTGTTCTGGTTCCTCGCACATTTGTTGCATTTTTTAAGATCCATGTTGGGTGCTTTCTCACTGTGAGTTTTTCCATTAGGTCATTGGCTTGTTTCTTGTAGTATTTAAGATTGCTGTAATTGTGGTGGATTCTTCAATTTTGTCTGTATGGAAGATTTTCTCTGAGTGGGCGTGAATGGAAGCTGACAAAGGGTAGCAGGGTGTTCCTATCCGCAGGTTTATGATAGGTCCTTGTTCCGAGTTTTGTCCCTTCTGAAAAGCTGGTTACATCAAGGAAGGCCAGTCCTGTGCAGTGTGTGGAACAGGTGAATTTCAGAAAATTGTTGTGGGCATTGAGCCAGATCATGAATTCTTGAATGCTTACCTTGTCTCTTTGCCAGATGATGAAGACGTAATCAATGTACCTGCTCCAAAAATGTATCGCCTGTTTGTAGGGATTCGTGTTATTGAGTATGTGTGCTCTCTCAAAGTCACTCACGTATAGTTCTGCCAGGCTCGGGGCAAATGTGCTGTCCATAAAAGTTATGTGTTTTTGGAGGAAGAGGGATCCCTCATATTCAAAAGATTTTCCATTAGGGCCAGTCTGCAACATTCCAAAACAAAGTGTCTAGGAGTGCTATAATGCTAATCCTCCCTGAACAGTATATTCTCAAGGGTTTCTAGAGTAGTTTGTTGGGATAAACTTGTATACAAACTTTCAATGTCCAATCCTACCAAGATGTGACGTGCTGGATCAAAATTTATATGTTGCAGTAGGTTGAGTAGGTTCCTGGTGTCTTTCAGGTAGGTAGGTGTGCACTGTACAATTGGACAAAGGAAGTTGTTCGCAAACTGAGACAGTGGTTCCAGAATAGAACCAATTCCAGACACAATCAGTCATCCTAGTGGTGGTTGTATGTTCTTTTGCATTTTGGGAAGTAAGTAAAATTATGGTATCTTTGGGTCCTGTGTGTAGAGGTACTCAGCTTCTTTTTGGCAATCCAGCTGTTCACTTCACTTTCTTCATATGATACCCCTTAGTCTGGGTGTAGGATTGATGTCTAGTGATTCATAGTAGACTCTCATCATGTGGCCACAAAAATATGACTGGACCTTGGTCGTAATATCGAGCGCCATACTGCCTGCAACATTTAAACAAAATCATAAGTCCAGAAATAAACAAAGGTCTGCACACTGCAATCTTTCATCACAAAAAAGTGGCCACCATCGTATAACAATATATCATGTTAAGAGGTAAACAAATTCACAATGTTATATTATGCATTTTGATGGGTTGTCGAGGTCGCCCCATGCCAGAATTCTAGCCTAGCTGAATCCCGTCACTATCCAGGATGGCTGCCTGTTCTACAACAAGACTGGCTACCAGATGTAACACACCTGAAGGTAAATGAGGAGCTAGACCACTGTAAGGTATTCTGGCAGACCTGCACATCCTATGCTTTATAGGATAGACAGCGCTAGGTAGGAATACAATTATATGCAATCACATAATCAACGCAAATGCGCAATGGTTGAATTGTTCATCTCTTTTTACAATTTTTTTATGCTGGTTACAATGTTGTGTTTCCTTTTATTAAACATTGCAGTGCAAATATTTTACACAACAGTCCAATTGAAACAATAGATCTTTGAAATTGCCAATTTGTGTACTTCTTGTGCCTTCCTTTGGGCATGCCTAAGTTAACAGTAAAAGGGTAGATCTGTTTCTACGATTTCTTTGAGGAATCAGGGTGTCATGTTCTGAGGTTGCAGACATCATTCAGTACCGTGTGAGGTTTAGAGATCCAGATGGTGCACTGTGAGCTAGCCATGAATTGTTATGTTATGTTATTTTAATTTGTAACGCGCACAGATACTCCAGGGAGTGTCCCGGCGCGAACCAAGAGAGATAAAACGGTAACACTAGACAAAGAGATAAGTTTTCAAGTTTATCTTAAATGCCATGGGGTCTTGGGTGTTACGTAAGGCAAAAGGAAGGGCGTCCCAAGCCAAGGCATCCTTCAGGGCGAGGGAGCAGCCGCCCAGCCTATGTCGTTGAAGCGGGGAACCTGGGCAAGAAGTTGACACGTAGAGCGCAGTTGTCTCGAAGGGGCATAAAAGGAAAACCGCTTCTGGAGATAGATAGGGCCCAGGCCATGGAGAGCGCGATGAGCGATGACTAAGGATTTAAACTTAATCCGTTCTGCAACGGGAAGCCAGTGCAGTGAGCGCAGGTGTTGTCTCACGCTACTTCTAATAGGAATATAAAGGAGAATTCTGGCTGCCGCATTCTGGACCACCTGCAGTCTATTCAGCGAATAGCCAGGGATGCCAGCATACAGAGCGTTGGCATAGTCCAGCCGGGATAGGATAAGGGCATGGATAACCATTTCTTTCGCAGCCCTAGGAAGAAGGGAGAGAAATTTCCTCAGGATTTTAAGAAGTCCGAAGCAATTGTTGGCAAGCTTCTTAACCTGAGTAGAGAAAGAAAGGTTCTCCTCGAACCAAACACCCAGATTCTTGGCGGGTTTCCCTATCGATGTCGGCATGGAGAACTCGGGAGGCCAGAGCGTTTCTCTGATGTTAGAGGGGAATTTTCCGTAGAGGAATATCTCTGACTTCTCTTCGTTGCACTTAAGTTGCGCAGCGGCCAGCCACTTAAAAACAGAGGACAAGCAGTGTTTTGCAGAGGAGACGGAGTACACATTTTTCCCCCCATGTAAATAGAAGCTGGGTGTCATCAGCGCAGGCAATGACCTTAGCCCCCAAGTCCTCGGCCAGATAGACGAGAGGGGTAACATAGATGTTAAATAGATGGGGCTAAGGGAAGACCCCTGGGGGACACCTGTGGCAACTAACTGGGGGGATGAGGAGGACGGCGGAAGCCAGACCTGTTGCATCCGTCCTTCCAGAAAGGACCTGAGCCAGCCCCAAGCAGTGCCAGAAACACCAATCTCAGCGAGACGAGTGAGGAGAAGTGAGTGTGGAACCGTGTCAAATTAGGTCAACATATTCTGATGGTATGCGTGGACTCAGGCCCACATAGTTTTGACACTTATGTTGCCCAAACACACTGTCTTACTGAAATAGTAGGAACCGTACAGCAAGGAACAGCGATGGGCACCTGCTTTGCCCCCAGCTATGCTAATGCACATGTGGGCTGGTGGGAGGAGCAGGTGGTCTTTAAAAAGCATAGAATGTGGGCCTCAAATATAATTCTTTGGTTGAGATTCATCGAAGATTTATTTGCAACTTGAAAAGGAGATAAGGTTCAAGCACTAGCATTCATTGATGAACTGAATAGGAATGAGTTAAACTTAGCCTTCGCCATTAAAATCAGTGCTATTAAATGTGAGTTTGTGAAGGTTACACATGCACAGGAAACCCACAGTGGACAACAGTGCATTACATGACTTAAGCTGCCACCCTGACAGTTTAAAGAAAAGTATCCTGTACGGGGAATACCTAAGATCATGGTGGATCTGTAACACAGACGCTAACTTTAGAACTACCAGTATCAACATGAGCCACAGATTCAGGCAGAGTGGATACAGCAATAACATTATTTAAAAAAAACTCCACAGGGTAGAGAAGTTCTTGCATGATAAGGTATTGTTTAAAAACACCTGAACAAACCACAAAAGAAGAACCAAAAAACTTTGAGATTAATCACATCTTACAATACTGACCATTATTCTCTCAGAAAAATCATGTCAAAACACTGGCACCTGCTGAAGTGTGACACAGTCAGAGCCAACAAGATTTCCAAAAGACCACTAATCAGCTCTAGAAGTGCAAAATCTTTCAAAGATAGGCTAGTCACTAATTACATCAGGAGTGGGAGAACATCTTGGTTAAAGCCAGTGGTTGGTTTCCATAAGTGAAGTAAGTGCAAAGTAAGGGCATAGAAGAAAAAATTAGTTCTATACATGCAACATTTGGGCACGTACTCAGAATTCTAAACACCTCACATGCAAGAGTGAATATACATGTTGAAATGCAGGTACACCACAAAATATGTATTGGCAGCACAACTCTGCAGGCACACAAGAGTGTTCTGCAACATCTTAGGGCCATCAAAAATAGAGATAACAGCTACTCTGTAGCGAGAAACTTCTGGCAGACACACAAGGGAAATACTTATTCACTATAATACTCAGTAGTTGATGTTGTCCCAAAGAATCCTGGGGGGGCACCAGGAAGAAAAACCTTTGAAGATTAAAAGCCAGGTATATTCTGAAACTAAATACAATCCCCAGCACACGTCATAAATTTTTTCATAAACACACAATCATATGCGATAGTATATGCAATTCAGGAACACAGTAGTCAAGTTCTTTCTTTTATTCTTTTCCTCTTTTGTTTCTTTTTATTCAAAAAGGTACTCAGCCAGCCAACACGTGTTTCATCGCCACACTGGGAATGTAGTCCCGCGACTTTTTCAAGGCTAAGTAAAAACACAGAATGCATATCCAATGTCACACTTTACAGAAACTGGCATGCTTAACAATCCCTCTAAGAATGTCACCATGCGAATATATAATTCCAATCGCAGAACGGAAACATATAAGCAAACCATGCACAGTGTGAATACTTCATGCCTTATTGCATATTCGTTGCAATTAAGTGATAACAGAAGGTCTTTTTCTCCAGAAGTAAAAGAAGGTCAAACATTGCTGTTTTTCCAGTTACATTTTGTGTAAATAATGCTGCTATATGATGCGCGATCAATCACATATCAGTAATACGTGTCGGAGCAAAACGAAAAGAAAAGACAGAAAGGTACAATAGACACCACCCAGTGCCTACAACTCATGCCAAAATAAACGAACACAAATATACCTTCAATGTCACTTGTCCAGAACTATGAAAAACGAAAAAACACATTCCATTCATAATGATTACTATATCCATCATGGACCAAATCTTATCTGTGAAATCACATATAAACACATATCCAACAAACCACCTACTTCTATTGTGGTGATAATTCCATCCCACAAGTCAGAAATGAAAAAATACGCTTTATTAAAAATTCACAACCCAGTTTGTAGATGCTCCTAATCCGATCGTCATCTGTAATTTGGTGGTAAGCAGATGTGTGGCTGGGACGGTGGCCTTTTCTACTGTAGTTACTTTTGATTAGCACTATGGGATACAGGTTGATTACTCAGGGAGTGAGTGTAGACACTAGTAATATAGTGTCTTTACGAAGGATTTTTTGGTGACGTTTACACTGGTGCAGTTACTGTAAATGCACATCGGGTGGTTTACCCATGTGGTGAATGACGTGTTGACGACCGCTTTGGTGGTCAGGCTTTACTCACAGGTGATATTGTGGCAAGTGAGTTATGATTTAATGGGTGGCAATGACAGATATTTTCTTTTTATTTACAGATGACGATCGGATTAGGAGCATCTACAAACTGGGGGGCCGATTCCAATTCCGGCCGGAAAACGTACCGACCGACTCGGAGCCGGAATTTTAATTCCGACCGACGTGTTCCGGTGCAGCCCGACCCGCCAAGTACGATGAAAAGTGAGCAAAACCCGACCGACTCGTACGGAACACAAGCCGAACGACCGAGCCGCGCGGAAAACAGCAATCCGGCCGGAAAAACACGCGATTCGAACCGACCGACTCGCCCCCGGTACAATACCGAACGAGACGTACCCGCGGACTCCCACCCGCCAAGTACGATGCAAGGCATGGAAAACACGACCGATTCGCACGGAGGACAAGCCGTACGACCGACACGCATACAAAACTGCGAGGCGAAGCAACCCAAAACACCGCGACCGACGTGTACGCAGCATAGAAAACAGCACAAACACAGCGTGAACGAAACGGATAAGCCCGTACGAGACAACTGCAGGGTCCGACTCGGTCACAAGAACGTCTCCTACATGCACGAAAAGTACAAAGGGAAAATACACAAAAAAAGGCCAAACAAGCAATTACAAAGCCAATAAATACTGGGGGGGGGAGGGGCAGGGAACAAAGACACACCCACAACTCCACCTATATAAAGGACACAAATCCCTACCATGATCCTTTGCAAATTCAAATTACCTGCCAGCACTCAACAGACAGCAACCACACTCCCACAGCTCATCCATCACACAAGCCATACACCATCAGCACCACAACAAATAGAAACCTCACATACACCTAGCAAAACTCACACACCTACACCTGCACAACAATACACACATCACTCACCATCACCACCCATCACCATGCCCCCAAAGTAGAATCATAAGTTCCTAGATAGTGAATTGGAAGTCCTGGTAGATGAGATCCTCAGGGTAGAGCCACAGCTCTTTGGTACACTGGTCCAACAGACACCCATGTCACAGAAAACAAAGATGTGGGAGAGGATCGTCGACAGGGTGAAAGCACAATCACCATGTTTGCGCACAAAGACAGACATCCAGAACAGGTGGTATGACGTGCGCAGGAGGGTCAAGGAGCTGTTGAAGAAGGACTACCTCTTGAGCCAACACACCGGCAGTGGCCCTCCTGCCAAGCCAGTATACCTCAGGCCCTGGGAGGAGAAGGTGCGGGCCATCCTACCACCAGTGAGCGTCTATGGACTAGAAAACATCCCAGAGCCTGGTGAGTACACAACAAATGTACACAATATTCTGCGACTACACACACACATCACTGTCAAGGGGAGAGTCAAACCATGCACTCTTAGCAAATACACAGCAACCAGAACAGAATCATCCCAAAATGTGTATGTCACTCAGAGAAACACAACACATGCCATCTCAAAGTGACATTTAACTGTGTCATCACATGTACAAACACAACTACAACTACAGCTAGGCAGTGGCACAAATATAACTGACAAACACATCCAGACAAGTAGCCACCGCTACAACACCACCACACAGTGAAGCCCACTGAAAGAAAGGAAATATGTGAATGCTGGGCAAGTCAGTGTAGCCAATAGCATCATGGGAGTTGTAGGCACAGATATTGGTCACCCCCACAACTGTCCCCTCAACACCACCATGAACCATGCGCACATCACAGGGAGTGGAAAGGACTCACAAGATGGCTGACACTGGCTACTGCTGTGGGGAGCACAAGGCCCTGCTGGCAACTGTGCAACAACCAACAGCAGGACACCACTGACTGACATCCTGAAAGACAACTTGCACTCCCTGCAATGGAAGCACGTTCCATGGTGGGATATCTGGCTGGGTGGGAAGGAGGACTCACAGCACTGACCATAGTCACAAGCACCTCCCCTCACACACCCCCTCAACACAAACTCCACATAACCCACCTGGGAGAATGCAATGCCTCACATCCTAACTGAAGATCCCACAAAGAACCACCACCCTGGGTTATGCTGTGTGAAGCACAGGGACACTCCTGGGACTTTTAGCCAAACAACTGCCAGGACAACACTCCCAGCCATCCATTCAGCACAGGCAGCCCACCCCACAGGGAAGCAGAGTCAAAAGGAAGGAAGGATGGTCATGCTGGGAAGGGGGGTGGAGGCAATAGCATGATGGGAGTTGCAGGCACAGATATTGCTCACCCTCACAATTGGCCCATCAACACCACTCTCAACCATGCTCACATCACAGGGAGTGGAAAAGGACTCACAAGATGGCTGACACTGGCTACTGCTGTGGGGAGCACAAGGCCCTGCTGGCAACTGTGCAACAACCAACAGCAGGACACCACTGACTGACATCCTGAAAGACAACTTGCACTCCCTGCAATGGAAGCACGTTCCATGGTGGGATATCTGGCTGGGTGGGAAGGAGGACTCACAGCACTGACCATAGTCACCAGCAGCTCCACCCACACACACCCCTAACACAAACTACACACAACTCACCTGGGAGAAAGCATTGCCTCACGCACCAATCAAATATCCCACAAAGAACCACAACCCTGGGTCATGCAGTGTGAAGCACAGGGACACACATGGGACTTGTAGCAAAACAAACCCCAGGATAACACTGTCAGCCATCTTGTCAGCACAGGCACACAACCCCACAGGGAAGCTGAGTCAAAGGAAGGAAGCATGGGCATGCTGGGAAGGGGGTGAAGGCAAAAGCATGATGGGAGTGGTAGTCACAGCCCAACATCCCCCACCCACATGGCCCAGCAAGTACACACCCAAGCATGCACAGCTCACAGGGAGTCAAAAGCCACTTCAAAGATGTCTGACACTGGTGCTCTGTTGTGGGAGCACAAGGCCATGCTGGGAACTGGCCAACAACCAACAGAAGGACACCACTGTCAGCCATCTTGCCATTGCTGTCACACCCACACACAGTGAAATACACTCAAAAGGAAGGAAGGATGGGCATGCTGGGAAGGGGGGTGGAGGCAATAGCATGATGGGAGTGGTAGTCACAGATATTGCTCACCCTCACAATGCGCACATCAACACCACCATGAACCATGCCCACATCACAGGGAGTGGAAAACAACAGACAAGAAGGCTGACACTGGCTACTGCTGTGGGGAGCACAAGGCCCTGCTGGCAACTGTGCACCAACCAACAGTAGGACACCACTGACTGACATCCTGAAAGACAAATTGCACTCCCTGCAATGGAAGCACGTTCCATGGTGGGATATCTGGCTGGGTGGGAAGGAGGACTCACAGCACTGACCATAGTCACAAGCACCTCCCCTCACACACCCCCTCAACACAAACTCCACATAACCCACCTGGGAGAATGCAATGCCTCACATCCTAACTGAAGATCCCACAAAGAACCACCACCCTGGGTTATGCTGTGTGAAGCACAGGGACACTCCTGGGACTTTTAGCCAAACAACTGCCAGGACAACACTCCCAGCCATCCATTCAGCACAGGCAGCCCACCCCACAGGGAAGCAGAGTCAAAAGGAAGGAAGGATGGGCATGCTGGGAAGGGGGTGGAGGCAATAGCATGATGGGAGTTGCAGGCACAGATATTGCTCACCCTCACAATTGGCCCATCAACACCACTCTCAACCATGCTCACATCACAGGGAGTGGAAAAGGACTCACAAGATGGCTGACACTGGCTACTGCTGTGGGGAGCACAAGGCCCTGCTGGCAACTGTGCAACAACCAACAGCAGGACACCACTGACTGACATCCTGAAAGACAACTTGCACTCCCTGCAATGAAAGCACGTTCCATGGTGGGATATCTGGCTGGGTGGGAAGGAGGACTCACAGCACTGACCATAGTCACAAGCACCTCCCCTCACATACCCCCTCAACACAAACTCCACATAACCCACCTGGGAGAATGCAATGCCTCACATCCTAACTGAAGATCCCACAAAGAACCACCACCCTGGGTTATGCTGTGTGAAGCACAGGGACACTCCTGGGACTTTTAGCCAAACAACTGCCAGGACAACACTCCCAGCCATCCATTCAGCACAGGCAGCCCACCCCACAGGGAAGCAGAGTCAAAAGGAAGGAAGGATGGGAATGCTGGGAAGGGGGTGGAGGCAATAGCATGATGGGAGTTGCAGGCACAGATATTGCTCACCCTCACAATTGGCCCATCAACACCACTCTCAACCATGCTCACATCACAGGGAGTGGAAAAGGACTCACAAGATGGCTGACACTGGCTACTGCTGTGGGGAGCACAAGGCCCTGCTGGCAACTGTGCAACAACCAACAGCAGGACACCACTGTCAGCCATCTTACCATTGCTCTCACACTCACACACACTGAAGTCCAGCCAAAAGCAAGTAAGTATGGGCATGCTGTGAAGTGGGGTGGACGCAATAGCATGATGGGAGTGGTAGTCACAGCTCAACATCCCCCACCCACATGGGCCAGCAAGCTCACACACAAGCATGCACACCCCACAGAGAATGGAAAGCCCCATCAAAGATGTCTGACACTGGTGCTCTGTTGTGGGGAGCACAAGGCCATGCTGGGAACTGCCCACCAACCAACAGCAGGACACCACTGTCAGCCATCTTGTCATTGCTCTCACACTCACACACACTGAAGTCCACCCAAAAGCAAGTAAGTATGGGCATGCTGGGAAGTGGGGTGGACGCAATAGCATGATGGGAGTGGTAGTCACAGATATTGGTCACCCCCACAACTGTCCCATCAACACCACCCTGAACCATGCGCACATCACAGGGAGTGGAAAAGGACTCACAAGATGGCTGACACTGGCTACTGCTGTGGTGGAGCACATGGCCCTGCTGGCAACTGTGCAACAACCAACAGCAGGACACCACTGACTGACATCCTGAAAGACAACTTGCACTCCCTGCAATGAAAGCACGTTCCATGGTGGGATATCTGGCTGGGTGGGAAGGAGGACTCACAGCACTGACCATAGTCACAAGCACCTACCCTCACATACCCCCTCAACACAAACTCCACATAACCCACCTGGGAGAATGCAATGCCTCACATCCTAACTGAAGATCCCACAAAGAACCACCACCCTGGGTTATGCTGTGTGAAGCACAGGGACACTCCTGGGACTTTTAGCCTAACAACTGCCAGGACAACACTCCCAGCCATCCATTCAGCACAGGCAGCCCACCCCACAGGGAAGCAGAGTCAAAAGGAAGGAAGGATGGGCATGCTGGGAAGGGGGTGGAGGCAATAGCATGATGGGAGTTGCAGGCACAGATATTGCTCACCCTCACAATTGGCCCATCAACACCAGTCTCAACCATGCTCACATCACAGTGAGTGGAAAAGGACTCACAAGATAGCTGACACTGGCTACTGCTGTGGGGAGCACAAGGCCCTGCTGGCAACTGTGCAACAACCAACAGCAGGACACCACTGACTGACATCCTGAAAGACAACTTGCACTCCCTGCAATGGAAGCACGTTCCATGGTGGGATATCTGGCTGGGTGGGAAGGAGGACTCACAGCACTGACCATAGTCACCAGCAGCTCCACCCACACACACCCCTAACACAAACTACACACAACTCACCTGGGAGAAAGCATTGCCTCACGCACCAATCAAATATCCCACAAAGAACCACAACCCTGGGTCATGCAGTGTGAAGCACAGGGACACACATGGGACTTGTAGCAAAACAAACCCCAGGATAACACTGTCAGCCATCTTGTCAGCACAGGCACACAACCCCACAGGGAAGCTGAGTCAAAAGGAAGGAAGCATGGGCATGCTGGGAAGGGGGGTGAAGGCAAAAGCATGATGGGAGTGGTAGTCACAGCCCAACATCCCCCACCCACATGGCCCAGCAAGTACACACCCAAGCATGCACAGCTCACAGGGAGTCAAAAGCCACTTCAAAGATGTCTGACACTGGTGCTCTGTTGTGGGGAGCACAAGGCCATGCTGGGAACTGGCCAACAACCAACAGAAGGACACCACTGTCAGCCATCTTGCCATTGCTGTCACACCCACACACAGTGAAATACACTCAAAAGGAAGGAAGGATGGGCATGCTGGGAAGGGGGTGGAGGCAATAGCATGATGGGAGTGGTAGTCACAGATATTGCTCACCCTCACAATGCGCACATCAACACCACCATGAACCATGCCCACATCACAGGGAGTGGAAAACAACAGACAAGAAGGCTGACACTGGCTACTGCTGTGGGGAGCACAAGGCCCTGCTGGCAACTGTGCACCAACCAACAGTAGGACACCACTGACTGACATCCTGAAAGACAAATTGCACTCCCTGCAATGGAAGCACGTTCCATGGTGGGATATCTGGCTGGGTGGGAAGGAGGACTCACAGCACTGACCATAGTCACAAGCACCTCCCCTCACACACCCCCTCAACACAAACTCCACATAACCCACCTGGGAGAATGCAATGCCTCACATCCTAACTGAAGATCCCACAAAGAACCACCACCCTGGGTTATGCTGTGTGAAGCACAGGGACACTCCTGGGACTTTTAGCCAAACAACTGCCAGGACAACACTCCCAGCCATCCATTCAGCACAGGCAGCCCACCCCACAGGGAAGCAGAGTCAAAAGGAAGGAAGGATGGGAATGCTGGGAAGGGGGTGGAGGCAATAGCATGATGGGAGTTGCAGGCACAGATATTGCTCACCCTCACAATTGGCCCATCAACACCACTCTCAACCATGCTCACATCACAGGGAGTGGAAAAGGACTCACAAGATGGCTGACACTGGCTACTGCTGTGGGGAGCACAAGGCCCTGCTGGCAACTGTGCAACAACCAACAGCAGGACACCACTGTCAGCCATCTTACCATTGCTCTCACACTCACACACACTGAAGTCCAGCCAAAAGCAAGTAAGTATGGGCATGCTGGGAAGTGGGGTGGACGCAATAGCATGATGGGAGTGGTAGTCACAGCTCAACATCCCCACCCACATGGGCCAGCAAGCTCACACACAAGCATGCACACCCCACAGAGAGTGGAAAGCCCCATCAAAGATGTCTGACACTGGTGCTCTGTTGTGGGGAGCACAAGGCCATGCTGGGAACTGCCCACCAACCAACAGCAGGACACCACTGTCAGCCATCTTGTCATTGCTCTCACACTCACACACACTGAAGTCCACCCAAAAGCAAGTAAGTATGGGCATGCTGGGAAGTGGGGTGGACGCAATAGCATGATGGGAGTGGTAGTCACAGATATTGGTCACCCCCACAACTGTCCCATCAACACCACCCTGAACCATGCGCACATCACAGGGAGTGGAAAGGACTCACAAGATGGCTGACACTGGCTACTGCTGTGGTGGAGCACATGGCCCTGCTGGCAACTGTGCAACAACCAACAGCAGGACACCACTGACTGACATCCTGAAAGACAACTTGCACTCCCTGCAATGAAAGCACGTTCCATGGTGGGATATCTGGCTGGGTGGGAAGGAGGACTCACAGCACTGACCATAGTCACAAGCACCTACCCTCACATACCCCCTCAACACAAACTCCACATAACCCACCTGGGAGAATGCAATGCCTCACATCCTAACTGAAGATCCCACAAAGAACCACCACCCTGGGTTATGCTGTGTGAAGCACAGGGACACTCCTGGGACTTTTAGCCTAACAACTGCCAGGACAACACTCCCAGCCATCCATTCAGCACAGGCAGCCCACCCCACAGGGAAGCAGAGTCAAAAGGAAGGAAGGATGGGCATGCTGGGAAGGGGGTGGAGGCAATAGCATGATGGGAGTTGCAGGCACAGATATTGCTCACCCTCACAATTGGCCCATCAACACCAGTCTCAACCATGCTCACATCACAGTGAGTGGAAAAGGACTCACAAGATAGCTGACACTGGCTACTGCTGTGGGGAGCACAAGGCCCTGCTGGCAACTGTGCAACAACCAACAGCAGGACACCACTGTCAGCCATCTTGTCATTGCTCTCACACTCACACACACTGAAGACCAGCCAAAAGCAAGTAAGTATGGGCATTCTGGGAAGTGGGGTGGACGCAATAGCATGATGGGAGTGGTAGTCACAGATATTGGTCACCCCCACAACTGTCCCATCAACACCACCCTGAACCATGCGCACATCACAGGGAGTGGAAAACAACTCACAAGATGGCTGACACTGGCTACTGCTGTGGGGAGCACAAGGCCCTGCTGGGAACTGTGCACCAACCAACAGCAGGACACCACTGACTGACATCCTGAAAGACAACTTGCACTCCCTGCAATGGAAGCACGTACCATGGTGGAATATCTGGCTGGGTGGGAAGGAGGACCGGATGTCAACCAAATACAACCAATGCAGATCATGTACACACCCCAACATTCACATAGAAATGCCCAAATAATGCAGGACAATGTGCTACACCAATATCAACCCCTGACTGTGACAACTTAGGACAATGCAATGTACAGGCCCGCATCCAGAGGCACAGTCACAACTGTCAGGTGTGTCAACCATTGATGCCTGCAGAAACATAACATACATTGTGTGTGTCTCCCAAAAACAGGTGATGATGGGGACACAGCAGCAGACGCTGAGGAGTCCTCGTCCCAGGCTCAAGAGGATACGGAGCTCACTGGTGGGGAACAGCCTCTGCCCTCCTCGGATGAAGAAGACCTACCTGGCACCTCCGGAGCAAGTCATCATGCAGCATCAGCAGGACCACTAGCTGCACCCCTGCACCCACCCCTCCAACGACTGTCAACACACATACCACCCCTGCCGACATGGACAGACCAAGGAGCACCACCACCACCAGCACAGGGACCCTGGACCAACGTGGGGCCATGGACACCACCACCACCAACAACCCACAAGGGGGCCCAGGGTCACCTGTGCGTGCCACCTCAGGTACTGCACGTGTCGCCAGGGGTGGTGGGAGGGGTGGGAGACATAGGTCGCTGCTCACAGAGGGGTCTGGACTGCATGATGACCCACAACTGGCACGCATAGCCGATGCATACCAGTCCAGCACCGGAGAGTTCAGCCAGGTAGTGGGGCTCCTCAGGGACATTAAAAAGCAGCAGGCTGCCCATCATGCCCGATTGGACTCACACAAGTCCCGCGTGGAGTCCAAGTGGGACACACTGCAAGAGATGACGGCGGTGCATAGGGACATATTACAATGCCTCCGCCAGATGAGCAGCAACCAGTCAACACCTCCCTGTGTGCCCACAACATCTGCTGCTGAAACAACTGCAACTGCCACAGGGAGGGCGTATGACTCTGGCGAAGAGTCCCCTGCACCGCAGCAGCCTGCACTTGAGGGTTCCCCCCCCCCAAGAAGAGGGGCCGTCCGAGGAGGGGCAAGTGAGAGGCCGATGGCCATGTGCAACCCCCAGAAGCCAAAACCTGTTCTGGATAATCACCTTTGTGCGCAAACTGTTCACCCTGTTGACTGCAACACAACTCTCCCACATGACATGGGGAGCTCAAGTTGGACCAATGTCTCTGATTACTGTTGACTTCACTCTGGACATTTCTGCTACCAGGACTTCCAAATCATCTAGGAACTTTGGATTACAATCACAATGTACAGCACCCACCATCCTGTGCACTATACTCACACATGTATGTCAATAAACTCACTAATACACCATACTTGCCTCTGTTGTGATTCCTATGTTGTCTCAGAAGTGGCTATGATGATCTGGGAAATGACACTGTGCATGCTAACTGCTACAGCAAGTACAACACCGGCATGTAAGTCATGGCGACGTCACACATATGAGGGAGGCACACCACCAGGGCTACACAACACATACACACCATGGCCATCTGACTCATCGCCTACACTGATGTTGCCAGGAAATACGTTGCATTGCACAGACCCAACACCTATTCACAGTCTGTGTTAACTAGCCCACTGGTGCAGTAAGCAAATGTCAGTCAGATGTGTGATCACAGACAACGCACATCCCAAAGTGAAGCACAGGTTTATTACACATTTGCAACATGTTGTAACCACCACAGATGCAAGGTAATCCCACCTGGCAGCGGGCACACAGTCAACAAGTGTAGAAGGAAGGAAGTCCATGGGTGTGGTGCACATCACCTGTAGGGACACAACAGCTACCACCCGGGAAGTCAAATCACGGTGTTGGGGAACACAGGTGACCAAACGACTCTGAAAGTACCCTGTGAAGGACAGAAATGACACACAGTCAAAAGCACTGAAGAACAGGACAGAACTGCAATACTCATGCACAATACATGTTACAAGATACCCACACAGAACCAAGTTAGCATGTCAACACTGTTGGGGAGTACAGACTACCTGCAAGGACACATCGCTACACGCATACAGTCATGTAGCCCATGGACACACTCAAACAGCACCAGAGCACCACCAACACATATCATGCTAACTCACATCATTGACATGACATCTCTGGATACTCACATTCAGCTGAAGAAGTTGGTGATGAGCTGTGTGCGGACATCACCATCATCATCACTGGCATCGTGGTCCAGGCCAGGATCCTCCACAGGTGGCGGACATTGGTCATCGTCATCCAGGATGAGAGGCAACTCCTTCCGCACTGCCAGGTGGTGTAGCATGCAGCAGACGATGATAATCTTGCACACCTTTGCTGGGGAATATGGGAGGGACCCTCCTGTCTTGTCGAGGCAGCGGAAGCGGCTCTTCAGGAGACCAAATATCCGCTCAATCACTCTCCTCGTCTGACCATGTGCCTCATTGTAGCGCATCTGGGCTGGTGTCACAGGGTTCCTGAGGGGCGTCAGCAACCACGGCATGTTGGGGTATCCGGAGTCACCTACATACAGACAATTGCACATTAGCAGAGTTGGAAAAGAGGGTGGAACACTACATAGCAGAACACACACAATGGTACAAAGTCAGTACACACCAACAAGCCAGGCACGCTGGTTCGGCATCTGTGCCATCATCCTCGGATGCGACTACTCCTCATCACGTAGGCATCATGTGCAGAACCAGGGAATCGGGCACACACGTGTGTGATGCTCATATCTGCAAGACAGACCACCAGTGCATTGACCGAGTGGTAGTGTTTGCGGTTACGGTAGGCCTGCTCTTGGGCCTGTGGTGGTACCAAAGCCACATGTGTCCCATCAATGGAGCCAATGACATGCGGCATCCTCCCCAGGGCATAGAAGTCACTCTTCATGCCAGTGAGTCGTTGGAGTCTAGGGAAATAGATGTACTGGTTCAGGTATATCAACATAGCCTCCAAAACATCCCGGAGCACACGGCTGAACATGGTCTGTGACATCCCACCAGCAGTCGCCAGAGTGTGTTGAAAGGTACCGGTGGCAAAGAAGTGTAGGGCTGCCATCACCTTCACCTTGGGGGTCAGCGCTGTAGGGTACGGACGGCCAGGTTGGAAATGTGGTGCCAAGCGCACTGCCAAATCCTCAATCAGCTGCCTGGTGAAGCGGTACCGTCGGATGCTGTCACGTTCCACCATCGTTGCCAGGTCAGGGAATGGTCTAAGGACAGCTGGTGCCCTGCAGTGCATAGGTGAAGAAAGCAAGATTGTCAGTCACCCCACATATGTGGCATTGAACACACTCAACATCACACTCATACATCATTATGAGGCACAAGTACATGATGTGTGCAGTTCCGTAAGGATATGTATGGCACATACATGGCCAACATCTAACATCACAGTTCAACAAGTGGCATCAATAAGTCCCAGGTCGTGCCATTGGATATCATGAGGCCGTGTCCCAGTTCCCATCTCCTGCTGCCAAATTACAAACACACCCCACAGTGACATGTGAGGACTGATGTGCCCCAGGCATCACAGCTCAACGACAGGTAGATTCCCAGGGACCCTGTATTGCCACATGGACACTGGCATGACATGGTGTATCATGTATACACCACAGCAAAACAACCATGACCCCCACAGGTAGTGGTCCCTGTTGCCTCGGCAGGACAGACATGGACGTCTGTGACACACACACGCACAACATCAAAGTCCATGCACAAACAACGTGGATGTGGAGACTGCCTCCCATTGTGCACATGAAATCAGAGACATTGGTAACACAACATGCACACAGACTGTGGAGGACCATCACCATTGTGCCAATGGGTCACCCTGGGTTAAACATACCGTCCCACATGGGACTCAGGGTGTATGTGACATGACATACACATACACCACCGTGAAATGTGACCATGCCACATGCTCAGATATGAACAGTTGCACATCACAGTGGTCATGTACACGAAACACCAAGGATTCTGTCCCCATGAACACGTGCACAGCCTGGGGGTGGCTGCCCCCAAGTGACACCCACAGAACAACATCTTCACCCCCATACACGAACTAGGTAATGCAGCCTTACATGCCGTAGGATACAGTTTGGACAGGCTGTGGTGTTGTAGGTGTGCCCCTCAGTCCCTGGGAAGTATATGTGGCTGGCATATGTTCACCTGTGACAGGCATGGTGACATATGCCAGTGACTTGTACAGGGATGCGTTGGACAGCAATGGACCGATCAGTGCGCACACATTGGCCATTCCATTCAATGTGCGCTGGTACGCGTTGTATTCGCAATACGCGTTGGACAGCAATGGACCGATCAGTGTGCACACATTGGCCATTGCATTCAATGTGCGCTGGTACGCGTTGTATTCGCAATACGCGTTGGACAGCAATGGACCGATCAGTGCGCACACATTGGCCATTGCATTCAATGTGCGCTGGTACGCGTTGTATTCGCAATATGCGTCGGACAGCAATGGACCGATCAGTGCGCACACATTGGCCATTGCATTCAATGTGCGCTGGTACGCGTTGTATTCGCAACACGCGTTGGACAGCAATGGACCGATCAGTGCGCACACATTGGACATTGCATTCAATGTGTGCGGGTACGCGTTGTATCCTAGGTATGCGTTGAACAGCAATGGTCCGATCGGTGTGCCCGGCCGGCCCATTGCATTCAATGTGTGTGGGTACGCGTTGTATTCGCAACACGCGTTGGACAGCAATGGACCGATCAGTGCGCACACATTGGCCATTGCATTCAATGTGTGCGGGTACGCGTTGTATCCTAGCTACGCGTTGAACAGCAATGGTCCGATCGGTGTGCCCGGCCGGCCCATTGCATTCAATGTGTGCGGGTACGCGTTGTATCCTAGGTACGCGTTGAACAGCAATGGTTCGATCGGTGTGCCCGGCCGGACCATTGCATTCAATGTGTGCGGGTACGTGTTGTATCCTAGGTACGCGTTGAACAGCAATGGTCCGATCGGTGTGCCCGGCCGGCCCATTGCATTCAATGTGTGCGGGTACACGTTGTATCCTAGGTACACGTTGAACGGCAATGGTCCGATCGGTGCGCACCCATTGGCTATGGCCTGGCCTGGCAACGGACGCGTTTTCAAAATTTGAACGAGTCTGATGCTGTAAATTCAGTTGGTCACCCACAACAATGTTGCAATTTCATGGGTGTCATGAAGTTGAACATTTGAAGGATGCTGGGGCGTGTGTAAGTGGTGCGATTCCATGGATTGGCCAGATTCAGAAGATGCAAACGACTTGGACCTATCACTTTGGACACATGGGACAGTATCTGTCTCTGCAGCACACATATAATGCTGGCTGTTCCCCTGAGAGCTCACTTGCCTGCACTACATGCTCCAGGACGACATCTGCCACTACACTGCTGCTGTCTCTGCCCCCTCTGGACCCTGCAATGGCACGTACTGTGGAGAGAGCCCCAGCCTTCAGCACTGAGGAGAACCAGGCCCTGCTGGACAGCCTCCTTCCACAGTACAGCAAGCTGTATGGGAAACCAGGGGAGCAGGTGAGTGTTCTGTCCACTGCCTTTCTAAATATGCATGTTGTCTGACTAGCAAGGCTAACAGTCTGCACGCCACTGGCTAGCAGGCTCACTGAGTAGTTGTCACCCCCCAGAGTGTATAGTCATATGCACTTGACAGGAATAGTGAAGTGACAGTGCATTTAAACAAGGTTTTACTGCCCAGGCAATGATACCATGTAGTAACTGCTGGCATACTGTCCATGGCCATCGTTGCACTGCCTGTGTACATCCTGTGCCCCTGTGATTGAGACATGTATATCCAACTGTGTAATGCATGGTTATGTTGCATGTGTAGTAATGGCATTCTCACTTTGTCATCCTCACAGGTTGATGCCCACCAGAAGCAGAAGATATGGCTGACCATCGTCCGGGCAGTGAGATCCGTGGGGGACTACAAGCGCCGGATCCGCAACTGCCAGAAGAGGTGGCAGGACCTTCGGGGCTGGACCCGGAGGATCGCAAGGGTCCAGCTGAAGCTGTCGCCTCCTCGCAGGAGGGGCGGACACCGGACCCTGACCCCCACATGCTCAGGATCCTGGTGGTGGTCTTCCCTGATCTGGATGGGCAGCTGAAGGCCAGAGAGCAGCAAGGAGGGGGTGAGTCCATGTCTGCATTGTGAACTATGTCTCCAATGCTATGTGCCCTCCTCTGGCCTGGTTAAACTTCCACAGTACATCAGTCTTGTGGTCCAGGACCCATGTCCCTCTATTGTGCACTACCCACTCCTCATCTGATACCCAGGTGTGGCCCTTACAGTCAGGGTATTGTGTCACTTGGGTACTGTGTCCCTGCAGTTTGCTTGACTCAAGGTGGGGGACAGCATCTGTTTCCCTGACTCTGTGGTGGGCATCATGGGTGGGTCCATTGCTTACACAATGCCTGTGTTCTGACATGTGTTCTGCGTGTTACTTTGATATGTGGCCCAATTGCTGAGCTGATCCACCACATGTGCCTGGGGTATCTGGCACACACCCATGCTGTGGGTGGGAACAATGTTTGGGCCCCAGGAGTGTGTATATAACGTGTGTCACACATACGTAGCCAGCTGCCTACTGTCCAGGGCTCATCCCTCATTCATGTGGGGAAGGACAGTCATGCCTACTCCAGGCCATACAATACACTCTGTACTCCCACTGCCGTGTATCAGCTGACACGTTTTGCTCAGTGATTTGTCCCCTCAGGTGTCTGCCTCTGTGTCAGTGTGCTGTGGCTTCGTTGTCAGGTCTGCTGGGGTGTTCCTCGGTTGGGGCTCCGCATGCCACCGGAGATGTGACCATAGGAGATGATACTTGTGTGACACATAGGTGTTTGATCACCTGACAGTGCAGACTGGGGTATGCGAATATGAAGTTCAGTCAGCTGTTTCCCATTCACAGCAGATTGTGAGGTGCTCAGGTGCAGAGGGTAGTGTTACAGGTCTCCCATATGTCCAATGGGTATGACCTGGACAGATGAGGGTTCAGATGATGTGGTGTGTGGGGGATGTACATGTGCACTTGTTCAGCTCCAGGACTTGCATTCCCCATGATCTACTATTGTGACACAGTGCAGAGTGTTGTTGTCTGGCTGCCCTGCCCATGTGACTGGAGTCAGTGATGTATGACTTAGCAGGCATGGCTGTGCCATGGCATGTGACTTCCTATTAGTGATCCTGCAGGGGAGTGACATGTGCTACATGCACACCATTGTGGCAATGGCTATCAGGACATGGGTGCATCATGGTGTCTGTCACTGGTATGCATGACATGCATTTCCTATTTGACTCTGGGCATCCCTTACATCCGGACACCTGTACTGACTCAGTGGCAAGAGTTGTGATGTGTGCATGTCCACATGCTTCACCGGGTTCTCTGCACTGTCCAAATACTGTGTAGGTGGTGCATGTGTCCACACTGGGGTATTGCCATCCAACAGACACCAGACAGATGGGTGCAAGGCCAGGTGGGATGTGAGTGCCATGGTTGACCATCAGACTGACAATTGACTTCTCCTGTTCTGTTTGTGCAGTTTTAGCAATGTTCAACTAAGGATGCCAGGGCTTGCTCTGTAATGTGCTGTACTTACTGTGGTGTGTGCGTTCGGTGCAGGTGACTGATGTCTGTCTGTTTCCCTATTGATTGCAGATACATCCACGGCCACAGGAGGGGACAGCTCCACGGACCAGGAGGAGCCGCAGAGCCAGACTGGGTCAGCAGCCGAGGAGTGGTCGGAGGGACCCAGTGGCACGGAGGGCGAGGGGAGCCACACCGAGGAGTCCTCAGCACCATCTACCTCAGCTGAGGACCAGAGCAACTCGGACGATGACTCCCTTATGGAGGCGGGTGTCAGCAGCCACCACACCCCAGCTAGTGTTGCTGTCCCCGCCACCACCACCACCGCCCTCCCGTTGGCTCCCATTCCCGAGGTCCGTGGAGGCTCCCATGTTCGGGAGCATGTCTCCTTCGGGCCAGGCACCGCACCCCCTGCCCCTGTGTCCCCTGCTGCCCTGAGTGAGGAGTCTGTGTACCTCCTCCGCCAGCTCCATGTAGGACAGACAGCGATGCTGAGTGTCCTCCATGCACACACCAGTCTGTTGACTCAGCTGGTGTCATTCATGGAGGGCATCTCATCGGGCATGTCTGACCTACAGAGGGGCAATAGGTCCATGGACTCCTCCCTGACGGCAGCAGTGTCCCTCCTCCGACAGTCCCTCACCCCTCCTGCCTCTGCCCCATCCACACTCCCCAGCACCTTACCCGTCCCAAGCACACACACACTGGCACATGCACACACCAGCACAGACACATGCAGCAGACAGACACACACGCCACAAACAAGACGCACATGCACGCACCGTCAGGGGACTGAAACCACACTCACAGGGGATGGGGCACATGCACAAACACACGCATCCACAAGCACTGCGCAGTCCTCAGTTGCCTCTCCCTCCAAAGACCCCTCCCTTGCCTCACCTGCAACCCCAAATACACAGCGGCTC
The DNA here is from genome assembly GCA_963921515.1 of Calotriton arnoldi. NCBI lineage: Eukaryota > Metazoa > Chordata > Amphibia > Caudata > Salamandridae > Calotriton > Calotriton arnoldi. Next base: position 747,438 of record CAWUFW010006413.1, read on the forward strand.
TTCCTCTGTGACCTTGGCCTCTTCCCCTCTGACCCAGCTGATCCAGCATTCAGGGGGAAGAGGAAGCCCACCCACACAGAGCGGAGTGCCCCTGGCCCCCGGACACCATCCCCCAGGCGCAGACCGACTGAGGCCCCCACCCGCAAGTCCCCCCAGTCCCAGAAGAGCAAGACCCCGCCGCCGCCCTGCAGCTCAGGCACCAAGTCTCCTTCCTCCATCCCTCAGGCCCCCACTCCACAGGTGCCCCCACCACACCCTGTCCCAGGTTCCCCCACCCACAGATATACCATCCCCAGAAGGGTCAGGCCTTCACCCCCTGCCACTTGCTCTTCCGGCCCCACACCCCCGCTGCGCTTGTCTGTACCACTGATGTGGTGAGGGTGTCCTCCCCTCTCTCCTGCCCACCTTACCTGATCCCCATTCTCCTCCCCTGGAGGTAGGCACTGCAGTGGAGTCCACTATCACCCTGTCTGACTTGGGCACTGCAGTGGCGGACCTGTCCACTTCATCTGCAGGGTCCACTGCAGTCGTGCCGGCACCCACAACATCTGAGTCATGCCCCCCAGTTGTGCCGGCACACACCATGTCAGACACCTCCACTGCAGTTGTCAGTGGCTCTCCAGCACCCACCACCCCTTCCCTGCCTCCTCCTGGTGAGCCCTGATCCTGTCCCTGCGGTGCCTGGCCTGCCCCCTCGTATGCCCCTCCTAGGGGATTGTCCCTGGTTTTGATCAGTGCAGGCATGCTTAGGGTGACATCTGCCACTGTCACCCTGTATTGACTTCCTTGATGGACTGGCCATTGGCCTTTGTTGAATCCTTACAGTTTTTCCAAGTTCTGAACCCACATATGCTGAATAAAGCAACTTTCTGTTCTCTAGTGCTTTTACTTCTGATGTACATGATGTTGATGACGCTAACCATGCACTTGCTGCAGTGATGGTGATATTTGGTCTCATGAAAATGAAGTGTTACTGTGCAGGAACCCATGTGGTCCAGGGGGACAGTGTCCTATCCTGTGGTGTATCCATGTCATCCTTAGCAGCATCTGAGGGTGTAATGTTTTCAATATTTGACAATGGGATTTCCTACTTACATTAGCAATGTCACATCTGTGGGTTCCACCCATGCACATCTGTTGTGTTTGCCATTGTTCAATTAGTCTACTTCCCTGACCGTGTGGCCATCTCCACTGGACATGCAGGTTTGGGCATCAATGGGGAAGGACTCATCTGTGTTGTCAGTGCAACTTGCTATACATGTGTGTTGGATCTGTGCTGTTGAATTCGTTGACATTCCCATGACCAGGCTGATGTGATAGGAGCCTTCATTTTGTGCTAATTGTTGACTGTGTGACCAAGTGTTCTGCTGACATGATGGAGCCCTACTGATGCGACATATGGCACAGCTTTTCTCACACAGGAGTGGAGTCCCCTCATGGCAGTGTGTACTCCTGTGACATCTCGTGCGCCCAAGGTGTGTGTTGTATGAGCAAGTCTGTGTGTTCACTTCCATTTTGCTGTGCATGCTGGGATCCCTAGTGATGTTCCTGTTTGTGATGCTTGCTGAGTTGACCTATGTTCCCCCAAAGTCTTCTCCCTGGGTTCTCTGTGATGTGGGTGCATGGCACATTACTGGTCATCAGGGTGTCACCCATAGGTGTGTTTGCTGTCAGGGCTGAGTTTGTGGGCAGACGCTGATGTGTCACAGTCAGGATTCCCCTTGCACTTGTTGTTTACTCCTGTCATGTGATTTCTTGTTTGTGTTAGCTTTCATTGGTTGTGACACGTTGTGTGTGTGACTGCTGGCACTCCTGAGGGCTGCAATGTTGGTAGTTGTCTATGTGTGTTCTTTGTGGGTGACCTTGGCTTCTTCATAGGTGTGTGACTGTGGCTGGGATCCCATTGGTTGGTGTGGTATTGCCGTCATGTCCATGTACAGCGTAGTGTGCAGTGTGTCAGACATTCAGGAGTCTGGTTGAGTGGCCATGTGTGATGTGTTTCTGCACCTTGGTTCTCACCACCCCCCCTGGGATTGTCATGGGTGCATGTGCAATGTCACCAGTGCATGTGAGCTTCACTGCTGCACATTGTTGGAGGTTGAGGTGTGTGGTGTTGAGTGTGTGCAGATGAGAGTTGTTGCCCGGCTAGACCCCTGCCTCCATGTTGGCCTTGGCTGACAGGCCGTGCTGATTGATTTGTGCTTGTGTAGGTGTGATGGTAGTTTGTTGCTCAGGACACATGACTGTGGTTCACAGTGTGAACGACATCTAGCTTTGTCATCACAGTGGGCTTGTAATGCAGCCCAGGGTCACCACATTGTGGGGGCCCTGGGGGTAGTGCTGTGGTGTCTCTGTGCATTGCTGTGTCAGTTGCTGTTCCTACATGCTTGTGTGACATGTGTGATTTGTGCTCCCTCTCATCTGACAATGCCTGATTGCCCACATAGGGGATTTGGATCCATGAGTTACCTATGTGTGGCACTGTATGCACATCTGTGTAATTGGTATTCAGGCCTCCTCATGTGTTGTGTGGTTGCCTGGGGACACTGGTACCCCCCTCACCTGTTGTGTTTGATGTGCAGTGTGGGTCTGCCTGTTTGTGTATGTGCATCGGCACCACTGCATTGGCATATCTTAGGTGTGCCATTGGCTGTATGTTGTTTGGTGTGTTTGCCCTGCTGTCCCTGGGACTACTAGGTCATCAGTCAGCACAATGATCATTGTGTGGGTGTCCCATTGCTGCCATGGTATGGTATCTGTTCACCTCACATCTACAGTCTCCACTGGGTATCTGAATTTGTGTGCCCATTGGTGCAAATATGTGGGTCTGCATTCTGATGGTCACTTCTGTCATTGTGTCATTGATGAATGTTGACAGTGTCAGCCCCCATGGGTGATGTTTGTCTGCACATGGCCAAAGGTATGTCTTATTTGCACTGCACTGTTTGCCTCCCCATTCTATGTTGCTATGGGACACAAGCACTACTTTGCCACTGATGTGTTTGTTGTTCTGTGACCAGGAATCATCCATGCAGTTTGGCAGTTGCAGCTTTTTCTTTGTCAACACTTACATTTTGGTCACTGTGATGATGGGGGTTTGGACCCCATTGCCACAATGTTCAAAATGTGCTTCAGCTATGGACCTCACACTTACATTTTGGGCACTGTGATGATGGGGGTTTGGACCCCATTGCCACAATGTTCTAAATGTGCTTCAGCTATGGACCTCACACTTACATTTTGGGCACTGTGATGATGGGGGTTTGGACCCCATTGCCACAATGTTCAATATGTGCTTCAGCTATGGACCCCACACTTACATTTTGGGCACTGTGATGATGGGGGTTTGGACCCCATTGCCACAATGGTCATGGCCTGCTTGCATTGTGGGTGCCACACACATTTATGTGTGGCACTTGTGATAGGGGGTCACATTGTATGTTCACAGTCCTGTTCAGTGTTGTAGGCATTTGACACAGTCTACACACGCTTGTCATGGTGTTGGGGGATGTCTTTGTGTTGCATTCTTTCTGCTGGTGTGTGCATCTTGTGGCATGTATTTGCCATCCTGTGAGTGGGGTGTTGTTGGTGGTAGGCATCCAGCCCCCATGGGTAGAGGTGGTAGTAGTGGTAGGAACCTGGCACCCCTGGGTAGAGGTGGTAGTAGTGGTAGGCATCTGGCACCCCTGGGTAGAGGTGGTAGTAGTGGTAGGCATCTGGCACCCCCGGGGTAGAGGTGGTAGTAGTGGTAGGCATCTGGCACCCCTAGGTAGAGGTGGTAGTAGTGGTAGGCATCTGGCACCCCCTGGGTAGAGGTGGTAGTAGTGGTAGGCATCCAGCCCCCCATGGGTAGTGGTGGTAGTAGTGGTAGGCATCCAGCCCCCCATGGGTAGAGGTGGTAGTAGTGGTAGGCACCTGGCACCCCCTGGGTAAAGGTGGTAGTGGTGGTAGGCATCTGGCACCCCCTGGGTAGAGGTGGTAGTAGTGGTAGGCACCTGGCACCCCCTGGGTAGAGGTGGTAGTAGTGGTAGGCATCCAGCCCCCCATGGGTAGAGGTGGTAGTAGTGGTAGGCATCCAGCCCCCCATGGGTAGAGGTGGTAGTAGTGGTAGGCATCTGGCATCCCCTGGGTAAGGGTGGTAGTGGTGGTAGGCATCCGGCACCCCTGGGTAGAGGTGGTAGTAGTGGTAGGCATCTGGCACCCCTGGGTAGAGGTGGTAGTAGTGGTAGGCATCCAGCCCCCATGGGTAGAGGTGGTAGTGGTGGTAGGCATCTGGCACCCCTGGGTAGAGGTGGTAGTAGTGGTAGGCATCTGGCACCCCTGGGTAGAGGTGGTAGTAGTGGTAGGCATCCAGCCCCCATGGGTAGAGGTGGTAGTAGTGGTAGGCATCTGGCACCCCTGGGTAAGGGTGTTAGTGGTGGTAGGCACCTGGCACCCCTGGGTAGAGGTGGTAGTAGTGGTAGGCACCTGGCACCCCCTGGGTAGAGGTGGTAGTAGTGGTAGGCATCTGGCACCCCTTGGGTAGAGGTGGTAGTAGTGGTAGGCGTCTGGCACCCCCTGGGTAGAGGTGGTAGTAGTGACAGGCATCCAGACCCCCATGGGTAGAGGTGGTAGTAGTGGTAGGCATCTGGCACCCCCTGGGTAAGGGTGGTGGTGGTGGTAGGCATCCAGCCCCCCATGGGTAGAGGTGGTAGTAGTGGTAGGCATCCAGCCCCCCATGGGTAGAGGTGGTAGTAGTGGTAGGCACCTGGTACCCCCTGGGTAAGGGTGGTAGTGGTGGTAGGCATCTGGCCCCCCCTGGGTAGAGGTGGTAGTAGTGGTAGGCATCTGGCACTCCCTGGGTAGAGGTGGTAGTAGTGGTAGGCATCCAGCCCCCATGGGTAGAGGTGGTAGTGGTGGTAGGCATCTGGCACCCCTGGGTAGAGGTGGTAGTAGTGGTAGGCACCTGGCACCCCTGGGTAAGGGTGGTAGTAGTGACAGGCATCCAGCCCCCCATGGGTAGAGGTGGTAGTAGTGGTAGGCATCCAGCCCCCCATGGGTAGAGGTGGTAGTAGTGGTAGGCATCCATCCCCCCATGGGTAGAGGTGGTAGTAGTGGTAGGCATCTGGCACCCCCTGGGTAAGGGTGGTAGTGATGGTAGGCACCTGGCACCCCCTGGGTAGAGGTGGTAGTAGTGGTAGGCATCCAGCCCCCCATGGGTAGAGGTGGTAGTAGTGGTAGGCACCTGGCACCCCTGGGTAAGGGTGGTAGTAGTGACAGGCATCCAGCCCCCATGGGTAGAGGTGGTAGTAGTGGTAGGCATCTGGCACCCCTGGGTAAGGGTGGTGGTGGTGGTAGGCATCCAGCCCCCATGGGTAGAGGTGGTAGTAGTGGTAGGCATCCAGCCCCCCATGGGTAGAGGTGGTAGTAGTGGTAGGCACCTGGCACCCCCTGGGTAAGGGTGGTAGTAGTGACAGGCATCCAGCCCCCATGGGTAGAGGTGGTAGTAGTGGTAGGCATCTGGCACCCCTGGGTAAGGGTAGTAGTGGTGGTAGGCATCTGGCACCCCCTGGGTAGAGGTGGTAGTAGTAGTAGGCATCTGGCACCCCCTGGGTAAGGGTGGTGGTGGTGGTAGGCATCCAGCCCCCCATGGGTAGAGGTGGTAGTAGTGGTAGGCATCTGGCACCCCCTGGGTAAGGGTGGTGGTGGTGGTAGGCATCCAGCCCCCCATGGGTAGAGGTGGTAGTAGTGGTAGGCATCCAGCCCCCCATGGGTAGAGGTGGTAGTGGTGGTAGGCACCTGGCACCCCCTGGGTAAGGGTGGTAGTGGTGGTAGGCATCTGGCACCCCCTGGGTAGAGGTGGTAGTAGTGGTAGGCATCCAGCCCCCCCTGGATTGAGGTGGTAGTGGTGACAGGCATCCGGGCCCCTATGTGTATATGTGGCATTGGTGATGGGCATCCCGCCCCTATGGTGCTGCTGTTTCTGGTGTAAGTAATTTGTGCATCCCTCTGTGTGTGTGTGATATGTCTGGTACGTGTAGATTTATTTTGTGGTTGGTGTCTGACTTACCTTCTGCGCCGTACGCGTCCGTGCCTGTTCCGGTAGTAGATGTAGAATATTGGTAGGATCGGAACGATGGGATTCATGGTTGGTTCGTCTCGTTCGTCTTTGTCGTTGCTTCACCTCGTCCTCGTCGCTTGCGTGTTCGTCTCGTAGCCGTGGATCGTGTTGTGGCGCGAATCGGAGCTTATGTGCGCCTCTCCCGGATGCTTTGACGTGCCGTGCGTAGCGACGGGTTCGGAGCGTATGGGAAGTGCATCGTACTTGTCCGGCCGGACGGGGCTGCTTTTTGGCTTCCGGGCGACTCGGATCTGCGTTTACGGATCCGGCTCGGTCGGGGAACAGGACCTGGATTGGGTGAGTACGACTGGGTCGGAATCTGTGCTGTTGTGCGCATCGTACTTGTTCGTTCGGATTAATGTGCGGATCGGTCGGGAAACAGGCATTCGCATGGCTTTTTTCCCGACCGAATGGTGTTAGGTGCGCCTCTGACCGAGATCGGAATCGGCCCCCTAGTTGTGAATTTTTAATAAAGCGAATTTCTTCATTTCTGTATTGTGGGATGGAATTATCACCACAATAGAAGAAGATGGTTTGTTGGATATGTGTTTACATGTGATTTCACAAATGAAATTTGGTCCATGATGGATATAGTAATCATTACGAATTGAATGTGTTTTTTCGTTTTTCATAGTTCTGGACAATTGACATTGAAGGTATATTTGTGTTCGTGTATTTTGGCATGAGTTGTAGGCACTGGGTGGTGTCTATTGCACCTTTCTGTCTTTTCTTTTCATTTTGCTCTGACACATATTACTGATATGTGATTGATCATGCATCATATAGCAGTTATATTCACGCACATTTTATCTGGGAAAACAGTAATGTGGGACATTCTTTTACTTCTGGAGAATAAGACCTTCTGTTATCACTTAATTGCAACAATTATGCAATAAGGCATGAAGTATTCACACTGTGCATGGTTTGCTTATATGTCTCCAATCTGCGATTGGAATTATATAAAGGCACGGTGACATTCTTAGAGGGATTGTTAAGCACGCTAGTTTTCTATAAAGTGTGACATTGGATATGCATTCTGTGTTTTTACTTAGCCTTGAAACAGTCGCGGGACAACATTCCCAGTGTGGCGACGAAACACGTGTTGGCTGGCTGAGTACCTTTTTGAATAGAAAGAAACAAAGGAGGAAAAGAATAAAAGGAAGAACTGGACTACTGTGTTCCTGAATTGCGTATACTATCGCATATGATTGTGTGTTTATGAAAAACTTTATGACGTGTGCTGGGGATTGTATTTACATCTTGTGTTGGCCTAGGCCACAATTTTGAGGAGGCTGGTGGTTCTCTCCACCTTGCAGCACCGTTGTCTAATACTGCTCTGTTGTAGATACTTGTGTGACATCACCTGAGTGGCGCCATTTGACCTATTTCTATACCACCAACCGTTTGAATCTTAAGTATCTATAGGTGGCAGCATGGGTACACAAATGACATCTTTTAATAGTGAAAGAATCAATAGAGACAGAGAGGCTGAGGACTTATTTAATAATTTGTCAAGGAATAATGCATCCACTTCAACGTCGCAGGGTGGAAATGCACAAAGGTATGAAGGTCTTAGAGAGAAATTCATACGACTAGAGAGATTGAGGAAGAATGAGATGTCCAAGTGGTGGGACGGGGCCAATTTGCCGCAATATATTAAAGTGAAAAGAATTCTGAGGGGTCTTAGATCTCAAATAATACTGACATGTGATGACCTGGCTGCAGACCTACTGGTCGCCTGGGAGAAAGAATTAACTGATAATTCCAACAGATTGATGGGCATTCCTATTGAGAATTGTGACAGAAAGGCAACAAGATTGCAGAAAGAGATTGACGTAGGTGACCAAAATACACTTCTGAGGGTTCTGTCATGGAACTTAAATGGGCTAAGATCGAAATATAGGATGGAGAGGATCTTTCAATATCTGAGAGATATACCAGAACAAATCCTTATACTCCAGGAGACACATCTAACAGACAGCGAGATGAGGAATCTGTGTAAGTCTAGGAGCTGGATCCAAGATGTAGTTTGTACGACGCAACAATTAACAATGAAGGGTGTGGCTATAGTTATTAAAAGAAACACCGCTATCTCGTTAGAAAGCAGTAAAGTAGACAAGATGGGGAGATGGGCCATAGCTAAAATCAAATGCCACGTTTATAAATTTACAGTGGCAGGATACTATGGTCCCAATATAGATGACCCAGCCCCATTTAGGGGTCTGCTTTCTGAACTACTAGACTTCCCAGACCCTTTAATCCTGGCAGGAGGTTACAATGTGGTCTTAGACCCAGCCATAGATAGATCATTAAAGAGCAGAGCAACCTAGAACTGCAAAATGAGATCCACGGTTAAAAGTGCCATGAGGCAGTTAGGATGGCTCAATGTATGGAGAGATAAAATGGGGAACAGAAGAGGGTACACCTTTCATAATAAGAAGTACAAACACAAGTCCAGATTAGATTTTTTCCTAATTAGTCTTAACCTGAAAAATTGGGTAAAGGATATAAAACATCTGGGGTAACACCTTTCTGATCACTCAGCAGTAACTCTAACCCTAAAAGTCCCAGCTAAGCTGATTCATAGAAGATGGACTTTAGATTGTGCCATTCTGCTAGAAGAAGATGTGATTGAGAGATTAATGGTAGAGACAAAAGATTTCTTTTTGACTAACATGGATAGTGCCCCAATAGAAATTGTGTGGGACACTTATAAAGCCTTCCTGAGAGGATGTATATCGTCACTCCAAATTGCTAGACAGAAAAAGCATAGAGCTGAGGTGGAGGAGATAGAACGTAAAATCCAGAAGTTAGAGCAAAGGCTTATTACCCATGAGAGCAACTCGCTGGCTGGAGACACTTCGGCAGAGTTGCAATCTCTCAAATCAGAACTGGCAGGGGTGATCGTCTTAAGGTTAAAAAAGAGGTGCCAAGCTAGCAAGCTTGCCCACTTCGAGTATGGGGAAGGCTGTGGAAAGCATCTGGCCTGGAAGACTAAACAAGATCTAGTCAGAGGAAATATCAAAGAAGTAAAATGTGATGCCTCTGGGAATTTACTTAAGAGTCCGGCAGAGATCGAAGAGGCTTTTCAAAAGCACTTCGAAAAGGTGTATCGAGAGGATTTAACTGTCGAAGAGGAAGTAATAAGGGCTTGGCTGGACCAAGATGTTCTGAATAAAATCAGCAAGAATGAATCATACAATCTTAATAGCCCGATAACAAGAAGTGAGATTAAGAAAGCATTAGCAGCAGGAAAGCCCGGTAAAGCTGCAGGACCGGACAGCCTGCCTGCGGAATTGTATAGATCTCTGATGGAGGCCCTCATCCCCGTAATGGAAAAGTTATTCTCCCATATCTTTGAAAAGGGTGGGAACATGCCACACTCTTGGAACGATGCCACAGTGGCTTTGATCCTTAAACCATCGAAACCACCTAGCTCCTGCGATTCTTACAGACCCATCTCTCTGCTTAATCTTGACTATAAGATCTTTGCCAAGATTTTAGCAGAGAGGCTAAATGGAGTTATTGGGGGTCTGCTGCATGAGGATCAAAAAGGCTTCATCCAGGGGAGAGGAATTCGAGACCTCACGTACAACTTGATCGGGGCAATAGATCTAGCAACACTTTACAAAACACCATTGGCTATTATCACGTTGGACGCCACAAAAGCGTTCGACCGAGTCAATTGGGCTTATCTAATGCATGTATTAAGATTGTGTAATCTGGGGGAAAAATTTTGCAGGACAGTCAGCCTGATCTACCAAACCCCCACAGCCAGAATTATAGTGAACAGGAACGTATCCTCTCCAGTTGAAATTCGGAGGGGAACAAGGCAGGGGTGCCCGTTATCACCGCTGCTTTTTAACTTATACATCGAGCCTCTAGCCGGAAAGATCAGAAGCCATCCAGGAATATCTCCTTTTAAGCACAAGACCTGGGAAAAAAAGGTGGCTCTATATGCCGATGATCTGATGGTGTACACATCAGATTTAAATTCAGCAATCCCATTAATATACAATGAGGCGCAACAGTTTGGTCGGGTTTCTGGCTATGAGATCAATGCGTCCAAGACGGAGTGTATGGCCTGGAATCTCGATACAAACGCATATTTAATGAAAAAAGAATAAGATATTTGGGTATCATGATTACGCAAAATATTGAGAATATTGTAGATACGAATCTCCATAAAATCAGTAAAGAGATATGCAATTCTTTATCGAGCTGGGTATACCTACCTTTAACAATAATTGGTAGAGTTAATTTAGTAAAAATGATGGTTTTACCAAAACTTATCTTCTTATTTCAAAACATCCCCTTGGCATTCAAAGATGAGGGATTGGAAAAACTTCAGGCAAAAATAAACAGCTTTATATGGGCCTCTAAAGGTACAAGGATATCGTGGAAAAAACTACGTAGAAAGAAAAACAAGGGAGGGTTGTGTTTGCCTGACCTAGTTTCCTATGCATGGGTATTTCTAATGAGGGCCGGGAAAATGCTCATGAACAAACCAGACAGCTCGGACATTGGGATAATGTTTAAGGAAATGCTGTTAGAGCTAAAGGGAGGAGACCAAGGCTTCATATACAAATTCGGTGACCCAAGATTTTTTTAAAAAGTACGCCTATAGACTCTAAATGAATTAGCTTCTACTTGGTTCAAAATCAGAATTTTTTTGAAAATCAGTTACTACAGTGCACTGGCGCTGATTTGGGATGCTCCGGGCTCGCCTGAATGGACCAAGGACTCTTTAGTAAATCCTTTAAAAACAGCTGGGATATTATGCTGGGTACAACTTCTACCAGAGGGTTATTTGCTATCGTGGGAAAACCTGAGGATCATTACATACAACAAGCTATCTAAATTCAAGTATCTACAAACCAAGAGCTGGCATCAAGCGGTTGGTACAACTGTTGGTATATCTAACGAACTGGAGACGACCCTGAGGAAGCCAGTTGGGAAAAAGAAAGAGGTGGCAAACCTATACTGGCTTTTGGTAGACCTGGCAGAGGGCGACTTCAAACTTCCATCAGAGCTGTGGGGAGAGTGCTTGCCTGGCTCCTGCCCAGAAGAATTATGGCAAGTATCTTATAACATTTTGTATTCCACAGTTCAAGCTGCAAACCTTAGGAGAAATCACATCTTTTGTCTCCACAGGGTATACTGGTATTCCTTAAAGCTTTCCAAATTTGCGAAGGGTCCAACTCCGAAATGTCCGAAATGCCTTCAGGAAAAAGCAGATGATGTGCATATGTTTTTAAGCTGTCCAATGCTACATCATTTCTGGGTTTCTGTAAGTAGAGGTGTGGAAGCCATGTTCGGGCCTGATATTCAGGTGAGCATAATCCTGGTATTCTTTGGGATTTTACCAAATTATGAGTCAATGTCCGTAGAGGACAATAAGCTATTCTTTTATTTAATCTTACTCGCACGGAGAGAAATTTGTAAATGATGGATTAAAAATACATCTCCGACGTTTTTAGATTGGTTTACTTCTATTAAATACACGATGAAGCTTGATAGGGAAACGCGGGGAAAGAAAAGCAAGAAAAAGGATTTTTGGTCACCATGTGTGGTTTGGCTAGGTACTTTAACACAAGGGCAAATATAGTCCAATGATTATGCCTCTACACTGTGATACTTTACCCCTCCGGCTGTTCGGCTAGGCACCCAGAGAGAAGAACAGAACAGACCAAACATGGGAAAGAGAGGTTCTGTGTAAAGTGCATCCATCTAGATATAGAGCTCTCCAGTCGGTGCCAAGCAAGAGGGGGGCCGCGGAGAAATCCAAATCGCTCTGGGTATATCTAATGGCGAATGAGGACTTTTATAAAATAAAATACAAAGATAAGACAGAAAGGTGCAATAGACATCACCCAGTGCCTACCACTCATGCCAAAATACACAAACACAAATATACCTTCAATGTCACTTGTCCAGAACTATGAAAAAAGAAAAAACACATTCCATTCGTAATGATTACTATATCCATCATGGACCAAATCTCGTCTGTGAAATCACATATAAACACATATCCAACAAACCACCTACTTCTATTGTGGTGATAATTCCATCCCACAAGTCAGAAATGAAGAAATTTGCTTTATTAAAAATTCACAACCCAGTTTGCAGATGCTCCTAATCCGATCGTCATCTGTAAATAAAAAGAAAATATCTGTCTCTACCACCCATTAATTCATAACTCACGTGCCACAATATCACCTGTGAGTAAAACCAGACCACCAAAACGGTCGTCAACACGTCATTCACCACATGGGTAAAACACCCAGGGGCATATTCTCAAGGAGCTATCGCGAGTTAACGGCACTTTATCGCAGCCAAAGTCGAGATAAATGTATCGCAACATTCACAAGCTGGTGCTAACAGCCCATAACACCAGTATACCTGCGAAAGCATCCTCAAAAAACATCGCCACAGATGACCCCTGCAACTATCGCTAATGAGATGCAGAGTAGGCGTTCCCGAGCAAAAACCCGCGACAACACCACACCTCAACATTCTCAACGACCAGCCCATCAGCGATAAAACCACAAAAAAGGCGATAAGGCGCGTTAGCAGCAGGAAACGAACACCTGCCCTGACCTGGTGCAAAGTCGGAGCACAGCCTGCCCCACAAAATGAAGCCCAGCCCAGAGCCACACCTGAAGGGCAACAGATGCCATGGAGCCACTGAACATGCGTGCCGGACACCCAAGAGGGCCACAACACCCACCGCCACCACAACCACCCCCCCCGCCCCACCATGGGCACCCCCCACCTCCCCCGGACCAAGACACAGCACATCAACTGCACAAAAACATGACCACAAGCACCCGCCCTGATGTCCCACAATTGCAACAATCAACATACATGTGCGCACTGAGATCCTGATTCATACATACACCATTGAAAGTCCAAACAAAATGTCACATTCAAATACGTCACCAAACAACTATCCTGAGGAGTCATGGCGGGGCATCCCTGGACAAACTGTGACTCACAACCTGCAAGACAATACCCAAGATAAGAAGGTGTGTCAGGGCCCCATCAAAGGACAGGGAGAGAGAGAAAGAGAGAGGGAGAGAAAGAAACAGACAGAAAGAGAGAGACTGAACGAGGAGCGCAAGGCCAATTGGGCCCTTGGCTTATGCAAACATGCCAACAGCTGCGTATGTCTCCAACTCTGCGCACCACAAATCACAGGCCTGGCATCAAAGTCAGCGCAAACTCCACATCACAATTAAGACATGCAAGCAGTAGTCAGACGAAAATCAGGAATGAAAGCACCATTGTCTCAACACACAAGGCCCAAGGCCAACCAAACCCCCGACCTTGGTCCTGAATGCGGCTGGCACACCCTGCGTGAGATACCATACCAGCCTCCGACGACTCCCAGACCACGAACTGCGCTAATGAAACAGCAATGTGCCTACACCCCACACACACTTGTCCCTGCACGACTGACACCTGCATGGGATGCCCTTCACACATTGTCAAGAACTACCCATACGTACAAACGTCGCACACACATACGACTCATTGCCCAGAGCTGTGGCATATCCTCCACCGAACATCCGCCGGTCAGACGAGTGCCAGTGCCACGAGACCAACAAACGCAATGACCTGCATTCCCGGGAACATGCACAACCCCTGTCACGTGGAACTGTACCGTGCCCGAATGCTGCATCTGTTGGGATCCCTGCCAATGGCAGTGTTGCGAATCAGTTTCCGTCTGAGTTTCCGTCTTGCCTACGTCACCTGCGTCCAGCCCTGGTTCCACTGTCGATCATGCACATTCGAGTGGCCCATGGAGGTATGCCTATCCAACGCAACCGTAGCTGAATTGGATTATGACCTGACAGTGCGCCCCCTGTTGGCCCACCAACAGGAGTGTCACCTGGATAGCCGTGCTTGGGATGCACTGATCCTTGGCGTATGTGCTGGCAGTTGCGCATGGGAGAATGCACAACTCCTCGTGTGCAGTGACCACATCCAGGCGCTCCCCTATTGGGCTGTGTTGCGGATCGGGGAAACGGCGTGGACTGAGCACATCTGCCCGGACCAGTTAATGGATTGGCTCACCCTGGTGTTCCTTGAACCCGACAACGACATACTTATGGAACACATTGCCCATGAAGCTGAGCTGGCATTCATGGACGAGTAACTACGTCCCTGCAGCCACATCGGATTGTCACCCACAGCACTGCTCCCAACATCTTGTAGCATCGTGGGGAATGTACCCAGATCCCACCACAACAGAGGACATGTCTGCCTTCGTCTGGACTCTGTATCCATGTGCGTGGAACTACGCGTGTGTACACACACCTGTGCAAGGTGATGCAGTTCCATGGTCGGAGCAGCACAGCGTCGTCTGGCAACGTTACCAAGTCGGACACACTGCTGGGGGAGAGTACACACATGGCAATGTAGCATGACATGTGAACTTGTTGGACCCTTTCACCTGATCACTGTCAGCAGAGCAGACAATCGGCGCAGTCGGGTGGCAGAGCACTATGCAGACCCCATGGGCTGTAAGTCGTGCCCCCTCACACGGGGCAATGGGCATACGCCAAACAACACATGACTCGTCCAGCAAGGCAAGGTGGGCTGAGACCGTTGCCATCCGTGATGATTGGGGTTCATTTTTCCAACCCCATTTCCTGCACCCATGCTGCGTGTAAGTGTCTTAAGCATGTTCCTGCCTGTTGTGGCTGTGCCTTGTCCGTACTGACACACACATGCCAATAAAGTCTACGCAACACCACTGGTGTCTAACTGTGATGAGTGTTGATTAGATTGACCACTCGTGTGCCACAATGAGCATTGTCCCTACACATGGAGGAACTGATTGACGCATGTACAATGGGGGTGGGTCCCTTCTGACAGCTCCACCTCTGTGAGCCCGACATTGTTTTGGGAGAGTTGCTGGTAGACCTGTGCTCTTATGTGTCTTCAGCAATGTGAGTATGGTGTCCAACCTCTGACCATGTTGTGCGATGATATGAATCATTACAGAATGTGTCCACACAGATGTGTGTGAGTAGGTATGCGACGTGAAGTTCTGTCGTCACATGTGATGTAGGACACCACTTCTGGCCTGCTACCGATTTGGTCATTCCTACACACAGCCCTATTGAAGACATGGACCTGTGCCTACGTTGGGGGGTTGTGAGTTTGTTGCTAATGTGCAATGGGGACACAGCCAGTACCCACCTTCACAGTCATCCAATTGGCCATGTGTCTCGGGGATGAACATGCGCATTGATGTCATTTACCAGGGTGTACCTTCTTGTGCAATCATTGTCCCTACATCCAGCCATACTTCCATATGTGAGTGAACCTAGTAATGACACATCTGCATGATTTGGAATGTTTTATTCACATTCTGGCGAATGACGGAGAGAGAGCTGTACATGGCCATCCAAGCCCACATAACATGGAAGCCCAGTGGTGGGCCAACCAGAGTCCTTTGGGCATTGAAAAATGATTTGGAAGAGGGGTAGTGCAGTCCGCAGCAGGATTGCTGTGTAATTTTCAAGCAGTGGAGATATGGCAGTCCGTGTCGGGGTCCGGGTGAATGTCGCAGAGTGTTCCGGGGGTCAGTGGAAGGGGTTGTCCCAGGGCATGATGCATGGGGCAGAGCCAGGCAGGGCAAGCCATATGGAGGTGATGGATGCTACTGCCTCCTTCCTCACACAGTAGTTACCATCCACATCTTACTCCTCTGATACTTCTTCTGTGTCAGATGTGTCCGGTGTGTGTGGCAGTGTAATGGCTGCATGACTGTGTGCCACTGACACATCAGGGTGCGAAGGCGATGGGGCTGCATGACTGTGTGCCACTGCCACATCAGGGTGCAAAGGCGATGGGGCTGCATGACTGTGTGCCACTGACACATCAGGGTGCGAAGGCGATGGGGCTGCATGACTGTGTGCCATTGACACATCAGGGGTCGGAGATGTGTGTGTTGAGGTTCCTGCAGCAGTCATCTGGTACAGGCTCAGTGGCAGCAGTGGCAAGATGAGGATCTGCAAGGCATGCAAGATCGCAGCTACATCTCGCTGGTGTTCAGCAGTGGCAGCCATACTTCCAGCCTGCATCGGATCCATGGTCTCCATTGTCCTCCGCATCTGTGCCAACTCTGTACTGTCATCGCTGGAGCCTGTCTGCCTAGACAGTTCTTGTCTCTGAGTAATGGAACCAGCGATGTCAGCCAGGGATTGTTGGTGGGCATGGTGCGGACAGTGGGTATCTGTTAGGGACTGTAGGTGCTCCCTGATGGGACTCAGGCACCCACGTATGGCATCGAGTTTGGATGCCATGAGGTCGAAACCCAGCCGCAGCTGATCTGCCATCTTCTCCTGGCACCTTAACACACGGCGTTTGAAATCCATGTGTTGGTTGTGGGGGTCCTGGGAGGCAGCCGTGGTGGTGTGTGCTTCCTGCTGTGTGGTCTGTGCAGGGTGTGGGCTCACCGCAAAGCAGCTGGGCTGCCCTGCTCCTGGAGGTGGGGTGAGGAGGCTGTCCACGAGCCGTTGGAGAGTGTCTGGGCAAATGAGCATGGTGTCCTCTTCATCATCACCGAAGAGATGTGTGGTCTGCTCTGCAGGAGGTGTTGGTTGTCCCTCTGCAATGTAAGGGGAGATGCAGGTTAACAGTGTGTTCCATGTATGTTGACGCATTGTGAATGTTTACATTCAGACTGCATGGCAGTGTACATTGTGACTGTTTTGGTGTAGCTGGCTATTTGATGGCAGTCAGTGGACATTTCGACTACATGACGGATGTGTGGTTGTACTCGTACATTATCATCTCACAGTGTCATGCATTGCCAGATGTGATTGGCCAGTTTCTATGCACGAGAGGCACCAGTTGTGTCCCCTGTCCTGTGGTGTAGGGGTTGCACTCTGTCCCACATTGTCGTCAATGTTGATGTACTGTGATTGCTATGTGTGTGTGCTGCATTGTTGGCGATTTGCGCCTGCAGCTCTGCATTGGCGGACCCTTATCCCTTTGAGTCGGTGTGCATTTGACTTGTGTGCTTTTCGGGGGCTGGGATGTTTGCGACTTGGGTCATTTGTGCTACTGGGGATATTTGGTATTCTTGTGCATTGTTTGTCTGCAGATGTGTTCTTGACGTCATGGCTCGTAGGTGCACGTGGATGTGTCAGAGTGTGACCTGCTCCTTTACGGATGTGGTCCACAACTCAGCCACCTCAGTGTCGTCTCGTGCACCATGTCATGTATTGTGACTTCAGGCATGCTATCTGTCATGCAGTGTCACTTGCATTGTCAGTGTGGCTCACAGAGCCGCTGCTTTTCTGGATTCAGCACATGTGCATGGGTAGGTTGTGGCATTGGTGATATGGAGGGGGGCCCATTTGTGCACATAGTGGACGGGGGCCTACTTGGTGTTTCTATGTGTGCTGCAGTGTGCCAAGGGTATCAGGGACATGTTCCACACTCATTGCGGGTGTGCAGTGTGCTGCACATGATTGTGCATGTGTGCCATTGTGCCCATCTGCCCCCTTCCCCCCAGTCCCTGGTGGTTGCTCACCCTGTTGCTGTTGGGTCAGGTAATTTCGGGCTGTGTCCAGACCCCCAACTCCTTGCACCATCTTCCCACTGATGACTGTGGCCACCATTTCCTCCAGCTCATCCAGCTCCTCCTGTGGCGCAGGACTCCCACCTCCAGTCGCCTTTGCTGCCTTCATGTTGGCAGCAAGTTTCTGTTTGGTTTGGCTGTGCACTTCATGCCAGCGCCTCTTGACATCCTCCATTGACCTCCTCGACACTCCGACTGCATTCACTTTGTTGACGATGGACTGCCATATTTCCGTATATGTTGCCAATGACGCAGTGGAGGTGACGAACAGTTGTTGGCAGTGTTCTCTTCTATCACCTCCGTGACGGTGATCTGGTCTTCCTGCAGACTGAACCCCGTCTTCCTCTTCTCCTTGCCCTCCCCCAAACGGGGTTCCATGCTGGTCCTCCGTGGGGTTTGTGGAGTTCGGCTTGTCCTCTGCACTAGGTCCGGGTGCATCCATGGTGCTACGCAGTTTGGATTGGTTTTGGGGTTGGTCTTTTGTTTGCTTTTATAGTGCATTTTCACGCATTACGCGTGGGTATTGCAGGCCTGTCGCAGGTTTTTGCTGATTTTGGTATCGCGCTTTGTGGCGTCGCAACTTTTTGGGTGGTCGTGTTTCGCATTTTTTGTTTTTCGCGTTGGTTTTTATGCGGGCATTTGGCGGGTTGTCATGCTGCTATCGCATGGTGCCGAGGGGTTGGGAATTGGACGTTAGGATGGTGTTATTTTCTTGCGATGGACTGCGATATGCAAGGTTGCGTTAAGCTACATTTGCGATGATTATCACACGTTATTGTGAATATGCCCCCCAATGTGCACTTAAAATAATTACAGTAACTGCACCCGTGTAAACGTCACCAACAAATCCTTCGTAAAGACACTATGGGCCCGATTCACAGAACTAATCTGAGACAAAATCCTAAACTTACTACTTTTGGTATTCACAGAAGGCATTTAGTAGTAGTAAAGTAGGATTTTGTCTTAAGTTTGTCTTAAGTCTGTCTTAAGTCTGTCTTAAATCTGTCTTAAGTCTGTCTTAAGTCTGTCTTAAGTCTGTCTTAAATTTGTCTTTTGGATTAGTTCTGTGAATCGGGCCCAGTATTACTAGTGTCTAGACTAAGTCCCTGAGTAATCATCCTGTATCCCATAGTGCTAATCAAAAGTATCTACAGTAGAAAAGGCCACCGTCCCGGCCACAAATCAGCTTACCACCAAATCAGTGGACGTGCAGTAAAGGTCCCCGTAGGTGTCCTTCAGTCACTATCAATCCTCCGTCCCTAAAATTGAAAAGCGCCAGCATGTATTTTTTTTTCTTAAATATGTTTTTATTAGTTTAACCTTACCAGCATAGTACAATACTCTGGACCAACATTACATTTCATGTATAAATGTACATAAAAGTATCTCTCACGGATGTAATCTCATCCTAAAAGGAAAAGGAATTAAAAGACAATATATTTCCTTCACAGTTGTATCGACACATTTAGCATTGTACTGAAACGTATACCAGCCAAACTCACCAAGAGAGAGAAAAAAAAAAAATACATAGCTAACTACCCCCTCCCTCCACCCCCCTGAGTCACACATGGAAAAATCTCTATCCTGCTGTCACTGTACAGGCCAGATACTGAATATGCGTGGAGATGTCTACACTGCGCTCAAGGCGCGCGAGGCCTGTGGGCTTGTTACCTCCTCAGAGTCCTTATCTTTGTTATTTTGTTCTTCTACCGCTTGCGAAGTGAGGCCCACCCCTCCGTGCACCTCTGTAATCATGGCGTTCCAAGCCATCGCATCGTCTTTGATTTTTTCTTCTTTACGGACCCGCCTCATCCGTATCGGCTCTGCAGTCCTCCATTCCCGCAGATCCCCAGTCCACTGTTTCACCGTGGGGGGCCTCCGACTCATCCAGCTAATTGTGATCCTACTCTTAGCCAAAACCAACCCCAGCTGGTTGAACCTACGGTAAAGCTTTTTCCCTTTGGGTCTAGGGAGCAATCCCAACAGTATCCCTCGAATGGTTTGGGGTAATGACCACCCTGTCACTCGGTGCAAAGTCTCCAATCCGGACTCCCAAAAAAGCCCCAACCCCGGGCACTCCTACCTCATATGTATAAACTGGGCGTCATCTTGCCCGCACCTGGGGCACCTAGCGGGGCGATCCGGGTATATTTTATGTAGTACGCTCTGTGTCAAGTAGGTTTGGTGCACTATAATGAATTGTGTGAGTTTAAATCTGGTGTTTGAACTTATACTTTTAACCCCTTTGTGTACCTTTTGCCATTCCAGGTCTGTCAGGGGCTCCTCCAGCACCCCATCCCACTTTGCTTGAATAGGGAGTGGGTGGGTAATCAAGTCCTCCCTCAATGCCTTATAGATGTGCGACACCAATCTACAACCCCCCGCCAATGTCACAAGAGCCTGGAGTGTAGCAGTGGTAGGTGGCTCCTCCGGGAACGTCGGCCACACCTCTCGTGCGACCGCTGAGATCTTGGCATACTGGAGATACTGCCCCCTCCCTAATCCGAACACATTTTCCGCCTCCTCTCTGGTAATGAACTTATGTCCTATATATAGATCTCCCATCGTGATACAGCCTCCCTCCGTTCATCTAAGAATGGACATAGTGTGGCTGATTCGTTTAAACGGTACCACCGCCCACAGCGGGCCTCCAGGGCTTAGGGTGCTCTCTTCACCGCATTGGTAATTGCAAGTTCTCATATGGCGGCCACCTGTCTTACAATATATGGGAGGCTCTCTGGGACCCGGGATCCCATCATGAGAAGATCTGGGAGAGGGGTTCCCCGTGGGTACCCTCCAACAGCCGCTTCTCCCAGTTGTCGTCCCCATCCAGCCACTGAACGGCGTGTTGCAGTTGTGTCACCATATAATAAAAGCCCAGCCTAGGAACCTCCAATCCTCCCCTTCCCCATGTCCTCTGTAGGGTGTCTAGTTTCACTATTTTCCTTTTGGTCCCCCAGAGGAGATCCACCAGTAGGTGATCCAGCGTACTAAAATAGATCCATGGGATGCGGTAGAGGGAATTCTGCATGGTGTATAAGCAACGTGGGAGGATCACCATTTTAATCAATGCTGCCCGTCCCATCAAGCAGAGGGGCAAACCCTTCCAGAATTCAATAGAGTTGCGAATGCCCTGAATGCAACACCCCACATTGCACTCCAGGTAGGTCTCCTGAGTGTGTGAAAGCCTAATCCCAAGATAGCGTATCGAGTCTCTAATCCAGGTCATCCCCACCCGAGGTAGCTCGCTCTCCTCCTTACCCACCAGGCTCCCCATTGGGAAAAGCTTAGACTTCCCTGGGTTAAGGCAAAGCCCTGACAATTTACCAAAGTCATCTAGCTCCTGTAAGAGTTTGGGAACCGCTTCTATAGGCCGCCTAAGGAATATCAGGGTATCGTCCGCATACATTGATACCACGTGAAGTGTCACCCCCAGCCGTATCCCCCAGTGCACCATCCTACTTCTCAGGGAGGCCGCCAAGGGCTCCATTGCAGAGCGAAAAGGAGCGCCGACAGAGGGCAACCCTGCCGAGTACCCCTCTGGAGCTCCAAACCCTCTGACACTTGATTGTGAAGGCGGACCCAGGCCGTTGGCTTATTATATAACAGTTTTAGCCATTTCAGATATCTATCTCCCAACTCCATCCGCCCAAGCACCATCCACATAGAGTCCCATTCAACAGAGTCAAAGGCCTGTCGGATATCTAAGAGACATAAAGCCCAATCTTCATCCCACAAGTGTGGCGCATGCCAGACATGCGCAAGTCTGCGCAGGTTGTGTGTCGTATTGCGACCAGGAACAAACCCAGCTTGGTCCGGGTGGACCAATCGGGTCATATCTGGCAAGAGACGCGCCGCTAACACCCCGCTCAGAATTTTGTCATCTATATTTAGCAGAGAGATAGGCCTGTAATAGCCTGGGGAGAGGGGGTCCCTATCTGGTTTTAAAATCATGGTCACTAGTGCTTCCATCATAGTGGCAGGAAGGGTCCCCGTATCCAGAGCCTCGTTATACACCGCCAGCAAATGGTCCACTAGCTGTGGGGAAAACTTCTTATAAAATTCAGCGGGGAGGCCATCACTCCCTGGACACTTTTCAGGTTTTAATTTTTGGATCATAGGTAAGATTTCGTCCTTTGTGAGAGGCGCCCCCAAAGCTGTAGCGTGGTCTTCCTCTAAGATGGGAAATGTTATGTCCCCTAAAAAGTCCTGCAATGTCTGTGAGCTAGTCCGAGTCACAATAGAACATGTCTGGCGTAAATGAGTAGCAAATTCCTTTATGATCGCATCCTGGGTGTACACCTCGTCCCCCAAAGTATTACGAAGCTTCAACACCGGAGTCTGTACTGTCTCTGTGCGAATGAGTCGCGCTAGGAGCGCCCCCGACCTGTCCCCCTCCATGTACAGTGGTTGCCTGTACGTGGTATAGTTATGTTTCTCCAGTCTCGACCAGGCCTCAAGAAGGTCACCCCGGAGTCGTGTCCAGTCTGACATGTCAGCGGGAGTCTTATATAGTGTATGCTCTAGGGACTGTATTCGTTTTTCTAAAGTGTCGATATCAGCACTGAGTTGCTGACGGACTCCATAAGTAGTGCGCATACAAAACCTTCTAATGACGACCTTCATTGCCTCCCACTCCGTGAATATACAGTTTTCCCCAAAGTAATGACAAAGGGCCTCAGTCACGGTCTGCACATATGGGGGGTCCATAAGGGCCTCCGCCCGAAATCGCCACAACGGAATAGGTGGACGTCCGGTTCCGCTGGACAAGGTCAACAGTAACGGCGCGTGGTCAGAGAGATAGCGCGGTAAGTATGAAATGGTTTGCGTGGTAGCAGACAGGCCCTCAGAAAGACAACAATGGTCAATGCGTGAAAAGGTCTGGGCAGCGGGGGTATAACAGGAGAACTCCCTCTTTGTGGGGTTGCGTGCTCGCCATTCGTCCCGAAGTTGCATACCATGCAGGATACCTGTGAGAGATCTCAGCATGCGAGGCTTGGTGGGATCCCTAGGGGGTTCCCTATCTAAGTCCCCGTCAAATATACAATTAAAATCCCCAAAAAGAAGGACCTCAGCCCCCAAGTACGGTGTAGCCACCTTCAGGACAGTCGGGAAGAAATCAGGACAATCCACATTGGGGGCATAGACATTAATCACACATATTTATCTCCCTTCCCATCTCCCAAATAGAATAACATAGCGCCCTTCCAGGTCCAGAACATGGTGAAGGTGTTGGAATGGGACCCCCGGCGCCACCCATATAAGTGCCCCCGTGCAAAACCCGAATACGATGTGGCGTAGATCTGTCCTCTCCATCGCCTCTGTAGGCTCTGTATTGTGGTCCCCCATATATGTGTTTCCTGCAGGCCCGCTATGGCTACCCTATATCTTCGCAGAAAGGCGTGAATCCGTAGGCGCTTATCTAGGCCCACTATCCCACGGACGTTCCAGCTAAGGACCTTCAGCATTTGCACGGTCATGGCAATAATACAATAAGCACCTCCCAAATATGCCCCAGAGGTCAGTACGCCCACCTCAATAGCTCCCCAGCCTGTATAACCAAGTGTAATCCTGTGTGACTCTGTTGGTTCCTTATAACAACAACAACTTGTAAAAAATGAACAAACTTTTACTCCCCCTCCCACGGGCAGTAGTATGAATTGGTACTCACATCTACTTTTCTCCACACCAAGGGATAGATACCGCCCCAAGCCACCCTCTACCCCCCCTTCCCTCAGACGTTCCAAAAACAACATGTTTCGCTTAAGGCATTGACTCAAGTCTTCGTTATCCAATATACCAGAAAATGCGTCTACTAAACGCTGTGCAAGAGAGTTGGTGACGTCGGGGCGCGAGATTCCTCTCAAGCTTCCCCGACGACCCTAGTCTCTAGTGGGGGCGTCGCTGCTCTTGTCGCCGCCCGTGATCCCACCCGTAAAAAAACGCTACCTGACCCCCAATCCATATCTATTAAACATTGAAAGATAGGCCCCAGAGTAGGGACTTAGTAGAGCAGACAGGGGAATTGTTTCTCTCATTGGGAGATAGAAACCTTCCAAGGACCCCTACTACAACTGTTACAATCGGAAATGTCAACCTGTTACATTATTTATAATATACACAAGACTTATCTCTACATCACAACAGGTAGTGTTCAGTACACGTAGTACATGGAGTTCATTCACAACCACTGCCAGGACCGTTGGCTCCCGGCTCAACGTCCCGAAATGTGTCCATCGAGTCGGGAATCGCCTCCGAATCGGAGGCTTGCAGCGTGCCATCATGTCTGACTGGTATCCGACCCAGGCTCATCGTCCTTTTTTGTGGTTTCTGACGTGCAGATTGTCTCCGGCCTCTCGAGGAGGACAGCGAAGACGGCGTCCCACTAGAACTCGTAGAAGGGACCAGGTGTCTCCTGTCCGGGGCTCTGGCATCCAGCCAGTCACTCGCCTCTCCTGCAGAGAAGAAGAATAACGTTTGTCCCTCATTCTCCACCCTTAGCATCGCCGGGGACATGAGGCTGTACCTTAGATTTAAGTCTCTCAGTCTCCATTTTACATTGATGAAGGTTTTCCGCTGTTCCTGAACCCTTTGTGTATAGTCCGGGAATATTGCTATGGAATGCCCCTCAAAGAAATAGCGTTTGCCGCTAAGTGAAAGCTGAAGTAAAAGGTCCCTATCCCGGAAGTTGAATAGTGTTGCAATTATGGCTTGAGGAGGCGCCCGTTCCACACTGAAGAACTTCGACAAGTGTTTGGGAGCCATTTCTTGAATGATCCAGTCCTCCAAGAACAGGCCCACATCCGGCCCTTCCGCTTTCTCCGGAAACCTAGCAAATCGTAGATTCCCCCTTCTGGAGCGACCTTCTGCGTCTTCCGCTCGATCGTCAAGCTTGATTACCTGACGCTTCAGTTCCACCACTGTTTCACTGAGATCTTTGACCTCTTTCTTGAGGGCCTCCGTGTCTTTCTCGGTGGTCGTCACACTATCAGAGACCTTCCTAAGATCGCATCGTAATAGATTAACATCTATGGCCGCTGCGTCGATCTTCTTAATCATATCGTCCCTAGTGGATTGGACGGCTCTAATAACATCCAGCAGCGTTGGAGCATTCTCGGCAGGTTCCCCCAGTGTTCCTCTTTCCATTATGGGGTCTTCACTTCTGTTCTCCGGACCATGGGAGATAGGTTGAGCGTAATTTGAGATCTTGTTAGATTGTGATTTCGCTGTTTTATCTTTCCCCATAGTGGTCCCAAGTTGCAGCAGGGCAGTCCGCTCGCTGCCTCCCCGCGAGAGGCGGAACCAGTCTACTATATCACACCTTACCGAGATGTACCGCAGGGAAGGTCCTGCGCCTCCTCACGCATACCACCACTCTCCCTAACTTGTGCTGGCAGGACACCAGGCAGAAGCGAACTATTCGACAAGTTGTAGTTTCGTGACAGGAATCTCCCAACCGCCTCACCTCCCCTTCGTCTTTCAAGGTGGTGAGCCCAGACAAGTCGTCCGTCACCGCTTACGTAGGGTTCTCTCAAGGATCTCTTCAGAAACCTCCGTCTCGTTCCCGGGCCACAGGGGTGGGACCCCTAACCATCTCTTCTACTAGCCCGACCTTCTTCCACCAGATATCACATGATTCAGGATGCTCCCCTTGTAGTCATCATAGCACCACTATTGTCCACCGCCCTGGGATCGCACTGTTCTAGGGTGTATCAAACCTCCAGGTCTTGTTGCACAGTTCTCACCTCTGGTACTGTCTCCCAAGGCGTCCTTCAGTTATTCCAGGAACATCCCCTTGTTGGACTGTATAGGTCATAATATGACAGACCCACTCAGAGGTATCGCCCTGCGCCAGATGCCACTCGCCCTCACTGTGGAGATTTATTTTGCCCCTTAAGTCCTGCCAAAACCGCAAAATGTGAGGTATCTTCAGTTCCCCAGCGCAACCGGGCAAAGTCCACTGCAGAGTGTTAATCCAGGAGTGCCCTTAGTGGTAAATGCTCCCCACCGGTATCCAGTGCTGCGCCTAGAATGCTGCTGCCGGAGGGCCGGCTGGATCCCGGCTGTGCCTCTGCCCGCGATCCCCTCAGTTCCTGCTCAGGAGGTCCACTCACCAGCCAGTAGTATCTGACGCCCGAACAGCGTCCTCTCTCCGTCCGGGCCTTCAACACTGGGCCCACCATCACCCGGGACTGTGCGGGAGGGGCACTCACCGGCAGCGTATGCCGGGGCATCCACAGCAGGCCCCGGTCCTCAGGAACGGCATCTCCCTCGGCAGCTCAGCACAGGGGCACGAACAGGAGGGCTCCTTCATGTCCCGGTGCAGGGCTCCGCCCCCGACCCCCAGCGGCCCTCCAACACCGTGGCCTCCGACTCCGCTCAGCCCCGGGATCAGGATCACAGCTGCGGAGCCCAAACTCGCACTCCTCACCTCGGCGACTCCCAGGGGCAGATCGCAGGGTGGTCCGGCTCACGGCCGTTCTTGTTAGGAAGCTCCGCGTCCTCAATTCCTTCAGGGCAAGATGACGCCTTCACGGACTCCGAGGATCCCCACAGCTCCGGGAAACTATTGATGCCCTCACCTCCGCAACCTTCAGCGGTAGTTGTGCGGGGGTCTACATTAGCAGGATACAGTCCGGGATTGTTCAGAAGCCAGGATAATGCAGGATTCTTAAGTCATAACGGGCCGCTGCACGGAGCTCGCCGAAAACACGTCTAGGCGGCCATGATGTCAGGCCACGCCCCCAAGCGCCAGCATGTAAGCACATCTATACACAAAGTCTTATGTCAAGGAAACGCTCCACCGTATATTGCTACATGAATACCATTTACCGCAAACAGAAGCTAACGTCCGTATCTCTGTTGTCCCTATGTGTCCTAGTGTACGAGAACGGTTTGATAACATTTCTGCATTTAAATAAGTACTGCGAAACCGACCCTAATGGAAACCGAGGTAGGACAACAATTCTGTACATACCTCCGTGGGTGCCATCTTGAATAGGACGCTCTCAAAAATCTCCAAACTCCGGGTGCCATATCTAAGTAGTGTTAAACCCATATAACAGCCAGTAAGTGGTGCGCCCATTTGTCCCTCTAGAAACAATATTCTACACCAATAACAAAAAAATATAGTCGACTTCTATGGTGCATACAATTTTTGCATTATCCCTGTGGAGAAAATTTAGAAAAAGGCAATAGCTCAGTACTAGAGGTGACGCGCCATCTTGGGGTAAACGCATCCAGCGTAATCAAAACTCTGGGCGCAATATATAAGTTATGTTGCGATCAATATGTACATCGAAGAAGTGGTGCGCCCCATTACCTTTCGGTGATCGGCTCACTCATGCCAAGTGCCACACGAAAAACATAAATAATCACCTTCTACAGTGCCAACATTTACAATGCAATATCCCTGTTGTAACAGCTATAAAAAAACGCCAAGTATGCAAAACTGGAGAAACTGCCCATCCTCCATGGAAACTCATCCAATGGACTGGGCTATAACATTTAGGAACGGTGCAAAGACTGTGAAACAGAGCACAGTCCGACTTATGACAGCCAAAATATATACTCCATTCAACGTCAAGTAATCACTGACTGCACATCCATATTTCTACTATTGCTTTATACAAATGCGCATATCCATGTCTCCTTCTTGCCAACCAGCAACACACTACCAATCAGCATCCCTCAATATTGGGCTATCCATCTTCTCTTAATTGCTCATATCTGTAATCAGATGTGTAATGTAAAACTCCTCAACATATATATATGTTCAATAGTGCTCACAGCCAGGTAAATAGCGAGCACCTAAAGGTCCTTAGTTCGGTTGAGAAAAAATAAATAAACGTCTGTGACTAGAGAATGTAAAGTCAAACACACCCATATTAAGACAGAGGCAATCTCATACATAGAGTAACAAATCATTGCAGTATTACAGTTGGTTGATAAACAAATGGCAGCAAAAGGAGCCATTGACCCCCTACATACACAGCAAACTATTTGTTGTAAAGATTATCTGCCTAAAAAGTAATGAAGTTCCTGATCCAGGTAAAGGCCTATTTCAGTACTACGTAATCTTAGTATCCAAAAAGCTTCACGTCTACGTAAAGCCAATTCTCTGTTACCACCCCTAGGATGTCTCGGGGTCTGATCAATCCCATAAAAAAGGAAATCCCTATTCCTGTTCTGGGAAGGACACTGCGCTATATGTGCTGCAATCGGGTACCTTGTATCTCCTTGCGTAACTGCTCTCATATGTTCCCCAATTCTCTCACGTAAGGTTCTTTTTTTTGATAATCAAGTTTATTGGCATTTATAGGAAACCACACAATTACATTGACAGCACAATCAGGCACATTACTTCGATAATCTATAACAATAAGGCTGGAGATAGAGACCTGCTTATCGGGTTGCAGGTATAAATACACGGGCAGGATAAGCACAGTACATAAAACACACCCAGGAATCAGGACAAAAGATTGAACCATTTACCCCAGATTTTTCCAAACAATTCAGCGCAATCCCGGGCCTCAAAGAGGGGTTCCTCTTGGGTCCCACACTAATTCACCCCCGCCTCCACTTCCGTAAGGTAGGAGGCCTATCCTGAGACCAAAGCGCTGCAATGTCACGTTTCGCTACCGCCAAAGCAGTTCCCAGAAATCGTTTATCGGCCCGAGAGCCGTCCAGGCCATCGAACACACCTAACAGTAGGCACACCGGATCATGAGGAACAACCCACCCCAGGGTCTGCGTAAGCTCAAGCTCTACTCCCGCCCAGAATGACGCGATGGCGGCGCACTGCCAGACCATATGACAAAAATCCGCCGGAGCGTGGTCACAACTTGCGCAAGTCGGGGAGGGTCTCAGACGGGCTTTGTATAAACGTGCAGGGGTTAGATATGCCATATGTAAATAATAAAGTTGAATGAGGCGCAGTTTGGAGGAGGTCGTCAAGGTCTTGGGAGCCATGAGAGCGTCCCGCCAGTCTGCATCCTCCAGGGGGCCCAACCACTCCTCCCAGCGGGCGCACAGTGAGTCTAGGGTCGCAGGGCCATTATTCACTAGAGAGCGGTAGATCCGCAACACCCCACCCCTACCCAGATTCCCCATCATCACTTGGGCCTCAAGGGGGCTGAATTCAGGGAGGGAGGTGGGAGAGGTAATGTGTATATTGAGGGCGTGCCGAAGCTGCAGGTATTTGTAGAACTGGGAGGCATGGAGGGAGTAGCGCTGTTGCAAATCCGCGAAGGCCCTGATATGGTCCCCGACCCAGACGTCCCCAAGAAGCGAGATCCCAATGCGGTCCCATTGACGAAAGTCCCGGAGGGCTGAAGTCTCACTTAGCCAGGTACTGTGCCACAGAGGCGTTTGTTGGGTAAGCTTTCCATCCCATTTCGTGTGGCTCAAGGCAGTGCGCCAGGCCAGTAGGACAGCCCTAGTGATAGGGGGAAGGACTCGTGGTATGGGAGCCCCGTACAAGTAGGCCAAGAGTAGTGGAAAGTCCAACGACCGGAGCTCGACCCGGTACGCCGTGTCAGACCAGCCGCCGGCGAACCAGTCGTGCACCACAATAAGTCTCGTGGCCAAATAGTAAAAGTGGAGATTGGTCACACCCATGCCCCCATCATAGGGAGGTATTCGACACTGAGCCAAGGCCATCCGAGGCCTCCCGCCTTTCCATAAAAACCGGGTAAGCAGCCCATCAATCTCGCTGAACCAGCTCCCCGGAAGGTGAAAGGTTATGTTTTGAAGAATATATAAAAAACGGGGGAGAACCATCATTTTAAAAAGCGCACTTCTGCCCAGGGGATTAAGAGGAAGGGATTGCCATCACTTGAGGTCTGCCGTGGCCCTAGTAACCAGGGGCGTAAGATTGAGGGCCCATTCGAGCTCGGGGAGCAAGGTTACCCAGACACCCAAGTACTTGAAGGACTGCCTACGCAGGGGAATATTTGTTTGCCAGTCGAAACAGGCACGAGATGGGTGTAGGGGGACCAAAGTGGATTTCGCCGGATTGAGCCGTAGGCCAGAAATTCGCTCAAAGGCGGATAGAACTTCTAAGGACCGTGGGCCTGAGTCCTCAGGATCCGCTAAGAAAAGAAGGACGTCATCAGCATAAAGGGTGACTTTGTCAACGTGGCAAGGATCCCAGGCCCAACCCTTGATATAGGGATCGTTGCGGATGAGAGTGGCCAGGGGCTCCATCGCTAACGTGAATAAAAGTGGCGAGAGCGGACAGCCCTGGCGGGTGCCCCTCTGGATGGGGAATGCCTCTGAGAGTACACCATTAATTAGAACCCGTGCTCTAGGACTAGAATACAAGACTCGGATGAACCGCCTGAATGGGAGGCTGAATACCATCGGCTCCAGCACATCGTCCAGATAGCTCCAGTCGACTGTGTCAAAGGCTTTTTCAAAATCAATGAAAAGCAGGGCCAAGTACGGGGTGAGCTGATGGCGGTGTGCTAGGGTGAGGTGAAGACGGCGTATGCAATGCCGGGTGCCACGGGCAGGCATAAAGCTGCATTGGTCGGGATGGACCAAATCATACAAAAGGGGGCGGAGGCGCTGGGCCAAGGCAGTAGCAAAGATTTTCACTTCGGTGTTGATGAGGGAAATGGGGCGGTAATCCGCGCAGGAGAGGGAAGGCGGTTGCGTTTTCGGAAGGACCACAATGGTGGCCACATCGGTCTCCGGGGGGAAGGACCCCACTTCTACCACATGGGGGAACAGGTCAACCAGGTGAGGAACCAACAGGTCGCGATAGGTCGTATAATATTCCTGAGGGTATCCATCCGGCCCCGGTGTCTTACCCGAGTGCAGGAGTGAGATGGCCCTGTGTATCTCCTCCAGGGTAAAGGGGAGATCCAGGGTCTCCGAGACTGCCTGGGGAAGACGGGTCAGTTGGGTCCGAGCCTCTGTCAACATTACTGTCAGGGAGGCCCCGTGAGGCCGGGCCGCGTACAATCCAGCGTAATAGCCCGCAAAGGCCTGTGCGATAGCCTGGGAAGTAAGATGATGAGTGCCGGCCTCATCACGGACCTCTGGGATTATGCGGTTGGCTTTGGGGTAGGAGACCAGGTTGTGGAGTAGCTTCCCTTTTTTTTCCCCCCAGCCGTATACACGCGCCACCGATGAACGCCACAAGTCCTTAGCCGATTCCAAAGAGATCTGGTGGATTTCCTCGCGGAGCAGTGTGAGCTGTCAGGTGGAACGAGCGTCTTCCGCGGAGGTCTGGGCTGATTCCAGCTGTGCAGCCTGGGTCTCGAGCTATAGCAGATGGACAGTCTGGGCCGTGCGTTTAGCATGAACCAGGCCTCTAGCGATGCCCCGCCTGGTAGCCTTGCCAGCCTCCCACGCAGTACCTGGAGAGGGAACCGATCCCTTGTTGATCACCCAGTATTGCTGAAGCTCCAGCCCGTGGGTCTCAACGAAATCCGCATCCTGCAGGAACCAAGCATTCATCCGCCAGATCGCGTGGGTTCCCCCGGGGGCCCGCCCGAGCCGGAGGGAGACCGGGGAGTGGTCGGAGATGCCTCGGGGAAGGATAGTAACCCTGACACCAACTGGCAATCGGTGGCCGGTAACAGGAGCAAGTCAATACGAGAAAGGGTGTGGTGGGCCACCGAAGTGTGAGTGTACTGTTCCCGGTGGGGGTTCTACACCCTCCAGGCGTCGCAGAGACCCAGGGCAGAGGACCAATCGGAGAGACGCTTGGCAGAAGCAAGGCGGGACGCTGAGGGAGTACCTGTTGTGTCGCGGGAAGGCTGCATAACAGCGTTGAAATCGCCCCCAATGACCGTCAAACCCAGAGGGAAGTTAGAGATCAGTAGTGTGAGGCGTCGGAGGGTGGAGGGCATGGTGGCAGGAGGAATGTATGCACAGAGGAGATTGAGAGGATGACCCTCGATCTTACCGGATAGGGCCACATAGCACCCCTGCGTGTCAGATTCCACCTGTAGCAGATTAAAGGGGAGACCCCTACGAACCAATATGGCCACTCCTCGGGAGCCCCGAGCAAAACCAGAGTGCCAGACCCTGTCAAACCCATACCTGGCAAGGAAATTACAGTGTGTCCCCAAAAGGTGCGTTTCTTGTAAAAAGAGAATATCGGGAGCTTGGCGTTGGGCGCTGCGGAGAACCGCGGTTTGCTTTATACGGTCTAGTAGGCCGTTGACGTTCCATGACAGAATGTGGAGGGTTCTAGTAAGAGGGGATGTCATGTGATCGGGTGGTGTGTCTGCAAACCAGCGCGGGGGCCTGGATCTCAGGGTAAGTAACATCACGTGATCCGGGTGTATGGGTAGAGTGCTTATAGTATGGTAGGTCTCAAGTCGGTGAATTTGGCGTGTGCCTTCAGTGAGCTGTCACAAAAAATAAAAAACAAGGGCCCAAACAAGGCCAAACACATTAAACAATTAGGAGACAATGGTCCCCCCACCCCTCCCTGCCCCCCAACACCCCCCACCCTACACTTCTGAAAATGAAGCATCTGTCGCCCTAGAAAGGATATCAACAAAAACAAAACTAAGAATACAAATTAGTCCGAATGCTAAGCTAAAACGATTAGCAGAGCTCGGTCTTGGCGAAGATGGACCCCTCCATGTAGACGGATGTGAAATCGTTCACAGCTGCAAGAGAGTCTAAGAAACAAGTCATGGTCCCCAGTCTGGCGGGCTCCTGGGTCAGACTCCATCATCCTCTTCGGATCCACGAAGTGCAGGGCTTCTGGATAAGTCAGAATCGGACATGGCAGGACGCAACGTCTCGGAGGGGTCCTGGACCCGGCTCAGATCGATCCTGGACCCGGACTGGCCGTGGGGCCCCGACACCGGAGGCCTTCCAGAGGAAATGAACAGTTGAGACACAGTGTCAGGTGAGCGTGAGGCCCCGCTGCGTCGGTCACCCATTCTTGCGGGACCGAGTGCGGCGCTGCTGCGGCTTGGGAAGAGTTACTGGAGGTTGCTTTGGCTCCCGGCTGGCAGGAGGGGAAGCGGGGCAATTCCGGAGGGGGCACTCCTCTGTGAGCCAAGTCCATGCCGCTTGGGGGGTGTCGAAGAAGAGTATCTTATCCTGAAATACAACTCTGAGCCGGGCCGGAAAGAGGAGACCGTAGCGGAGACTCAGATTGCGGAGTTTCTGTTTGACGTCGTCATAGGTTCGTCGTTGGGCCTGCACCTCCCTGGTATAATCCGGAGAGCATAATCCTGTTGTTTTGGTAAGACACTGGACCCTGCGTCCTCGCCGCCCTGAGGATAGCGTCCCTGTCTCGGAAGTTGAGGACCCTCATGATTATGGGTCGAGGTGGTGCCCCCGGCGGAGGACGGGGAGCCAAGGAGCGATGGGCCCGTTCGATCGCAAACCACGGAGAGAGGGATTCCTTAGGTGTCCAGGATCTTATCCAGGTCTCCAGGAATGTGTCCGCCTGGCCCTGTTCAACCCCCTCGGGAAAACCTATGAGGCGTAGGTTGTTCCGTCTTAACCTGTTTTTGGCGTCCTCGGCCTGCCGGTGGAGCTCGGAGGTCTGAGTCTGGAGCCGAGCCACCTGGGTCTTCAATTGGCCTATGTCGTCCTTGGCCGAGGAAATGCGCGATTCCGCCTCCGAGATCCGGGTCGTCGCATTGCGCAGATCCTGATGAATGAGGGCCATGTCCACCCTCACCTCACCGATCTTATTCTCCACTGCGGCTTGTGAGGCACCAATTGCCTGGAGGATCGTGGAGAGATCACCCCCCGCGGGAGTGGGGGTATTCGATGCCCC
This sequence comes from Calotriton arnoldi, assembly GCA_963921515.1. Lineage (NCBI taxonomy): Eukaryota > Metazoa > Chordata > Amphibia > Caudata > Salamandridae > Calotriton > Calotriton arnoldi. The sequence continues at coordinate 780,903 of CAWUFW010006413.1, forward strand.
CCCACCAGGGTCACGGTCACTGGTGGTGTACTGATCCATTTTTGTCTGGGTTTGCGGTGCAGGTGTCTTCGGGGCGCAGTCCCTGCCCATCGCGACCGTGGAAGAAGGCCCCAGCCTCCGGATGGATGGGGGAGGCCATCAGCAGTTGTAGAGAGGGGAGGAACCGACACTGCTCAGGCCCGGGCGTCAAGGCCGATCCTCCCAAGGCCAAGGGGTAAACAGCATGAGTCCGGGGACTCCTCCTCCACCACCCTCCGATGCGACAGTCGGTAATAAAGCGGCACTGCCCGCCGTCTCGGGAAGGTTGGCTAGGGGTTAGCGAGGGGGGTCTCGGAAATCCGGTCTGCCGCCCCGCAGCAGCGTCAGTCGAGGAGTGATCCTGGTGCCTCGGGCTCGCGGCGTGCGGGGGGACTGGTGCCCCTCAGCTGACCCCAACTCCAGCAGGGGGTCGACACACTGGACAGGGACGGCCAGGGAGATCCACCTCGTGTGCACAGGCCGGTGGACGTCGAAATGCACCCCCAGATGTGCTGTGTGGCGTAGAGGCGGAGAAGGGGCGAGATAGCGAGGGAGGAAGAGGGGAGGGCGGGAGCGCCGATCGTGCGCCCCCGCACCGCTGCCCGACCCGGCAGCCAATCTCCAATCCTGGGCCCCACTCACTGGCTGCCCGAAGGTGGAGGTCTCGGGGGAGCTCCCGGTGCCCCCAGAAGCCAGTGGAGTTCAAAACGGGGGGAGGCCTCAATACTGACAGAAGCGTGGAGGACAGAGGGGCCCAGACTGGGCCAGATCTGGCGTCTCCGAGCCTTCGGGGCCACACCAATAGTCCACCTGGCCACCAGGAAGGGGGGCCACCCCAATGACCAGGGGGCCGTGCCAGGCACAGTGTTTCCCCCATGTCCGGTGAGGCACAGCAACGGAGGGCCAGAACACAGCGCTCCCCCCGTCTCAGCCCCAGTGGGGGGGATGGGCCGGCCGGAGCCGAGGCAAAGTAGGCTGCTGCTGCAAGGGAGGAGGGGGGGCCCGACCTGTATGCCGCTACCCGACCACGGTAGCCGAGCACTGCATGCCCCCACTCACCGGGTCGAAGCTTGGAAGGTGTCCCCGGGCCGGGCCTCTCAGGAACGTCTGGCAGGTATGGAGCCGGGGAGGATTCAGCTTGCCTCTCGGCCCCCGCAGGTTCAGCAGCACAGGAGGCGAGTCTGCAGCCGGGGCGTCAGGCGCCGGTGTGCCGCAGGCAGGCCTCAGCACAGAAGCGTGGAGTTAGAGTGAGTCACAGACGGGGGGTGGAGGGGGGAGAAAACCAGCGGGCCCGGTCCGGCACCGCCGCCCCTCCGCAGCATCCGGGGGAGCCAGGCAGCGGTCTGTCAGTGTGCAGGGCTCAGGGGCGTCGCAGCGAGGAGGCCGCCATTACAGGAGTCCCAGGCCTCAGCAGGAAGGGGAGCAGAGCGGGATGGCGGAGACTCCGCTTCGCCCACCGAGGGGATCGAAACTTTGCTGGCGGGATGTAGAACCCCCGTGGGTGGTAATGGGGTATGGATGGCAGCTACAAACGGGCGGATTAGAGGCGGATGACGGAAGGGGTCCGTAGCACTCTTAGAGTGTGACCGCCATCTTGACGCCTCAGGCCACGCCCCCTCTCAGGTAAGGTTCTAATGGTACTTCCCACATACCTCTTACTACATTTGCACTAAATAACATACACAACAAATTTTGTGTTACAATTAATGACGACAAGATCTTATATGTTTTGTCACCAGGGCCACTAAAGTGTGTTTTCCTGCTACAGGCCCATTTGCAAACATTGCATTGACCACATCCATAAACTCCTAAAGTGTGTGGTGTTAGCCAGTTCATTGTGGTTTTCGAGGGTAACTCGGACTTAAAAGGTTCCTAAGGCAGACACCCCTCCCGTAAGTAATGTCAGGTCTTTCAGTTATAGCACCACATAAGGATCTGTCTGCCTTCAGAATATGCCAGTGTCTGTTTAGGCTATGTACAAGTATCCTAGACAGCGTATTGTAATTTGTGACCTTACGTATCTTTTCATCCTTCTTGGTCACCTTATTTTGCTCCCTCAAAGTGTCCTGTCTCTTAATCTCATGAATTCTCTGTTTAGCTCTAGCAAGTGTATTCTTGTCATAAATTCTTCTTTTGAAGCGAGCCAACATTCCTTTTGCACATTCTTCGAATTCAGGGTCATAACTGCAGTTGCGTCTCGCCCAAATTAGTTCCCCATAGGGAATAGCACTTATTTGATGTGCAGGGTGTGCGCTAGAGTCATGCAGCACCTCATTACACGCAGTTGATTTACGAAAGAGTCTGAGGTGGATCTTATTATCCCTGATGTACAGTTCTACATCCAGGAAGGAGATCCGATTCGCACTATATTCAAATGTAAACTTGATATTAAATTCATTCTTATTAAGGTGTCCAAAAAAGCTCACAAGTTTCTCTGTGCCACCAGTCCAAACCATTAGGCAGTCATCAATATACCTTCCCCAAAAAAGGATCAAATCATTCCACTCTGTGATAATGGGGCCCCAAATCCACGTCTCTTCGAATTAAGGAGCATCTACAAACTGGGTTGTGAATTTTTAATAAAGCGTATTTCTTCATTTCTGACTTGTGGGATGGAATTATCACCACAATAGAAGTAGGTGGTTTGTTGGATATGTGTTTATATGTGATTTCACAGATAAGATTTGGTCCATGATGGATATAGTAATCATTACGAATGGAATGTGTTTTTTCGTTTTTCATAGTTCTGGACAAGTGACATTGAAGGTATATTTGTGTTCGTGTATTTTGGCATGAGTGGTAGGCACTGGGTGGTGTCTATTGCACCTTTCTGTCTTTTCTTTTCGTTTTGCTCTGACACATATTACTGATATGTGATTGATCGTGCATCATATAGCAGTTATATTCATGCACATTTTATCTGGAAAAACAGTAATGTGGGACCTTCTTTTACTTCTGGAGAATAAGACCTTCTGTTATCACTTAATTGCAACGATTATGCAATAAGGCTTGAAGTATTCACACTGTGCATGGTTTGCTTATATGTCTCCAATCTGCGATTGGAATTATACATAGGCACAGTGACATTCTTAGAGGAATTGTTAAGCACGCCAGTTTTCTGTAAAGTGTGACATTGGATATGCATTCTGTGTTTTTACTTAGCCTTGAAAAAGCCGCGAGACTACATTCCCAGTGTGGCGACGAAACACGTGTTGACTAGCTGAGTACCTTTTTGAATAAAAGGAAACAAAAGAGGAAAAGAATAAAAGGAAGAACTGAACTACTGTGTTCCTGAATTGCGTATACTATCGCATATGATTGTGTGTTTATGAAAAACTTTATGACGTGTGCTGGGGATTGTATTTACATCTTGTGTTGGCCTAGGCCACAATTTTGGGGAGGCTGGTGGTTCTCTCCACCTTGCAGCACCGTTGTCTAATATTGCTCTGTTGTAGATACTTGTGTGACATCACCTGAGTGGCGCCATTTGACCTATTTCTATACCACCAACCTTTTATATTCTGAAACTAGATGCACTCGAACCAAGTGGTTTAAATGTAGTTGCAGAATTACATGTATTCATTTAACTTCTCCCTCATGACTTTAAGGGTGTTGCCTTTTGCTATCACATTAAAGTGATTTACATTTTTTATTTTTCACGTTTTCAGGCCTGACCAATTAGAGGCACTTAAGTGGCAGCAGTAACGAAGAGAGTAGGACCCGATTGGTAAATCCAAGCAATATTGGTGTACAGAGACTCGTAATTTGATTTGTATGGTACCATAGCAAGCTCTATTGCATATATGTTATGATATATATGATAAGGTACTATGGAACCTTATGTTAGTGTCCTTTGTGACAGGGTTTATCCTTTTTGGAAAGAATCATGCATGCAGAATTTGACATGGTATGAGCCCACTTGGGCAGCAGTGTTACACGCTGCACATTGTGCACTGAATTATTGTATTAGCCCACTTGGGCATTATGTCAAATATCACAATCACTTATGATACAAATATGGCAATAAGAAGTGGTTGCATACTACTAATTGTATACATACTCTATGTGATAGGTTGTCCAAAGAGGGCCATCACGTTGGAATATACTTATTGTTTAACAAACATGTAATATTGTGGGTGACCCATGAGGTTTTTATTACTCTCTACAACCATTATTGATGAACCACAATGAACCACAATGGGCGAGGATGTCTCTTTGTGTAGTATAGAGCGTTTTACTTTGTGCATATGCATAATATAAGATTGTGAATTTGTTTATATCGCTATAAGATGGCTGCTACGTTTTTGTGATGAATGTTTGACGTGTGTAGTTCTTTGTTTATTTCTGTACTTAAGATTTTGTTTAAATGTTGTGGACAATATGGCGCCCGCTATCATGACCAAGCTCCGGTCAGGACCGAAACGCGCTACGTACATATATATATGTACAAATGTGTGTTTGTGTGTATATATATCCATACATATAATTTAATAACTGGAGGGATCAAGGAATACATTTCTCATTATGTGTGTGTGTGTATATATATTTATATATCCAATTACCACTCCTATGTGCATTCACGCACGTCAAGAGAAACGGACAACTTGATCAGCTTAAATTTGCCAGTGCAGCGTTTATCTTTTACTTCTCGGTGCAGTCGATCATGACGCGTTTCGGCCAACGCAGTGGCCTTGGTCACATGATCGCGTTACGTGCTAGTGAAACATTTATTGGATACCATAATACCATGTGACACCGTGTCTGCAACTTGCATAGACATAGAAGAAATACTACAGCATTGATGTTTTAAACGCTTAAACCATTGTACGGTGTTACTAAAAGTATATATTCAATAAAAACTCAATAATAACTAGCAGTACTGCTTAAATGGATTATAAATAAAGAATGTCATCATTTCCATAAATAACATAATTATTACACCATTTAAAACACCACTTAAAAGCACATAATATATAAAACGCACAAATGCAGAAATAGTATATGCTAAAATTGGTGAATAAAAGCAGGACTACAAAAGCCTTAAAAACATATACTCAAAAATATGCTGCGTAAAAAACATCTCTCTTTGCCATATAAAGATTTTTTTGATAAATGAGTCAATATCACCAGTACAAAGACTAGAATACTAGATAGAATACATGATCGTGAAAATCCATTGACAAATGATGATATAAGTAGAAGAAACTCATTAATAATATTGCCAGGTCTAAAGTGCAGAACTCTTGTGCAAATATCAGTGCAAATACAAAGTGCAAATGTGCAAAATGTTGAAGGTGCATGGATAAAAAGTGCAGATAAAAATATACTTAGCAGCTAAAACGAATACTGTAATCTATTTTTGTATATATATTTTTTTATATATATACAGAAGGTATGAAACCTATGACTCATTTATCGAATGTGTCTGGGAGCCGCCAGGCACTACATTGAGCGGAGCGAGGGAAACTGCCTTATGGATGACATATAGGTATTGTACTGCACAGATGACAATAGGGGTGGTGCTACCCTACTGTAAGGATACAAAGAGTACAAATATATATATATTCACTGAAAAAACCATAGGTTTTAGGGACAGTTATAGTTAGTTGGACATTGCACTCGTACAAAACCCGTGAAATTCCCCCGTTATAGTTAGATCAGCTAACTATAACTCGCGCCCCCGCAATCACTCATGACATGGTCAGTGACATCACTGATGACATCACTGATGACATCTCAAATGACATCACTGATGACATCATCCAGTGACTGTGTGTTTCTGTAAAGTTTAAATATCTTTAATATATATAGGGAAAGGCGTATTGAAGAATGAGTGGGTGTATAAGTGTCTGAATGGATGATTTAGTAGGTGCGTGACTAACTCTATAAGTGAGTGATTAAACGTATCTTACTGAATGCATGGGTTAGTGACTAAACTGGGTGAATGTCTGTATCCGTCTGTCTGTTGCTGTGTAAGTGGCTGCATGGGTTTGTGAATAGCTACATGAGTGTCTATATGAGTTATTGATTGGTTGTCTGAGTATCTGTATGGGTGCCTGAGTGTTTGTGTGGGTGGGGTGTGTGCGACTCTGTGCATAGATGTGTGAGTGGGTGATTCACTGGGTGGATGGTTTCAAGAGTGCATCTGTGATAGACTGTATGGGTGGGTAAGTGTGTGTAAGAGTGTGTTAGTGAGTGAATGTATGTCCCAGTGGTACATGTGTGAGTAACTACATATGTGAAAGGCAGTATATATGTGTGTTGGAGTATATAAATAGCTATAAGCAGAGTGTGTGATTGTGAGAGTGACTGTATGGATGAGTGTGTGCTTGTATCAGTGATTGTATAAGAGCGTAAGAATGTGCTAGTATTTGTATGAGTAAGTGAGCTGGTGTATGTATAACTGTATAGATGAGTAAATGGGTGTGTGCTTAATTATTTGCATGGCTGACTAGGTGTGTGAGTACCTCTATGGATGAGTGGCAGTGTTTGAGTGTCTATATAGGAGTATGAGTGCATATGATAGTCCTGTACTGAGTGACCGTAAGTATGAGTGACTGTACGGGTGAGTGAGTGGATGTGTGTGTAGACCTAAGAATCAGTGAGTGGGTATGTAGTTATTGGTGTTGGAGTGTCTATGGTTTTGCGAATGGCAGTCTGTAATTTAGAGTGGGTGTATCAAAGGTTATATTAGGGTGTGAGGAGGTGCATCAGATTATCACGTGGATGATGTCTTCAGTGATGTCATCAGTGATGTCATTTGAGATGTCATCAGTGATGTCATCAGTGATGTCACTCACCATGTCATGAGTGATGTAATATGTGACGTCATCAGCAGTGCATTGCGAGGGCGCGAGTTATAGTTAGCTGAATTAACTATATCGGGGAATTTCACGGGTTTTGTACGAGTGCAATGTCCAACTAACTATAACTGTCCCTAAAACCTATGGTTTTTTCAGTGAATTTGTAAGGTTTTTTAAATGCTAATTTCTAACTATAACGTGCCTGAAACCTATGTTTTTTTCAGTGAATTTCAAAGGTTCTTTAAATGCTAATTCCTAACTATAACATGTCTGAAACCTATGGTTTTTTTCAGTGAATTTCAAAGGTTTTGTAAATGACAATTTTTAAATGCATTAATTGTTATATTTATTTTTTGATACTGATTTACAACATTTTTTAAACTATTTATTTTTAGATATTTTATTTTTTAAATTACATCATAATTACATTATACATTACATTACAAAATATACTTTCTCAGAATGAATTACTTTAGTTTAAATACTTTGCAAATAGGCAATAGACTTTTAAGTACAGTAGTTACAGTTGTTGCAATGGGCAACCCAATTTCAAACACAATGCAACATTGAGATCAATGTGAATTTCTAGTTAAATGCAATTAGTTACTTTATGGATTACTTTTCTAACCACAGGACTGGATCCTAGATTCAGTCCTGGGACATCTCCTGTAAACAGTTGAGTAAAAGCGTTTTGGTTACAGTAGTGATTTTTAAGGAATATTATTGAATTTTAAAAGTTGACACTAAGAAACTTTTTCACATAGAATCACCAATGTTATCCTATGGGAGGAAATTCACTTAGCAGGTAAGTAGTGTTATCGTTACTTTTTCTTACTCAGTGGTGGATCCTGAATCCAGCACTGGTGCATCTCCTGTAAACAGTTGAAAGAATGCGTTTAAGTCATGCAGGCGATTTTTAAGGAATATTTGTAGTTTGTGAAAATCGACACTTTGAAACTTTTCTGCTGAAAACCAGACAATGGATTCCTATGGAAGGAAATACAAGTTACTGGTAAGTACAGTTAGAATTACTTTTCAGGGTCAGTGCTGGGCTAAAGGATGCAGCACTGGGTTCTCTCCTGATAACAGGTGAGTAAATCGGAATTCGTAGTTCGGCTGATTTTAGAGGAATATTATAAAGTTCCAAAACTCCACACTTGGTAGAATTTCCAAGTGAAACCAGTCAATGTTAGCCTATGGAAGGAAATTCAAGTTACTGGTAAGTACGGTTAGAATTACTTTTCAGGATCAGTACTGGGCTCAAAGATGCAGCACTGAGGTCTCTCCTGATAACAGGTGAGTAAATCGGAATTCGTAGTTCTGCTGATTTTAGTGGAATATTTGTATGTTTCAAAAATCGATACAGAAACTTTTTCAGCAAAAAGCAGGCAATGATATCCTATGGAAGGAAATTCAAGTTACTGGTAAGTACGGTTAAAACTACTTTTCAGGATCAGTACTGGGCTCAAAGATGCAGCACTGAGGTCTCTCCTGATAACAGGTGAGTAAATCGGAAATCGTAGTTCAGCTGATTTTAGATGAATATTTTAAAGTTCCAAAACTCCACACTTTGAAGAATTTTTAAGTGAAACCAGTCAATGTTAGCCTATGGAAGGAAATTCAAGTTACTGGTAAGTAAGGTTAAAATTACTTTTCAGGATCAGTACTGGGCTCAAAGATGCAGCACTGGGTTCTCTCCTGATAACAGGTGAGTAAATCGGAATTCGTAGTTCGGCTGGTTTTAGAGGAATATTATAAAGTTCCAAAACTCCACACTTAGAAGAATTTCCAAGTGAAACCAGTCAATGTTAGCCTGATGGAGAGGTGTGGTGCAGCGGCCAGGGCAGCTGACTTCGGAGCACAGGGTTCACGGTTCAATCCCCGGCTCCGGCGGCAGCTCAGCTCAGCACCATGTGACTCTGGGCAATAGCTCACTTAATTTCCACTACGGCCCCCAGCACCTTGAGACCCGTAAGGGTGAGTAGCTGCGCTATATAAAAACGGACTTACATATATGGAAGGAAATTCAAGTTACTGGTAAGTACGGTTAGAATTACTTTTCAGGATCAGTACTGGGCTCAAAGATGCAGCACTGAGGTATCTCCTGATAACAGGTGAGTAAATCGGAATTCGTAGTTCGGCTGATTTTAGAGGAATATTTGCACAATGGTGAAGGAAGGGGGTGGGGCCTGAGGTGACATGTCTGCAAACACGCCCTGTGGCGCGTTTTAAGTTGGAGAATTAATTCCTCCTCAATTCCGAGGGTCCCTAGGGGCCAACTAGCCCACCAGGTACCTCCAGTATGCGCCAGAGAGCTGCGTTGCAGAGAGGTGTTCAGAGGCCACGCCCCTTTTACAACACTCTGTAACGCAGCTCCGTGGCGCTTACTGGAGGTACCTGGTGGGCTAGTTGGCCCCAGGACCCTCAGGATTGAAGGGGATTTAAATCCCCATCTTAAAACGCGCCACGGGGCCTGTTTGCACACAGGTCACCTGAAGCCCCGCCCTCCCTTCACCACTGTGCAAACGCGCCCCGTGGCGCGTTTTAAGTTGGGGATTAAGTCCCCTTGAATCCTGAGGGTCCCTGGGGACCAACTAGCCCACCAAGTACCTCCAGTAAGCGCCACAGAGCTGCGTTGCAGAGAGGTGTAAAAGGGGCGTGGCCTGGACCACCTCTCTGCAACCCAGCCCTGTGGCGCTTACTGGAGGTACCTGGTGGGCTAGTTGGCCCCAGGGACCCCAGTATTGAATGGGAATTATTTCCCCAATTTAAAACGTGCCACAGCGTGCGTTTGCAGAGTGGTTAAGGGAGGGGCGGGGCCTGACGCTTCGATCGCGTCTTTTTCTTTCTTTTTGTTTTTTGGAAGGGGGGCTGTGTGGCCCCCCTTCTTTTTTACTTTTTGGGGCCCTGGGGACCCCATCCCCCAGGGCCTGATGCCTTTTTCCTTTTTAAAAAAAAAAAAAAATACTGTAGGGGAAGGGGGCCGCGTGGCCCCCCCCCGTGGCCTATTCCGGCCCCGAAGACCCCATCCCCCGGGGCATGGCCACTTTTTAAAAAATAATTTTGGAGGAGGGGGCTGCGTTGCCCCCTCCTAAGGCCTCTATTGGCCCCGGGGACCCCATCCCCGGGGGCCGGCCTTTTTTTTAAAAAAAACATTTTTAATTATTTTTGCGGAGGGGGGCCACGTGGCCCCCCTCCCGGGCCACTACTTGCCCCGGGGACCCCATCCCCGGGGCTGGCCCTATCCTTTGGGGTCCGTGGGGGGACCCCAACTCCCCCACGGACCCTGCCGGCTCCCCGTGTCCTGCGGGAGCCGGTATTGCTTTTCCACATGGGGAGCTGCTAACATGAGCTCCCCGTGTGGAAAAGCAATGTGCTTTGGATATTGGAAGAGAGAGCAGGTTTCCTGCTCTCTCTTCCAATATCCAAAGCAGTTTGCTAGGACAGGACGGGAGCTGCGAGGCTCCCGTCCTGTCATAGCAAACTACAGTGTCCCGGGGGTAGGCACGCCGGGACACTGCAGGAGCCGGCCCTGGGGGTGGTGTTCCCCAGGGCCATCAAGGGCTCCAGGAGGGGGCCGCGCGGCCCCCTCCCAACTTATTCAAAGCCCCGGGAGGTGGTGGTCCCCGGGGCTCTGAGGGTCTGTAACGGACCCCCATATTTAAATCTTTAGTGCCCCAGGGAGGTGGCGGTCCCGGGCGTGTGGGGGGCTGGAGCCCCCCCACACAGGCAATTTTAATTTAAAAAAGAAGCCCCGGGGGTGGTGGTCCCCGGGGCTGCGGGAGGGCCGAGAGCCCTCCTGCACCATTGTTTTTAAAGCCCCGGGGGTGGCGGTGCCCGGGGCTTGGAGGCCCCCCCACATATTATAAATAAACCCTGCATGCCCCCGGGACTTGGCCCACCCGGGGGCCAATTAACAACGAAGCGTGGGAGACCGCGCTTAGTTTTTTTTTTTTTATCGGCAGGATCCGCGCACCCAGCGCGTTTCTGCCGATTTTTTTAAAAAAAATGTTGGCCCTGGGGGTCCTTGTAGGACCCCCTGAGCAGGCCTAGGGGGTCAGGGTGTTTCTACCCTGCCCCCTTTTTGCGCTTTGCGCACTTGTTTTTCTCTTTTCTTGTTCCTCGGTTCTACCGAGGAACAAGATGGCTGCCAACACTTCCCGGTTTGGAGTGTTGACAGCCAATTAGCATGCAGCTCGTGATCGGGAGGGTGCGCGGACCCTACGCGGCCATAGATATATATGTGATTTTCTTTTTGATTTTCTCAGGAACTACTGAACGGATTTACACCATTTAACAAAAGGGTTCTTTCTGAACCAAGAACTACCTCTTTGCCAAATTTGGTGTAATTCCGTTCAGCAGTTCGAGCTGTAGCCGTGGCTAAAGTTTCCTATGGGGAAAACACGTTTTGGGACCCCCCTTTTGTCTCAGCCCCCGCTTGACGAATCAAACCGAGACTTTCAGGATAGGAGCCGACCGGAGCGGGCCATAAAGTTTGAAAATTTCGCGAAGATTCGTCAACCGACGCAAGAGTTATTTCAAATAGAATGTTGCGGATTTCCTATGGAAAATAGGTCCTAACTATAACTATCTACTGGCGACCGCCAGTAGATAATATATATATATATGTATATATATATAAATATATAAACACACTCACACATACTGATTATATATAACTACTCCCTCCCTCCAATTATTAAATTATTATAGTCTCTCAAGAATTGTGTTTGCAAGCATCAGCCCTAATATAGGCATTATTAACCTACACTTCACAATTTATTTGAACTACTACATGTGCCCATACAAAACCGGCTCTTAAGTTCAGTTCAGGCACTGCAGTTTAAACATTTCTTGCTGGTGCTTTCCCTGCCAATCACAAATTCTCCCTTGTAATAACTGACTCGCGTATTAATAAATCTTCTGGGGTCGACAAGGCGCAGACTCAAATCTACTAAGCAATTTCCATCAAATGTATTCACATACCAACAGTCGCGGCCCGTGCAGGTAAGAGCATAGGGCCGGGTAGCGGGGGATTTCGACAGACAACGACGAGGGAACAATAATTATTTATTTAATTTTCCCTCATGGTCGTCTGTCGAATCCCCCCCAACTTGGCCTCACAGCCCCACTACTCTTACCTGCACGGGCCGCAGCTGCATATCAATCTGGTCAAAGATTGAAAAACATTCATGTCCTTTCAAAGGAGATCTTGACCTTCTGTATTGCAGGATAGATAGAACTGCAGAATGCAGCAACTCTGTCTTTGCTGTAGCCTGCTGCAATGCCCACAAATGTTTTGGAGCCCCACTATGGGGTAATGCTGGGTTCAAAATAGACAACAGATTTCTTACCAAGCTGCGGGAGGAATTTGGGCAACATTCATCATGAGTATGGAAGTACACACAACTTATCCACTGTATATGATTCAGACTATTTACTCCCTCCTATTCCCTTTCTATGTCACCCATTAAAACATCTGTTAGAATGTAATAATAATTTAAAGGTATATTATCACTAGACTTTACAGCACAGTAATTGATTCTCTCTTTTCAACCCCAGTACTTAGGGTACTGACAATCAAATGGCAGGAGAAACTCTAAATGCATTTTAATGACAAGGACTTGTCTGACATTTTATTAACTGATATGGAGCTTAGATATACTAGGCTCAAAAATAGCTATTTCAGAATATTACACGTACTGCACTGGTCACCACACGAATTACACTTACCCATATGAGTGTTAAATTGAACTGCTGGAGGTATGGATACCTAAGGTGTTGCATACCGCATATTTTGTGGTCTTGCCCCAGCTTAGCACATTATTGGTCACATAAATTAAGTCATCTATCTGAGTTTCCCCAAGTGGCTCTTCTGGCAATGCTGCATAGTAAAAGTTGCAGCACTCTGTCCAACATCTCTTTGTGTTTGCTTTATTCGCCCTATGTTGGCAGGGTATGCCCAGACATGGATCCATTGCTCACTTTGCCACTGGATTCAAGCTATTCTGGCTGATGAGGGGTGTTACCCTGAAGCCGGTCCCAGGATGCTTGTTTACAGTCCAGGGAAGACCTGGCTTGGCAGTTCTGGCTGGACTGTTCCCATGAGAAACAGGGTCAAGACTGATTTACATATGGCTGAGTCTGACGTGGGGTGGCGAAGTGAGCTAAATAATGATGATGGATTCAACCCAGATCTAATAGTGACTGGGGATGAGTGTCTGAAAAGTTTCAGTGCTCCGTCAATCGTCTCTGTGTTTGCCATGCTGCATAGTATTCCTGCTACTGAAAGGTTACTGCACACAGGCGCAGAGGGCTCGCCATAGCAATCTCTGTTGTTAAGTTGTGCATAATCAGATTTTGGAAATCACCACTGACCCTTGCACCCTGGTTTAAAGAGATGATGGCAATAGCCGGTCACAAATACATCATATATAAAATCAATAGTCAGACACTCTTCACAGAAACTGGGGTTACTTCTTGAATCCACCACAGAATCAAACATCATTGAGCCCTTTTAGTCACTGAGTGTACTGTCTACCCTCATATCTCTTTTCTAAGCCCTTTTTTTGTGTAATGTCCATCCCTATGTTCTCTTTATGTATGCGGAATTCCACACCAACCATTCATTAACAGTTTATAATTGGTTGGCTGTCTTATTGTACTGCCCGTGACCCTTATGGGGAGAGTACTTCCCCTCTCACATGAGTACCTTTACCATATATGATGACAACCTCCAACTACTGTCCCAATGAAGCCTGACTCAACCCTGAACCTGCTTCTGTACTTGTTTCTAGGATAACGCTAATCCCATGGGGTTGATGAAAGTGCTAATGGCCGTTCCACCGATTCTCACGCCTTATACGCTGAATACCCATTCCTACACTCTGACCTTTGCACCTCTTATATTATCCTATATTAGCTTTTCATATGCTAAACCCCACTGGTTGGGCATTTATGTAGATTAGAATATATTGTCCACTCCTTTATTGTTCTGTTCGTTTGGGGGTGTTCCCATCCTCTCCTTTCTGTACTATTCAAAGTCGTATTATTATTGTGAAATTACTACTAAAGAACTGTTATAAAGAACATGTGAAATATATTGGTGTAGGTTTAAACCTTTGACGTGTGTGTCTCTGCATGTTTTGGGATCCAATAAACTGACCATGTAGGCATAGACATTCTATAATTGGAGCCAATTTCGTATTGTTTGAATTTCATACAGGACTCAAGCACACTACATGGACACTTAAACCTGACACAGGCTCCCTGTATCATATGTGTCAGTCCTAACCCTATTTCTGTGCCTTGTATAAGGAATGAAAAGTCCACGTTTTTAGTCTTTTCTATGTGAAAAATTCCAATTCCCTAGACTTCCTGAAATAAATTGGTATGCTTGAAGCACCTTTTCATAGTGATGCACCAATATTATCTCTTAGAAGTAGATGTATGTTTAGAAGTGAAATGTTTGAGAATACTAACAAATTTCGACTTTGTGGCTTATCAACATATCTGCAATGTAAACTCCTGCGGAAATCCTTGGGATCAATTCCCTGTCACCCTTATTCTTACAACAATAGACCAATTGGCAACACAGCATTTTCAGGTTCGTCACTTGTGAATGTGCTTAGAAAGTGCCGCAGATCATGATCTTCTCAATCAGGAGCTATGATTTCCAGGCTCAGACGCCATGCTTTGTGAAAGTAAGGAGGCTTTACATGTGCAAACGATTTTGTGAATAATTCATTGTACAACCACCTTCCTTCCCCCAGGACCTTCGACTATGAAACATGTAATGACTTTGCTATGCATTATTGGAACCTGTTGCATAGAAACAATCATACAGAAGATGAAGTAAATGTTTTAGAAAAGATCACCAATATACGCCATTTCAAATAATCACATTGAAAAACATATTCAGAGTGGCTATGCAGTTATGAACCAATGTCTAGTAAGTGATATCATTCAATACATCAATCTGCATCCCTTGTGGTGCTCTATGGAAAACCACACAATTCTGTCTCTAATGAATATATTGTAGGCTCTTAATTTTACTAACACATATTATTACAAAACATGTAGATAAGGGATTTAACAATTTCTCAACAACAGACAAGCAAGCGTTATATATCAAATGGCCTCATTTGGGGGCTGCATAACTGGGATACCTATGAAAAAAGGCAGGGGTAAAAAACCACGAGCAACATGGCAGCTAAATTTAGTTGCATTTTTGCAGCATGTTTGTTAAAGTTGTTTCATACACTACATAGCTAACTGTAAAGTGAAGTAAACCGCTACACCTAAAAACAGAAGGTAGGCACAATAGCTGATAGGACAGACTTTCCAGTGTCAGAGCATTTCTTGTTATACTAATAATTTTGGCTCCGTTTGATGAATTTTCACGAAACTTCCCAACAAAAAAATCATCAACCTCAGCTACTTCCTGGAAATTTAGTGGTAATACATCAAGGCGGAAGCCAAGATAAAAGATGCGGAGTCCCAAAATGCAATGCCCCATGCAATTTGCATATGGAATTTTGAAGAGTGCTACAGCCCAAACAGCTGAACAGAAGTACACCAAATTTGTCAAAAAGCTAGATCTTGATGTAATTCTATTCAGTAGTTGTTGGACCTAGCCCTTTTTGGAGGGTATTCCCAGAACTTTTTGCCTTCCTCCTGTATTTTTTCCTACCTGTTTTTGTTGGTTTTATTGCACTTTACCACTGCTGATCAGTGCTAAGGTGCATGTGCTCTCTCTTGTAAACTTGGTAAGATTGGTTTACACTTGTTTGGCATCCCATATACCTAGGGCCTTTAAATTAGATGCTACTAGTGGGTTTGCAGTGCTGCTTGCGTCCCCACCAAAGTAGCCTTTCAAACCTGTCTCAGGCCTTTGCCGCTGCAGGCCCTGCGTTCGCAGTTTACTGCGGCAGTGACGTGGTTGCCACATCTGAAACTTCCCTTTTACTACATATAAGTCACCCTTAAGGTAGGCCCTAGAATGCGGTGTAGGTAAAAGGTAGGACATGTGCCTTAGCTGTGTGGCATGTCCTGGTAGTGCCAAACAGCCTATTTGGTTTCTCACTGCTGTGAGACTGCCCTCTCTCAGGTTTGCATTGGGAATTTCCTGATATGTGTTGCAGTGTTAATTTCAGATATGAAAGAGGTAGCGTGGCCATGTTAGGTATGTTTGGAATAGTAGTAATAAAGCCTGGTTATTAGTGAAAGCAGATTTGTTATTACTATTTTAGAAATGCCACTTTTAGAAGAAGGAATTTCTGTGTGTTTATGACTCTTTGTGCCCTGCCTGGATGTGTATTCACCATCTGGTTTAAATTGACAGGAGAAGGGGATGTGCATTCACTCTAGACAGTCACAAGGTGGGGGGAGGGATGAGGTGCATCCTGAGTTCCCTGGATGACTCAGCACTGGGCTGAATAGACCTTGACTGAATTTAGAGTGGTAGGAGGAGTGTCCCTTGCACCTGAATAGGCCTGGTCTGAATGTAGAGTGGTGGGAGGAGTTGCACCTGAACCTGAATAGGGCTGTACCTGACTTTCACAATGCTGTCTCCACCCCCCTGTAGTGGGTCTGGGGCCAGGGCTTGGGATGTGAATAGGGGTGTTGTCCACTTCTGAAAAGTGTTTGAAGTGCCCCCGGAGCAAAGGGTTTTGCACTATAAGTACATGGGCTGTGACCCTATGATTTTAGACACTGCGTGGACTTGTAACCAGATGCTGCTGGCTCTACAGACTGCACCTTGCCAGAAGTAACTGTTATGCTGTCAGGAGGAACCGCCATTGAACTCCCTTGTCTGTTGTGTTGACCTGTGCCCTGCTGGGCTACAAGAAGGACTGCCTGCTTCCCTACAAGGACTCTGTGTGCTGGCCTGCTGCACCCGTTCCTGCTCTGTGCCCCCCGTTATCTCTCAGGGCTTTGTGGCTTGCCCTGTGTGATTTGAAACAGTGCGTGGTGAGCACTGTGTTCTTCACCCTGTTATTTTGACGTTTGTGTGTGGAGCGCTGTTCAGGATGGGGAGAGCGCTTTACCCTTAAGTGACCTTGTGCAAGTAGGTAGGCGTGTGGTGCGCGCTTTGGGTTTTGGAGCCCGAGAGGTTCGCTGAACTCGAATGCGGCTGCTCGCAAGCTGAGTGAGCGCTGAAGAAGAACCAGGAGTTGCCTGGCAACCGACACCAAAACCACCAAGTTTCGAGAGGCAGCCGGAAGATGAACCGAAGCTCAATGCGGCCCCATCCTGAGCGAGACGCAGCATCAAGTGCCCCAACCCCCTCTTCAGCAGAGGTCAAACTGCAAGATAAAGCAGGGACACTCCTAATGAAAAGGGGAGCCAGAGCCTGGCAGCCGCACTGGGTAAGTTTACTGCAGCCCCGTGTAAGGGCCTCGCGTCTCTCACCCTGCGCAGTCGACAAGGCCGCGCTGCAAATTGCTGGTTGGTTCCGACCGGGGACGAAGAGAGACCGCGTGAGGTCTTTCTTGTTCCCTCTCCTCTGGGAAAGCATTGGAGTGCTTCAAGCATTGGAGTGCTTCTTTGTCAGTTAGCTGAGCGGGTCAGAATACTCAACGAAGGTTAGTGAAACAGCTCTTTCTTCAACCAAATCACTGGCTGCAGTATGCCATTAAATTTCTGCCCTGAGCTCCACTGAGTGGACTTAAGCAGAGCCCCTACAACCCGAACAGAATGTAGATTTTGATTCTGCAGGTCTGCTGCCATGATCCATAACCAGGTTTGTGATGATGTGGACTTGGACACAAATGCATTCATATAAAGTGTAGGTCATGCACTTGTCAAACCTGGGGCCCTATAACACATAGGGCACACTTTCCCGGTTTGCACCACGGCGTACCTTAAAACAGGTGCACCGGGCTCAAACAGGGAAAGTGAGCCCTATCATGGTAAATTCGCTGCCCTCAGGGAAGCTGCACACTTGTGTTGCTCTGGGAGCAGCGCATTCAAGTGAAATATGGAGCGGCTGCTTCAAAGTCACTCCATGTTTCAGTGCAGGTGACAACCCACCTCCACTTTCAAGAGGGGCGAGAGATCCCCTTGCAGGTGGGTGCAGTGAGTGAAGATGAACTAAAAGCATGTTTACTTCTGCGCCCACATCCATAATATTGCAATGGCGCAGAGGCAAATGAGGGAACATCCTCTAATGATAGTGCTGGCACTACATGTGCTCCAGCACTATCTGTATTACAGAAGGGGCTGCACGGGCATCTGTAGCCCCTTCTGTAATACCAAAGTACCCCTGATAGCACACAAAAGGGTCAGTCAGCCAGCAGGCTGCGTGGGAGCCCCAATGAAATGTGATGTTTGGGGGCCCACCACACTACAGGGGCTGTGAGGCCTTCCATTATGCCCCGGCTACTGAAAGTCCTTCGTGAGCCAGAACAGATACCCATGTGCGCGTGGGGGCCCCAATGAAATGTGATGTTTGGGGGCCCACCACACTACAGGGGCTGTGAGGCCTTCCATTATGCCCCGGCTACTGAAAGTCCTTCGTGAGCCAGAACAGATACCCATGTGCGCCTGGGAGAGTCCTGTGGGTTTGAAAGATTGAAAAACAATGTGGCAAGCGTGGCTCTGGGGGGTTACCAATCTTTAAGGATGAGTGCATGGCCTGGGTGTCGGCTTGGACCTACAGCCCATCCCACATTGCTCATGGTAAAAGCCCATGTGCTGCAGGGATATTGGCCGCCCCTTTGGGTTTGATGCAGCCAGGCCTTGCAGCCTAATCCAGGCCACGACTGGCTGAAAGCTGTGCATGGCAGGAGGCTGGCCACCCATGGAGGGGGTGATTGAAAATGGGGTTGAAAAATATAGTGATCTGGATGGTCCCTCTGGACTCCATCAGGAGTCATGTGGTACTGAAAAATAAAAATATCAGGTCCTTTGTTTGGCCAAGGTACCTTGGTCTCCTGCTGGTCTTTTTGTACCACACGATCTGCTTGGCCATTCACAACTTGGAATAAAATGTTATAGTGGCCATTACAGGGTTCTGGGGCTCAGTCACCTTGTCCTGTAATTTCTTGTTTTTTTTCGGGCTACAGCTACCCTGATACTTCTGCAGGACCCAGCGTGGCCCTCTTATAAAGTACCACAGTACTCCCACGGGAGCAGCTGCCCAAGCTTTACTCGATGAAACTTCCATAGTACCAAGGTGAAGCTTGTGGGCCGGTAGTGTGGGAGTACCACACTACCAGTAAAAAATATACAGCCAATATACCAAATGTGTGTTGGGTGTCTGCATGGAGATGGGCGCCCATGGTAGCATAGGTCACAGGGACTGGCCTTCAGCCGTACACAGCAAGGTGTAGGCCCTCAGTGTAGTTTTGGGAGCAGGGCCTGGTTGGAGTCCAGATCCTACATCCAACCACCCCGTGCACATGGGTGAAGGCTGTGTGCAGTGAGGGTTTTGCCATTCAGGCCAGGCCCTTTGATCAACGCCCTGCTGTTCAATTGTGTATGCAGTGGGGTAGTTGGTTTAGTATTAAAACACTCTAGACATTTACTGAAAATAAAAAGTTTCTAAAGAGATGCTATAATTAGGTATGGTAATATGATCTTACTTTACATTAAAAAAACTAATTTGTTGAAAAAATCTAGGTTTAAAGTGACATTATATTTGGTTATGGTAATAGGATCTAAGCTTACATTTGAAAAAACATTGAAATTCACTAAAAAGAAAGGTTGATGTGACCCTATAGTTATGAGTTAAAATGACCAAATGAAGCTTGCTTGGTATTCCAGTAACATACGGGTGAACCTTGTGCATTGGTACCACTGGAGTACCCCAGTACCTGTGAAAAATGAAAAAATTATTGAAACCAAATGTGAGTTGGCTGTTCATGGGGAATGGACTGCCACAGTGGGGAAGCTGCAGGTCTTGGTCCGGAGTCCATGTGCAGAAAGATGTTGGCCACCCATGGTGAGCATGAGTGCAGGGCCTGGCAGGAGTCCAGGCCCTGCGACCAACCCTGCACTGCACTGTGATCAAGGCTGTACGCAGCACATGTCCTTGGCGAGGCCGGCTCTGCGACCAACCCCCAACTGTGCATGGCCAAAGGTTGTGCACAATAGAGTATTTAGCTTAGCATGATCAAAAAACCTCTGAAATTTACTGTAAAAAAAAAACAAAGGTGAAAGATATGTTATAGTTAGGCCCATAATAATAACTTCCCTTACATAAAAAAACTGAAATTTTCCAAAAACTACATAGGTTAAAGTGACATTATAGTTAGGTTACGGTAATAAGATCCTAGCTTACGTTTAAAAAAACTAGAAATTCACTGAAAAAAAACAAAGGTTAAATTCATGTGCTGTAATGAGATAAAAACTAGTATTTAAAAAACTAAAAAACTGTGAAATTCACCAGTTATAGTTTACTGAACTAACCATAACTTGTTCCCCTATCATGCACTGCTAAGACCTTACATATTAAATCACTCATGACATTTTAAAGGACATCTTAGATAGCAACACTAATGACGTTACATAACATCATTGATGACAGTACTGATGGCATCTCAAATGTCAGAATATTTTACTGAAACGCATGAGGAAGATATTTGAGAAATCATATAAAATATGACCTTTTGCGACAAGTAAGGAGCATGGTAGTGCCTTAAATGCATGCATGTAGAACGAGCTGTCTGGTGAATGAGCGCAGTAGCTAAAACGCCAAAGCAACAAGCGGTAGCCTTTGCCTAAACGCCTTTGCCTGAAAGTCATTTTATGTGCACAGTATCAATGTTTTGTACTTTTTCATCATGTAACAATTTACATTTCTGTACTATTTTTAGAAAATACCATTGGTAACATTGAAGAGTGAAAAACTTGCTGCACGAGTGAGAACTAAAACTATTAAATATGTTAATTCATTATTTCGGCATATAAGCATTACATGTTCTATTTAATTCCTATAATATTACAGTGCATTGTGTATTTTGTATATCCCGGTTTCCAAAAGTAAATTTGAAGGACATGCTAAACAAAACTATTTGTTGTGTTTCGTGCATAATTGTAATATTTATTCGGAGTTAAACTTATATGGATTATTGGTTGTTGTAAATAGATATTTAAAATGTACCGAGTGTCACTTTCAAATTAATTAACACTTATTGACACTGGAAAGATGTTAACATCGTTTCAGTCAATTTGATGGCATTGAATGGTTATTGAGATTTTGGAATGAGCAGCATTTATTAAAGACCTCAAGTCGAGGTGATAGGGTAATGGCATCAGGACATCATATTTCACTACAGCCACTATTAAGGAAATTGGACTATAATAGATGCACCAGTTTTAAATTCTGTTTAGAGAAATGCTTTGGTCAGCACTAAGGTGTGACATGTTATATGAGCTATTATGTAATAAATAAGATGGTTGAATCTTGGTTCCGCACCAGTTGACCAGCTCAATGCAGTCTCTGTTCAGTATTATGGTACAACCACTGCAAAGCTCTCACAGGTACCATTCTGGAGGTCACATGTGTCCTCTTCCGATAATTAGCCTGCCAAGATTTCTTAGAAATGGCTCTTAAAATGCCTGGCACTACTTTAGCCCAGTGATGAGGAAATTGGGTTCATCATAGTAAACTCGCCATTATAAAAATGATAGGAACCAGTACAGAGATTTGGAAAGTGCACTTTACAATGTTTCAATCCAGATGTCATCGCCGTTTGGATGTTGATACCAGTATGAAACAGCCTGAGATAGTGCAGGCAAAAAGTGACAATTGTTTCTTTTTAAAACCGTGTGTGTTTCCATTCCACTTGACAGCACAGTTTGCATTTGTGTTGACAAGTCTGTTGCAATGATGGATACAAGCATTTAGAGCCCAATGGAGCAAAGCCGTAATCGCAGAAATTGTGATTGCCGAATTGCCGCTCTAGAAACTGTTCCAAAATCCAGGGTAATTGCACATGTAAATCACAGACATTTGAGCAAACAGAACTATTGCTGAGTGCACAATCTTCACCAAGGAAAGCTAATATTAACAAGAACAGCATATTTTATGAAAGTGACAAATGCGTCCAGACTTTGACAAAATATATATATCACACTAATAGCATGTTTTACAAACGGGCTCACTAAAGAACTAATTCTTGCTACGTGATTCACAATTAAAAGAGGCCAACAGACACAGTAATACATGTAGAGTAAACATTATTTTGAGCAGAATTCAAAATAGGGCATGAGTAAACACTGTAAACAAGGGAGCATGCACATCAAGAGATGAATATGTACATTAATGCTTACACTTTAAATATAACACCCATCACCGGCTACATCACGGACTCAAACACGTCTAAAAATACAACTACATTCCCTATAAGAAACACTAAAAACACATACTTGCATCGCCAACCCCCACCCCATAAGCAATAACCTATATTGATCAAGAGCAAGTTTAAACATTCATTGACAGAGCTAATAGGTCTTGGCCTTGAAACTTTTTGGTTTTGAATTCAAAACTGGCTGCCATGGATGCACGCTCAACCATAGTAGCCATCTTTGAAAGCATCTTATTTTTACAAATCACATTCAAAGATGGCCGCCATGGAAGCACGCACAACATCGCCAGCCATCTTTGCAGTACATTCCTAAGATTAGGAAAAAAATAGAAAGCTACCAGCTGTGCACACGTGTGCATGCCTTCAAGTGGGCAGACACCTTGAACTGGTTATAAAGTATTTTAAGATGTCGCATGCCAATAGAACAGCAGGGAGACAAAAATTAGAACGGGGTCTGAGAGGACAGGGAAACAGGATGATAGGTAAGGGGTAGGAAATGGTAGAGGGGTCTATAAGAGAGTGAAGGGGAGAAGGAAGAGATTAAGGGAAAAAATAGACCCTCACATACACTGCAAATCAAAGCCTGAGTCAGCAGTGGAAGGACACATCAATTGATCAAAACACTGAGAGTTCAAAACGCCCTTGGGTAGGACAAGCAAATGAATACCGTTGGGTAGGACAAGCAAATAAATATAGAGGGCAGCTATCGAATTAGGAGCACAAAAGACAAATAGACAACAAAGCCATCCAATCATACGCAAGGGGCTGACCCAAAACCCACTCTACCTATAAGTAATGTACTGCAACAATACATCTGGACAACAGACAGCTAAAGCCATCTGTAGCCAAGGCTTCAGAAGAGCGTTACCTCATAAACATGTATTTGCATTTGGCAAACATTCTCATGCAAAACCTTGGGAGAAGAAGGAAAGCACAAAGGAAAATAAGATTCCAGCAAAGGTCAATGGACTGAGACCACACTGCCTCAAATATCTATGGAGATTCAGATGCTGTAAGTACATCAGGAACATCTGCCACCCTCGTTATTGCACCTCACACAGTATGAGAACTTATTGGAGTATGCGCTACAGCTTTATAATACGGGTTCTCTGAATTACCACTGACTATTATTAAATGGGAAAGGATGAACGGTTTTCTAATGAGCTGAAAGTAATTATGAAGCAATTAAGATTCCTCATAATGAGCTGGCAGAAACACCTGT
The DNA here is from genome assembly GCA_963921515.1 of Calotriton arnoldi. Lineage (NCBI taxonomy): Eukaryota > Metazoa > Chordata > Amphibia > Caudata > Salamandridae > Calotriton > Calotriton arnoldi. The sequence continues at coordinate 804,260 of CAWUFW010006413.1, forward strand.
CCTACTAATTTAGAATCTCAGAAAACAATTACAGCCTACTGCATAAATAAATCATCCTGTGGAAGAAAAAGGTTCTATGAATCAGACATTGCGGATGCAAGCAACTTTACAAGAGAAATCTTGAAGACCATAAAACTGCTAGTAAAACCCAGGAAATCCAATGTCATCAGAATTTGAACCTACAATTGTGCTAACACCCATAAACACTTCAGAAGCAAGGTATTTAATGTCAGGGAGAAAATTAAGAGTAAAGCTGAAAAAATAATTCAACAGAGTAAAAGTTCAGTGTTCTAGCTATTTTCCACTTGACTGTTTTAGGGGTTCCCCTCTGTAGAATGTTGACTTTTTCAGTGATTCTCCTCCAGGAATTGGGGAAGGGAGCTTATCTGGTTTTACTGTAATGCTTGAGTTGTCTTATTATTCCAAATATTGTCTCTGCTTTCTTCTTCTTCTTCCCTTCTTGGAACCTGGTGCCACAATGTTTGAACTGGTGGTTTGGCAGAGGGAATATTAAAAATGTATTGATTGACTGATTTGAAGGCCTGTATTTTTTAGATCTTGTATAGTGGAAAGGCTGGTCTCGTTATGTTGTTGGACTTGTCAGAAGCGTTAATCACTCTTGACCATGGGACGTTTGTTCAGAGATTAGAAGAGGTGGTTGGGAAACTTAAAGATACATAAAGGTGATTTATATTGTTTCTTCCGGGTGATACTGCGTCTACTCTGAAAGGGTTATTTGCTGGGTGATTCAAGGATCATTTTTTTTTACTGATTTCTTTTTAACATCAGTGTAGAATCCCTGCAAGGCATATAGTTGCAACAGGTATGGAATTCCATAACTATTTTGATAAGGTCCAAATTGTGTTTGCACTTTCTGAGAAAGAAGAATCTGAGGACGTAGAATTTGAAAATAGGAAAACAATGTATTCAGGTTTATCAAAACATGTATTAAGTGAAAAGGACTTCATCCTTAAATGCAACTTCTGCCAGCAGATGAAGGGTTCCACTGTGGCGCATTCACCAGAGACACCTCTACTAATTTCAAACAAGCCTCTGGCTTATGTTTATTTGGACCTTTGTGGTCCTTTGTCATCAGATGGGGCTTACAAATACATCTTGGTAGCAGTGGATTCCTGCTCTCAATTCCTATGTGTATTGCCACAGTGGGTTGCTGACGCTCGAGCTGTAAGAAAGGATCTGCGAACCTTTATCAGGACATATGCAGTAGGCACATTACATTTCAACCAGAGTCCAGCGTTTAGCTCTTAGGGCTTACAAAGAGGCCATGGTTAGTTTGGTGGTGACCCTGCATTTCTCCTCACCATACCATCCTGAGGGAAATTCATTTGTGGAGAGGAAAAACCTTGACTTAAAGCAGTCTCTAACAGCAAAGGTATTTGGATCAGGTCACAGTTGGGTCCATCACTTATATGGGGTCCAGAGGGCACTCAACAACATGCCTAGAAAATCACTGGGTGGTCGGGCTCCCTATGAAATCCTGTTTGGGGTAAAGATGTGGGTCCCAGACCTAGACAATCCCAGCACAGTGGTGGTGGAAATACCATTAGATAACACTGAACATTTGGCTGTTATACAGGAACTGAATGACTTCCAGGGCGAACATAGAAATGTCCAAGTAAAACACACCACCACTGGGGAAGTGAAGGAAATGCCAGCAAGACCTGGGTGGGTTCTGAATGTTGGGGATCTGGCTAGGGAGAAAATTCTGGACAAAAATAGGTGGGGCCATCCTACCTGCACCTGTAACTGTACTTGTCCTGGCTGTTGAAGGTACCAGAACTGTACTTCTTCCACATCTTGCTGGCCGCAAAGGCAAAAGATGCATCTTTATTGATGTGATAAAACCACACTGTGCAGCCGATTCTCAACAGTAAGCCACATGGGCTCCTGGGTAGCTACCTGCCTCCTCTTGCTACCGTACAGGAAGTTCAGATGGAAGTTTTAATTACTAATGAAGCATCCTCTATCCAATGAGAGACAACAATGAACAACAACAAAGTATGCCTTCTACCTGTTGCTACAACCACAACAACTGTACAGTCAAATAGTACAGAAACACAGATTTCAATTTGGAAACCTGAAAAGAACACGGTCTACGTCAATTGTACCACAGATCGAGTCATCTCTCAGTTCTACAAAACCTGCTGAGCTGCCAAAAATAGATTGAACTGCCTCTGGCTACTTCATCGACTTTGATGACTTCTCTTCAGATTTGTCTGACCCACCACCGCCACCTCTACCATTCAGGCTAGAAGTGAATGTCTTCTATCTTTGGCTGAAAAGTACATATTTTGCTTCTCCATGGCTACAATGTTGGATTACAATTTCGCTACTTTTCCTGGTCCTTTGGATTGGTTTTGTGACAGTCTTTTTCCTACTTCTGAATGGACACTATCTCCCAGAATGCTCTGGAGTACAACTGGTGAACTTGGTTCTTAAACCATATTTGTAATCACACAGAGAACAAACAGACCTTTTCCCGGTGACCATTTTAGCTGTTCTAGTTCCTGATAGGATTGTTTTGGATAGGGTATTGTATGATGTGTAAAGCCCCACTGAATGTTTACAAACTCCATTACCACCAGTACTGTTTCTGACGACTGGGACATTGATGCAGTGCATGAAATGCTAGAAGATCTAGAACGTTCTACTGTGTTTTCTTCAAATTAATTGTATGAAGGTACATCTAATTATGATGAAATGTTTTGTTTTCAACATTGCGGTCATCATTTTCTGCATAAAGCAAATATTCCACAAGCTGTTTACAATTACACTTAACGGAAACAATGGGAACATTGGCCTACACCATCAGGAGTTAGTTCAAAAACATTTGCACACAAGTTTGCTTATTTTTATTAGCATGATACATCTGACCCTGCCTCTTATTACTATAGGCTTTCACCATCACCTGCAAAGAAAAATATGCTAATAGACACCAAGCTGATATACTCTGCTTCTTTTCTTTCCCAGCTGTCCGAACAGGGTTTTAACTTTTGGAGGGACACTATTGATGTGAAATCAATTTGTGGGGACAAAAGAATGGCAGGTTCAGGGAACTGAGGCCTTGTATAGAGCATGCCTAATACCACAATAAATGATTTTCCTGAACAACACTGTGCAACAAATGACAGGGCATATTTACAAGCCCCTATCGCCACGGGAATGTCACTTTTTACGATGTTGCTCTGGCGATAGGGGCTTCGCCTTATTTACAAGGCAGCGTTAAGTCACTTAACGTGGCTTAATGCTGCCTTGTAAATAAAGCCCCCTTTCACGCTATGCTTAGCGTGAAAGGGGAGGGCAAAAGGTGCTGCTGTGGGTGTTCCACTGCAACACCCATTGATTCTGATGCTGCCCCCTATTTACAGGGGAGGCGTAAATAGGAGGCAGCGCAAGAATTAAGACCAGGGAAAACCTGGTCTTACCCTGGCGCAAAGAGCAGAAATGTTTCATTTCTCCTTGTTTTTGCTGTTTTCATGTGTGCTGCGTTGTGCAGCACACACGGAAACAGCAAAAGGCCAATGATAGTTTATGTACAGGAAGGTCCCCCTTCCTGCACATAAACAATCATTTGTAAAAAATGCTGTTTTGGAATTTCTATGTGTGCTGCATTAAGCAGCACAAGTAGAAGCTACAAAACAGCATTTAAAGATTGTTTATGTGCAGAAAGGAGGACCTTCCTGCACATAAACAATCCTCCCCTGCACCCAGACACCCTTGCACTATGGTGCAAGGGTGCCTGCGTTGGTGCTAGGCTGGTAAGGGTAGCGCCAGCGCAGGGGGAAATGCAGGGCTGCACCATATTCTTGTAAATATGGTGCAGCCCTGCGTTTCTGAAGTGGAGGAGTGAGGCATTAAGCCAGGAAGGCTAACGCCTCAGTCCGCCACTTCCCTTGTAAATGTACCCCGACATGTCTTGATTAGCTGAGATGAAAGAATTGAACACACCGCAAATTCCCACATTCACACGTTTTGAAAACTGGCAGCAGTTTACAAAATACAGTGAGGATAAATTGAATACCATGCTACTTAATGGCACAGACAATTCATCAGACTCCAATAGGAAAGGATGGTTAGTTTTGGCCACTAGACATGAATGGATGTCAGGCATGATTTTTAAATGGCATCGAGGGATTTAAGACAAGCAGGACTGAAATGCGGTACGTGCAGTCTGAACACTACTGGGTGGTGACAACTTACAGTGTTGGGAAGTTGTGCCTTGATTGGCTAAAAATGCTCAATGCTGTCTCAGGTGAAACAACATGTGTCCCTTTTATCTGATGACCTGAAACTCAGGGACCTTTTATTAGATTCTCGAAAACCACATCAAAAATGCTTCTTGTATGCAATATACAATGAGATATGGAAAGTTTCTCAGCAGGAAGAAGCTGAAAGACTGCATGAAATTGACAGGGCCTATTTAGAAAAAGCTCTACCATTCATTGACAGTGGTATGACCACCTTGTCCTCTAGAATATTCTCTTTGGGAACATAGTGTGCAGATACGAAGCGTTGGGGGGAAGGGTTTGTACTTGAGTATTGGGAGCTACCTTTCAAATTTCAGTGTCAAAATGGGAAAACAAAAGTTTTTCTCAGGGATTCAGACTGCAAGACTACTTTAAGTGGATCCTTAGTGTGCAACATCGTTTCGCTTCATGGGGCCTGTAATGCTTCAGTGGCAGACTTATCTTGCTACTTGAAAGCTTCCCCAGCGGCCTTGATATGTGCGGCTTTCAGATTGCTCTCTAATGGGAATTACCTGATGCTGAACAGTCAAGGTTGCTGTGGAATGAAGCCAGGGGTTGCTTACCTGGTGACGGTTTCTTCCATTGTCACTTGTTGTACACAAGTACTGTTTACACCTGCCCATACAGTTAGGAAGGCAATGCTTTGGCCTTCTGTAAATCTTACCAAAGTGCACTTTGATACCCTGAGCAAACTGGAAGCTTTGCCATTTCTGAAAGATGTGGCCTTAATATCTGCAAAGTAGATGTTTGATCTTCAAGTTGCAAGATCCTCTTCAAAGATACAAGTGCTGCTCTGCACTAACTTCCCATTACATTTTGGAAAGCTGGTGCACCAATTTTCAACAAGTCTAGTGCAACAGGAACAGCGCATGTTTTTAAAAGTATAGGCTCAGGGGGGCAGATCTACGAGGAAGTGCCGCAGCGGGCCAACACAAGCCCTTTGGCTGCGCCACTCTGCGGCACTTCCGAAGCACAGGAATGCGACATATTTACAATAATATGTCGCATTCCTGTGCTCTCCCCTGCGCTGGCGCACAAACTGCAGCCATGCTCCGGCACAGGCACCCTTGCACCATGGTGCAAGGATGTCTGCATCGTGGGGAGATGCACAATCACTACAGGCGTTTTTCCTCTTTCAATGCGTGCTGTAGAATGCAGCACGCTTTGAAAGAGGAAAAAACGGGGAGAAATGAAAACATTTCTCCTCGTTGCGCCTTGCTACGCCTCCCCTGGGGAGGCGTAGCATTGACACGCATTTCCAGATTTACGATTCCTCGTAAATCTGGAAATGTGTCTCATTCCATGGGTGTTGCGTGGGAACACCCACAGCAACAACCATGGAACGCCCCTTCCACGCAAAGTGCTGCGTGTGAAGGGACCATATTTACAAGGAGAGGAAAAGTCACGCAGGGTGGCTTTTCCTCTCCTTGCAAATATGAGAAGTGAAATGCGCCTCCAGTAAGTCATAAAAACTGACGTACTGGTGGCGCAGGGGGGTTGTAAATCTGCCTTTGGGTTTTTATTATCACCTTCCAGACAGTTTTCTGAGTCGTTCCATCCTTCATACACTCTGTGCACTGAAGCATTTTTGGAAGTCTTCCACTGGTTATTTTCCTGATTGTTGAGACTGTGATTTGAACTTTTCTGCTCTACAATGGTTGTCCCATTTCAAGAACAAATGGAGCTGGCACTACCACGTGTGCTACTGTGCCATGAACGCATGGTACATTGCTTTGGTGCACCTTTGCTTCGAGAACTAAATGAGCATTGGTTCTTATCATTTCGGCCTGTTTGGCTTTACTGCATGCAGTCCGTATTCCACTGCCTGCTGTGCACTTTTGAGTGTGCATTGAGCTTGTGCCTGGGAATGCAGTTGGTTGAGCTTTCAGACGTAAATGTACTGGTGGACCCCTTAAAGGTCCATTTGTATCTCTGTCCACTGCGTATTCCATTGCTCCTGGCTGCATTCTACGAGCCTTCCTGGGATGCTTCTGCTCCTGGTGAGTTGGATCTTGGCTCTAGTTTGGCGGAACCTCCACTGGCTGTGGTCATTCCCTCAGCGGCTGCTGTGGGGGCTGGATGGGAACACATTTGCTCTATAAACCTGCTCCGAGGTGCGCTTCTGGGATCATCGTCTGCAGTTGCAGGGAACAGAAATGTTTTGTCTACCATTCGGTGCACATAAACATTTGGCTATTTTGTTTGGTGGGAACTTTTAATTCGGCCTGTTTTTACCATCTTAAATTATTTTTCAATGGGTTTTTATTTGCTTTTCCGTTTTTAATGGCTTTCTTTGTGCTTTGGATTGCAAATTGTATGATTGCCTTTTTTAATATGTTTTAAAATATCTTTTTTAATCATTTTTATATATCTATGCTGTAGCATTAATAGACAGCGCTTTCTTCCTACTAGATAGCTTATTAGTCGAATTAGATTCGCAGAGTGGGTGTCATGTTTCTCAGTTAGGTCCAGTGAGGAACGCTGCCATTTTACATGCACACAGTTGCCTTCTCTTTCACCCGATGACTTTTAACACACATTTACGGGCATGACAGTGTAGGATTATTTTCCATGAAACTACATTTGCTTACAAATTCCTCTTCATAAGAACACTATCATCATGACACCTTGAACATCCCGTACAGGGTCTGAACATAGATTGTGCAAATGTGATTGTTTGTTGTTCATCCATGAGAAGATGCAGCTATCTATAGATCATAAACAATGGCGATCTGCCTAAGGTCTCGGCTCAGAGCAAATATGCTTTTTGCTATAAATAAACAAGCATTTCAAGGTTTAGTCAGGAGGGCACTTGCTGTCATTCCGAGGTCACTACATGCTGAAACCTCAGCCCTCCTGTTTGCTGATCCCTCTGCGAGGAGGGATGTCCAACTTGTGACCAAGATGGGTACCTGCATTGTTTTCCTTCAATAGGGGATTCTTGGCAGAACACACTCCCCAGACACTTAGGTTAGGGAACGCATAGTAGGAGTACACAATCTATATACTGTTTTGTATGCTCGCATATATACATAAATACATTGTTTAGCAAGATGGTGGGACTTTTCATTCTGTTCACTATCCTTATACTGCTAATTACGCCTATCTGCTTCTGTCTATTGATCATTGCAGTGCATATATTCTATACAAAAATCACGATGGTTCAATAAATATTCAAAATACCCCCTGTGTATTCTCTGTATATTCTTTTGAGAGAAAGAGAGCACGAGTGACTCTACAAAAGGGTTCTAAATCTGTTACCATGATTTCTGGGAGGAATCAGAGTTGTCATGTTTTATGGTTGCCAAAACCAGTTGCTACTGTCTAGGTTTAGGGGTGCTTATGGTGACACTGTGAGCTAGCTGGCCTCTAGGACAACATATCCTGAGGGGGTGCTTGGAATCGGTCTGGCACATCCCAAAGTTTATGTTACCCAAAAAAAGCACAGTTCATACTGGAAAGGTGAAACAACATTACACAGCCAAAACGTTTCAGCTCAAATTCCGTAGCTATTGACTATGCCAATGCTTTTTTCATTGACCTATGAACACGTGCGTCAAGGCACGTGCACATTAAACACACATATCCGTCAATCTTAGAATGGATTTCATGCTAAAGAACACACATTTCACAATAGATACCGTGCATCACGATGCACGTGCATTAATATGTCATGTTGCATGCATGCTTATGAGTCGTGACATGTGGATATGTGAGCATATGTGTGGTGCATGTAAACCCATGTGTCGTGAAGCATGTTTTTGCATGTATGAAGATGAGACTACCATTTTTTTATTACCTTTCCAAGAAGGAAGATGCCCATATAGAAGCAATAAATAAAAAAATATAAAAAAAGGAACACAGGGGCACATGCATCAACTTAAGGTATTGTAATTCCTTAATAGCGATTATTAAGGAATCGCTATTTAGGAATCGCAATTCCTTATGCATGTAGTAATCACTGAATAAATTGCGATTCCTACATATTCCCTATTAGCGAATCGCAAATTGCAATTCACTAATAGGGAATGCCTTCCCATTCATTCCTATGGGCCTAGAGGCCCATAGGAATGAATGGGAAACTCATCGCAATTTGCGATTACTAAAAGGTAATCGCAAATTGCGCATGCAATTTCCAGGGTGCTATGGGGTCAAAAGGCCACCCTGATGCACCCCCAAAATTGGCATGTGTGCACATGTGGCGCACACACATGCCCCAAGGTCATGTGTGTGCACCACATGGCACTTAGAAAAATGCAATTTTGTAAATTTTTCTAAAGAATTGCAAATTACCATCAACTTGAAGTTGATGGTAGTTTGCGATTCCTTAATGCAAAGTCGCATTCTGAGAATGCTTCTTGCATTGCATTTAGGGAATCACAAATTGCGATTCCCTAACTGCATTCACAAAATAGGTAACCGCAAATTTTGCAATTACCTATTTTGCGAATGGCTTTGGGCTTGATGCATCCCAAAAGGCTAATTATCGGTCGCAAAGGGGCCGATTCTGCGAATAGGCCCGTTTGCGACCGGTAATTAGCTTGATGCATGTGCCCCACAAAGAACATTTTAAGAAAGTAGTTCCAAGCAGCAATTTGCAGCTTCTGGGCCCATGAATCGACTAATTAAAAAAAAAAAAAAAAAGCATTGGGGTACTGGGAGGAGCAGGGAAGCACCGGCAGAACTGGTGGGCGTAATTTGAAGAAGGAGAGAGTAAAAAAAAACACGAATTCTCATGGACGGCTGAAAGGAAAATAAAAAGAGTCCCCTCAATGAATTATTCTGAAGAATACAACCCATCAAATCAGAACACTGTGATACTGCAATGTTCCTGGATATGACAAACACAATAATATGGAGGAAAGCCATTGAATAAGGAGCAGGGAAGTGAGATTGATAATAAAGCCATCCAATCATGAACAAGGGCCTGAGCCAAAGCCCACTCTATGTATATCCGAAACAATAGGTCTGACCGGCACAGAGCTAACGCTGTCTGTAGCTGAGATCCAATAAAAGCAGCATTATCATGATCTTCAAGACATATGTGAGGTAAAGATGCAAGGTAAGCATTATGGGAGTTGCAAACCCTAAAATGAGGAAGGATGGCATGAGCAACAAAGGTGAATCGACACAGTTAGCAGAACATCCTAGTTTGCAAACAATCTTTCTCTTCCTGGGTACAGCTAGCAAATTAGAAGTATTTACTTCTTTCATCTTGTCCAATCAAATTTTGCAATTTACAGAATAGAAATGTATCATAGTTGAGGCTGAGCATGACTAAGAAAGATTGTTGCCTTTATATTTGGGACATGCACACACTGGCTTCTGAGATCTGTTGCAATTATGCTATAAGAATCCCTTGTTTACTAGGTACACCTATTAGTTAGTTTAAAGGAAATTCCCTTGACTCCCAATCACCTTTTTTCTCTGAACAAGGTGTTTCTTTTTCAAGTAATACCTATTGAAATCTGCATTAATTTATTTGCATTTTCCAGGTAAAATTCTCAACTTACACCAGCTTAGACCAGGAGTTCTTAACTAATTAGTAATGCAACATTAAGTATTGTGATTTTGTTTGTCAAGGGCTTCCAACATGATTCTCCATGCTGCCTCCATACACAGACGGCCTAACACAATATAATGCCTGCTCAATACCAAACTCTGTGTCAGGTCTTTATTCCTGTCTTATCTACAGCCTGGTTTCTACTCCAACTTCAAGGTCTTGCCTCAAATGTAGTCATATCTTCCAACAGTACTCCCACGGGAAACATCAGTTGTATGCAGGAAACATGCATCACCGAGTGGAGACAGTATGCTTGTTCCTTCATTATATTCCCATCTGTCCATCTGACAGTCACCATTGTTAGCGTACTAGAGGTCCCACTTTCCACATTTACAATGTTCACCTACTATATTTCATGTATGAGTTACCATAAGTAAAACACCTAACAAACCAATATATATCTTTTACCTGCTGTGACTGGCAGGACAAGAAGAAACATTGTTTACCACAGTAAGCACATCCTTATGAGCTGCTACCCAAAGACACTGTCCTTAGTGTCAACTTCCAACTGAAGGTTCAAACTAACAGAACTCTCTTTGAAATGCAACCCTCAGTCACTGAACTATTTGTTTGAACAGCGCCTCCATCATGTTCCTACTGACTGGAATTATAGGCCTGTGTAGCTGAAGTACCAGTGGAAGGTTTCAAATGCAAATTGATTATTACATATGAACCCGATGGACTTTCGTTCAAAGGGGGCCAAGAATGAAGAATAAGCTTCAATCACATAACTTGAACGTACTGCTAAAATTCACTTGCAAGTGATGACATCAAAGAGTATTTGGATTACAGTAATGGGTAACTTTCAAACTGTCTTGAGAATGAGGTACCGTATATTTGATTTACTTTGTTCACAGAAGAAGGGAACTTGTCCAGATAAAATATTCACAATATATGAAATATGAAAAGAATTTGGTTTCCATACATTCTAGTCCAGGCACAAAGGCGAAATATTAAAATACTAAGAGACAGAATTTGTGCATATAGCACACTTTTAATAACACAGAAGCGATAAAGAAACTCAGATCTTTTATCTGTTACCAAGAATCAAACTCTTCAGCCTAAAAATACAAATGGATTTTGATTGACTCAATTTATTATCTGAATAAACAGACTGCATATTGAGTTCTGCAAATATTACAAAGTTGTGAGGGTGGCCAGCAGAAGTGGCTTCAGTATTGACATGTTTAATACCCTTAATCCTCTTATTCTTCTGGTCAAATAATAGAAGGATTTGTTGTTAAGGTAACTGTTAGGCCCATCATAGATGTTTTCAGTGTGAGAGCCCAGTCTGCGAATTGATACATGTGACACATATAGGAACACAATAGCAGCATTCGTGTTTTTATGTGCAATCACGAACTGCCAGAAATAGATGTTAATCTTTATAACTGGAATGAACTGGAAGAATTCTCTCTTCCAGTGCCATGTTATTTTTGTCACCAAGGCATGATTTAGAAAAATTCCAGGGAAACAGTAATGCATTTAAAAACCATGTTAAGAAATAAAAAAAAACATTAAAAAAAAAAAAAAACAACTAGGAGACAATCTATGGATATTAATACCAAGATCACTTTGTGGATGCAAATTTGGGAGCTGGAGTTTGATTCAGTCATTGACTTTTTGTAATTTGTACATGAGTAAAGGAAAGTAGAGGTTCTCAAATGAAAGTCAGGTGCTCCCCCTATTTATAAATAAATGCAGATTGCCCACTCAGGTGTACTTGGGTGTAGCACTCATGAGGTGGAAAGAGGATGTGTGGAAACTCGGACATGGGCGGTTAACAGAGCATCCAATAGATAAAAGCAGCTTAAAACCAATCATCAGAGAGTTCTAATGGCCCTATTTAGTGACATAGTAGCCTACCACTGGCATAGCTTGCATTTGTGAGTAGACATTTCTGGCTATGCTCCGGCTCTGGCTCATCAGTTGTGCGATGGACCTCTTTTCACAGATGACTATGCAGAGCAGTATGATAAGATTTCCTAAACCTACATGCCTACCTCTGGATCTTTTCCTTTCTTCAATGACAGACCACCTGAGGTTCAGGAGGGGGTGGTCTTAACTATCATTGAAGCTGTATATATGGCTATGAGCACTTCAAAACGAACACGTGTTAATACAACGCATACGACAACACATAAAACATAAAATATGACATATTTTACAGAACACATAAGAAAGCACACCACACGCAGGATAACGCCTTCCCAAAATAAAAGCGTCACACCTAGCACCAGAAACAAGTAAGTCAAAATGTCAAACACTCCATTTTATCTATGCAATCTGGACTGATGCAGTAACATAGATTTGCTCAGGAGCAATTTATTAAATCCACCCCGGAGCAAACGCATGTAAAGTATTGCATTTGATGCAAACCTGCTTCTTAGTTACAGGCTGACAATAAGTGCCCTCTGATTTTTCAAAGCCAACCTGAGTTGTTAGGAATACATGCATACACACTACGTTTTGGGCATAGTTTGAATGGCAGTACATTGTCAATAATTTTTTTTCAGGAAATTCTTTTCACCAGAAAAGCAGACTGCTTCTCAAAACTTTTGAGCATGAATTCATTATTAACATAGAGATCATTGTCAATGACAAGCTGGCTGTACCTGAACGGTTCATCTTGAACACTCTTAATATCTTGCTCCAGGCATTGACTGATTAGGTTTAATTAAAATTGCATTAAAACGCACAATTATGCTCTTAGGAACATCATGAATACGGGATCAAATCACTTTAAGTACTTATCACAGTAAGTGCTGCATCTAATATTAGAACTCATCAAGTGTTGACAGATGTTATTTTTTCTTTTGTAGTTGTTCTTACTGACATACAAAATATCACTGTAGCGCGATGAAAGGCAAACCTCCAAGACCTGAAGTGGAAGGAAACAAATGTATTGCGATGCAAAATCCCACAACTGAGGAGCAGGGCCACCAGCCACCAGAAGTCAACCAAACAACTAAAGAGAGCAGAATATTGTTACAAGACTTGGAATAGTGGGCAAAGGCCGCGCCCCGAATGTGTGGGAAACAAGTAAGTAAATGTAATAGAAAGTACAGAATGTACAGAGAAATACCAGCTTGGCATATTAAACCATCTTCCCCTGTAGCAAAAAACAAAACAGAAACAAAACCAAAAACATTCAATATAGTTCAAAATATTTAGGTATTGAGGGCACTCTGGAAGTACAAATACTCCATGTTCTCACAACACTCGGTGTTGCAGATATCGGAGACTGTGCTTCGACGACATGCACAGAAGCATTTTCAAGAACCAATGAATGAGGCACTGCTACATCCCTAGCCAGTACCTTCTGTGTAGAACCATTGGCAGAGTTAGGGGAATATGCAGTCACAACTAGAACCACATCCCCATGATGCCCAGCCCAAATCCAAGCCATCTCTATGAGAAGATGAGTAACATATGATCTCTGCCTGGTCTTGAGTCGAATGTACCACACTCCTCCTGTTCCTCCAAACTTTACCTTGTAAGAATACCTTAGCATTGGTTGCCTTGAGCACCGTAACCAGGGCAGGGAATTTAGATTCAGCTTTCTGCGCTCTGAGGCTTATTTATCAAAACCCAATCAACCCCATGCAAATCCACCATTTTTGCACCAGTCCTAGTATCAAAGCAGCTCTTAGACACTGTTCTTTAGACACTCTTTAACAGTCTTGAAATCCTTCAATCTGGCACTGCTGGTCCCTGATATAAACTGTAACCATTTGGGATTGAGCCTAGACCTCGGTTCTCTGCCTCTTAATAACATAAAAGGGAAAACATATGTAGTGCTACTTGGTTAGTGATGTAACATCACAACTTTTGCTTCAAATAGGTTTCAACATCCAGGACAGCTGTCAGTGCTGTTGCAAAACAGTTTACCCTTTACACAAGGCCAGTTGAGGAAGGACTAAACAATAGAATCAGAATTAAATTGAGTACCATTATCAGTGACAATGTTTCTTGGCAAATCCTCAGTGGCAGAAATAAAACATAAAAATGTAATAGCGTCTGTGTTGGCTGACTCCACAAATTTAAAATACATAATTTTAGAGAAGTGATCTATAAACACTATCAATTATCTAGTATTTCATGGCAGAGGCTTGAAAAGTCCAGAAAGCTCTATTGCCAACATATCCCACGGTCCATCTGGACACAGTTCAGGCTACAATGGCTTCTTAGTGGCGTTCCAATGCCTATCAGACAACAAGCATTTCCATCATTTGTTACCCAACCTTTCCTATCCATAGATGGCCACCAGTTGTATTGTTTTAGTCTTCTGGTGGTTGCAATTATACCCAAAGGGACTTGATGTGCTAAATTGAGCAGATCTCATCAGAATCTGACAGGTAAAATAAAACAATCATGCCTCCTGACCATACCTTATGCCAATGTTAGTTCTGAATTCACCTTAGCATGCCCTCATAGTTCTGCAGTTCTCTGTCTCTGGTCCAGCCATTAACTATACTGTGTTTAACTTGTTTCAAAATAGGATTCTCTCTACATGCAGCACTCAATTCATCCTCTATAAAAACACAATTGCACTCCTCCACAGCATCCAGAGCGGTTACAACACATTCATGTCCCTCGAGTGCTTCTCCTTTTGAATCAGTGTCTGACAAAGTTATGGGGGACATACATTCTGCCATAATAATTTGCCACCTGGCATATATCAAAATTATATATCTATAACCCTTGAAGAAGCCTTACCTGAACTGCTCCCATCAATCATATAGAACAGCAGCCACCAGCTTGTATACACTCCAAGTTGACTGCTCAAGAACAAGCCAGTGCCCTGCCTTGAAAGTACTACAGTGAGTTTCAGCCACTTTCAATGCTCTGGAAGCAAATCTGACCATTTGTTTGTTGCAACACATCCACTCAACAAGAACTGCTCCCAACCCTCTCAAACTGGCATCAACTCTAATGAAAATATTTCTCACCAGACACAAACAGTTTCAGAGCAGGGATATTCACTATTAAGTTCTTGACAGTCTCAAAACATTCATTGATTGCATTTGTCCACTCAAACCTTGTTTCCCTTTTCAAAAGTTGCAGCAGAGGCTGCACCACCTAAGTTTATCCTCTATGACGCAGACCTAGGGCCTCATTACGATGTCGGTCGGAAAGCATTCTGACCGACTCTGTCTTGGAATGCTTTCCAACCGAATCAGATTCGGGGAGTCCGACTGACGATTATGATGTTTCCGAACACCGTTCGGTCGGACTCCCATTGACTTCAATGGGAGCCTGTGTTCTGAATGACTACACAGGCTTCTATTGAAGATAGGGGTGGGTGGGGAAAATCGTGCACCCTGTGGCGGGCACCCCATGGTGCCTGCCACACTGTGCTTGGTATTGTATAGGGGTCCCATGGGTACCCACACAGGCCCCATTCGGATGACTCCGTGTGAAGTGTGGCCTGCTACCGGCCCCCAAAGTTGGATTCCGACAGCCAATCCTTGTCAGAACAACTGATTCGGAAAGGCTGTCCGAATCCGACATCGTAATATGTCAGTCGGAAACGCAGTCCGTAGACCTGTACGAGTCGGCTTCGAACGACTCAGTTACTTCGAATGCCGTTCGTAACCGAGTCGGAAAGTTAGAACGGTTTCCAACTATCGTAATCTGTCGTTCAGAAGGCTCTCCAAATCAGTCGGAAAGACGGGTTCTGCATCGGATTCGGACGAACCGAATGCCATTCAGAGCCTTTCCAACCGACATCGTAATTAGGCCCTTAGGGGCTCATTATTATGGCGGGCGGACATCAGTCCGCCCCCCATCATAGCGGTGCTGGGACCACCCGCCAGATGTGCGACAGTCCCACCAGTCCAATTAGGATGCGTCCGCCATACTGGTGGGTGCATCCTGGCCTTTTAACATTGCGGACGGTGCTGCTGGCTGCAGCATTGTTCGCAGTGTTAAAAGGCCAGGATGTGCATTTCCATGCACAACGTGGCAGGCACCATGCGGTGCCTGCCACCTTGTGCATGGAAATGTAGGGGGGTACCATGGGTACCCCCCAGTTCACCTACACCCTCCCCCCACACAGAGGGAGCCCGCAACAGGCCCTCAATCCCCGCCAGCCTTTCCATGACGGCAGCAACACATCAAAATATGGCGGACAGTGCCTGCTAGGCACCGCCACCATATTAGTGGCCCTTTTCCGTACGCCAGGCAATCGGTGCGATTGCCTCTGGCGGAAAAGCGGCAGAAGGACTTTGCGTCCGCCACGATACCCACCGCCATCCTAATTTGGTGGTGGGTAAAATGCTCAGTGATGGCGGAAGGACCGCCACCGCCAGCCCGGCGGTGGCGGTCCTTCCGCCATCATAATGAGCCCCTTAGTGTTCACTCTATCCCAAGAAAGAACACAAGGCGTTATCAACATGTTTCAGTGCTATCTTTACACCTTGTACAAGACTAAACTTTGGCAGAGATGGTGTTTCCCAGGTAGTCCACAATCTTAGTAAAATATTTACATCATTATCTTCATCATCATATCTTTATTTCGATCACAAAGATCTTAAAAAGTACATCAAAGCCAAATACATACAAGCATAAATTACATACTAGAAGATGGCTATGAAAAGGCCAAATAGTAAAGCATTCCATAAAAACACTTAAAAATACCATGTGTGAATAATAGCCATATAAAAATACATATCATCTATATAAAATGCATATTATTAAAAAAAGCTGCAGTATACAAATTATTATACAATGCACCTTGAGCATCTGATCCATAGAGCTAACAGAAATGTTGCTAGGCCAAAGACCACTACTGTACGGGTATGTGTACTAAGGTTTCTAAGCACATCTAGATAGTGGCCAGGTCCGATGATCCTACACAAGGGAATAATCCACTAGGCCCTCAAGTTCTTGTAGTACAGACAAAAGAATAACAGATGGAATATGGATTCGAGGCTTGTTTTGCAAACCGGCCATTTACCATCGGAGGATACATTGCTTCTCCACTTGCTACAAAACTATTTAGTTGGAAGGGTCTTATATCTGAATTGGAAGAACAGTTTCCGTGCAGGAGGTGGAACAATTTCATTGATAGTTTCCTCTAAGAGCGGGAAGGGTTTGAAATGCATAAACTCTAGAGTAAGTGAGACCATAGAATTTGGCACACCTTCACCTGAATATATTCCCAATAATTAGCTTTTACCCTACTCTTCGTAATCGAACACAGCTCCTCCACAGCTCTTGACCAATAATCCTTCAACCCCAATTTCCTTAATAATTCCCTCAAGTCGCAAAACCAGGGATTGTGCTTATCTTGGGCTGTGTCAAGATCCCTAATTACCACTCGATAGGGAGCAAGCTCCTCAATCATCCATAGGCGATGTCAGAATAATATATGCTTGTAGTCCAGCTTGTGAACAAATTTTCTTTGGGCCAAATCAAGAAAAATAGGAATCAGAGGAGTGCTGGCTGGTAAATTGAGAAGTGATCTTACAAAACGATGTTCACTGGCGGAGAGGCAATCAGTGTTCCCACTTCCCCACAGTTCTGCTCCATAGATTAACTGCTCCTAGGGCTTTAGTATTATATATTTCTAGTGCTGGAGCCGCTTTCCTGGACACCGTACTTCTATGGATCTTATTTATGTGGGAAGTCTGCTGGATTAAGGATAGGTATAATTCTCTATATGAGGGGCCCAACATAAATTCGGGGTTAAACAAATCCCCAAATAATCAAAACCAGAAACTAATTCAATAGTATGGTCCCCTACATACATATGCCTCTTTGACAGCTTCGAAGTACCATTGGAAAATATCATATGCTTTGTTTTTGTGTCATTGAGCTCCAAACCGCGCTTATCACAGAAAAGTTTGAAATCATTTAATTAGCTGTTGGAGCCCTTGGGGTGACTTTGATATTAATAACGTATCGTTGGCAAAAAGTAGAGCTGGCGCTCTTCTCTCTTTGACTTTTGGGGCGTCGCACCCATCCCTATCAAGGGAACCTAATAGCCCATTAATAAATAGCGAGAACAGGGTGGGTGCTAAAACGCACCTCTGTCTCACTCCACGTTTTATCATGAATGGCTCAGTTAGTTGTCCCTCCTCCCCCCACCTAACTTGGGCTTTATTTTCTGAATGTAGCCGAATAAGAATATCCAATAAATTTAATGGAATTTCCAACTCTGCCATCACCTTCCAAAGTTTGCATCGAGGGACCAAGTCAAAAGCCATACGCAGGTCCACAAAGGCTACATACAACTTCCGAAGCAAACACAAGGAGATGATGGACGGAGTGCTGAAACTTTTCAAACACTCACCCCCAGTCACAGATCTGGGTTGAATCCATCATAATTCTTTAGCTCACGTTGCCACCCCAGTTCAGACATAGCTATATGCAAATCAGTCTTCACCCTGTGCCTCATGGGAACAGTCCAGACCGAACTGCCAAGCCATGTCTTCCCTGGACCGGAATCAAGCATCCTGGGACCGGTTTCAGGCTAACAGCCCTCATCAGCCAGGCTAGCTTGAATCCAGTGGCAAAGTGAGCAAGGGACCCATGTCTGGGCATACCCTGCCAACTTAAGGCAAACAAAGCAAACACAAGGAGATGATGGACGGAGTGTTGAAACTTTTCAAACACTCACCCCCAGTCACAGATCTGGGTTGAATCCATCATAATTCTTTAGCTCACTTTGCCACCCCAGTTCAGACATAGCTATATGCAAATTAGTCTTGACCCTGTGCCGAATGGGAACAGTCCAGACCGAACTGCCAAGCCATGTCTTCCCTGGACCGGAATCAAGCATCCTGGGACCGGTTTCGGGCTAACAGCCCTCATCAGCCAGGCTAGCTTGAATCCAGTGGCAAAGTGAGCAAGGGACCCACGTCTGGGCATACCCTGCCAACTTAGGGCGAACAAAGCAAATACAACTTCCCCCTTTAATAAAGACTTCTTTCCAATAAATGCAAAGGAAGGAGAAGACCTGGTCCAAGGTACTGATATTGGCGCGAAACCCACCTGGTAATCGGAAAGGATATTTTTTTTCTAAAATCCAAACCTGAATACGGACCAATAGCTGCTTTCAGAAAATTTTCTGCACAGAGTCAATCAAGCTAAAGGGTCTTTAACTACCCTGATTTGCCCTGTCTCCTTTCTTTAAACTTGGTATGATCTCGGCTGAATTCCAGGAGGGAGGAATTTCCATGCATGAGACGATGGCATTAGTCAGCATATTAATATAGGGGACCCAAACTTCTAAGTCTTCTATGTATACCTTGTTAGGAAATCTGGCAGGGCCAGGAGCTCTAGCTGGGATACAGGAGCTAATAGCCGCTTGGGTTTCTTCAAGAGATATTTCTAGAGCTTCTACAGTGCCAGATGGGACAGTCACCCTCATGCCTACATTTTCCTCCTCCTCCTTGTTTCCAAGAGCATACAGGCCCTCAAAGTGGGATACCCACTCTTCCGGCTGTACTGTAAACTCTAGAGCAGACTAAGGTCCATGCAGAAAAAGGGCCGCTTTCTTCTAAAAGGCCGTATTGTCCATGGCTACCAGGGCACTGTGTAGAAAGGACCATTGTGAACATGCCCAGAGTTTCTTGGCATCATCTAATGCCCGTCTGTATCTGGCTCTGCATGCCACCATATCTGGTCTGATATTAGATTTCACTGCCTGTAGGAGCTCTCCCTTGGCCTTCCTACATTCCTGATTGTACCAGTCGGCCACAGGGGCTCGCCTTTTCCCTCCTCTATTGACATAACAATCCCTCCCTTTTTTTGGTTGGCCCAGTATTTCCCTGATCTGCGTGTAGAGTGTCTCATGCTGATTACTCAACTTCTCTATTATTTCCACTTTGGAGAGTTTAGACAGCACCGCCACCTCCTCATGCACTTTGGATTTAACAACTTCCAGAACCTGCGGGGTTTCCTCTACCCAATCGCATATAATCGTTCTCAAGTTATTGGTAATGGATAGCTTGCCCAGATCAATCTAACCCCTTATATAGGGTTCACATTCTCCATGATTAATTAGGAAAAGGCTCAAGGCACTGTGGTCACTATCAGATCTTTTGACCACTGTCATATCAGACAGAATAGGCCATAGACTAAGCTCGACCAGACAGTAATCATTTCTGCTAGCGTAGCCAAGAATCGTCCCAAAAGATTATTCGAAATAATTAAATCTCAATCTAAGGGCATCTCCCACTCCCCCCAAGTCAATTCAGAAACACTCCCCAACTGCGAGGAATTTGCTTCCTTTTTTACAACGAAGACCGATAACATAAAGACTGAGCTTCTTAACGATCCATTATCCCATACTGACCCACACATGATCTCCTCAATGACCACGCTGGTGACCTCGCTTAGTTGTTCCGCAAAGCATGACCTCAAAAACAATGCCTCCGGGGTCGCCTTCAACCTCTACAGCGAAGAAACTATCCTAAAAACACTTACGGCTCTGAATCCCTCCAATCACTTCATAGACCCTCTCCCAGCAACCCACCTAAAATACTTCATTCCAATGTTAGTGCATCTATGGACTAGGATCATAAACACTTCTCCTCTGCAAGGAGCCATCCCAGACATCCTCAAAGCTGGTCAGGTATCCCCATCCTGAAGAAACGATCGGCGGACCCGTCTGACCTGAATAACTATTGCCCAATATCCAACATCCCTACCCTAGCCAAACTATTAGAAAAAAGTGTTCACACGCAGCTTAGCAAACACATAGACCACTTCAACCTGCTCGATCAATTCCAATCTGGTTTTTGGACTGGGCACAGTACCGAATCAGCCATGACCCACATTATAGATGACACATTACAAATATTGGACGAAAACAAAGCTTGTTTGCTAATCCTGCTTGACCTATCCTCAGCCTTCGATACCGTCAAACACGACAACTTACTAGACCTCCTGAAACATAGAATGGGACTATCTGGAACAGTTCTAAATTGGTTCGCTTCCTTCCTCCAAAACAGAACACAAAGATTCAAGATCAATCAATCTTTATCCAAGCCCACCCCAGTCACTTTAGGAGTACCCCAGGGATCTTCCCTCTCTCCGACACTCTTCAATTTGTTTATGGAACCACTCATCGAGCTTCTCAACTCCTCAAATGTCCAATATCACATGTACGCAGACGACACACAACTCTACATTAAGGTCCACTCACTTGAAGACATCAAGTCCCTTAACTCGACGCTCCATAAAACACAGACCTGGCTCGCCAAAGACCACTTAAAACTAAACACCCTCAAAACAGAATTCCTCTTAATCGCTCCCCCCAGCCAAACAACCATCATCCGCGAGTGGATGAAGCACCTAACTGCACTCGACGGCCAACCTCGAATTTTAGACTGTGAAATCGCTAGGAATAACTCTGGATAATAAGCTTAATATGCAGAATCACAACAGCGCAGCAACGAAAGGAGCACATTTTCAGATGAATACCCTGAGATGACTGAAACCCTTCATACCCGCAAATGACTTTAAACAGGCAGTTCAGACTCTTGTAATCCCCAGAGTGGACTATGGGAGTGTCACTCTCTGCGGCCTTCCCAGATCAACGACAGCCCCCCTTAGAGCCACAATCAACTCAGCCGCTAGACTCATCACAGGCTCCAAAAGAAACTGTCACATCTCCCCTGACCTTCGTGCCCTCAATTGGTTACCTCTCGAAGCCAGAATCCAGCTGAAAATTGCCTGCATGACACACAAAGCACTGCACCACAAAACCCCGAGATATCTAGGGGAGAAATTGGTACCATCGGGTGGTATCAGAACCACTAGGAGTTCCGATAACCTTCTACTGAAACCACAACGCTTTTCCAAGAAGAAAACATACAACCGTACCTTCTCAGGAATGGCACCCAGGATATGGAACGCCTTGCCCCCAGACACGAGACTGAACCAGTCCACGACATGTTTCAAAAAAGAAGTGAAATCGATTCTTTTGGCCAAATTCACTTGAACTATTTTATACAGTTATGTATATATGTACTAATCTATATTAGTTACCATTTCTGTATTAATCTAACTCATAGTATTTTTATGCTTATGTCTACCACCTATATTTGCCCTGTAAAGCGCTCTGATACCCGCAAGGGTCTTGTTCGCGCTATACAAAACATTCAAAATAAATAAATAGACAGGTCTATTGAAGGTCATTTCGCCATTAGGATCTGATTTGGTCCTGCCATTTGTAGCCCTTAGATTGTGCTGCAACGTAAGAGCCAACACTTGTCCTCCTTTCTTGGTCTATCTAACCATTGGGAGATGTAGTTGCAGGATATGCCAAGAACTATCCCACTTCTCAGTCAAATCTAATGGGGCAGAGGCAAGGGGTTCAAATGTACAAATAAAGTCCCCTGCTACCAATGGAGGGATATTTCCTGTTCGATCAGTAAGGACATGGTCTGGAATGCCTATAGTATTGGTTTCCTCTGTACACAGACCCACTCTATTATACATGTTGAAAATTTTAATTTTTAGGCCTGAGTACAAAGCAAGATCTATTGCCAGAATGTCCAAAGAATCAACAGGAATTATTTTGCCTTTGCACCAGAGTGCAATTTTCACCCAAATCACTAAACCGCCTGAGTGTCTACCTTTCCAAGTTGCATTAATACC
Source organism: Calotriton arnoldi (assembly GCA_963921515.1). NCBI lineage: Eukaryota > Metazoa > Chordata > Amphibia > Caudata > Salamandridae > Calotriton > Calotriton arnoldi. Next base: position 826,706 of record CAWUFW010006413.1, read on the forward strand.
ATAAGAGGAGTATATGAACCTAAAAGGGGTGTTCAGGCTCCAGTTCTCTTGGAATAGGATCACATCGTGGAAATCCACAAAGTTGGCCCATTCTGGTTCTACAAGCAGTCTAGCGATCCCAGCAACCTTCCATACCAGGACAGTTAACTGCTCATGAGGTACAAAAATGGGATTAGGTTCAGGGCTATGCTCCAGAATTACACCCCTTTCCTCCTCATGTGTGACACCACTATCTACCCCCCCCCCCCAGCTAGACCTACAGTTGTCGGGGCCCAAGCAGCCTGGGGTTTGGCAGGGAACCCAAACAAGGGAGTGTGCCTTGGTAAGGGTTCCCCCGAGTAGAACTAGGAGTAATTTCATTGTCCTCTAGGCACAACAATCCTCCTTCCTGAAGTCACGCATGGCCCCCACTGAGCCCCCTTTCACTATTTCCCCTCCCTTCTGGGCAGAACTGTTTGGCCTGGGGTGCTCGTCCAGGCCTAGTCTATTTTTGATAATAATAGACGTATTAGTAAGTGGGATAGTACGAGAGTCGATTGCAATCAGGCCATCTACATTGGCTCAATTGAAAAAGCTGAGTTTCACTACATCATTTAGCATCCCTAGTGAGGTTATCCTTTCCACTTGCTTGATGTCTTCCCTTATGATAGAGTAACAATGTTGTGTTTCCCTTAACCAATAAGTTACCTTATTCGTGAGCGAATCCGGGTCCTTTCATCTGTCACTGGGGAGTTTTGGGACCTGCACAAGATAGATTACCACTTCTTCCCTCTGAGCACGAGTTCTAGTGAAAAAACCATCTTTAACTATCCCTCTTACAAATGGTCGAACAAGGCCAGACATAGGAATGCATCCTTCATCGTGTACCATGTCACCTCTATCGGGCTCACTTCCCACCCCCTGCCCTGGGGTGGACCTCGGTTTGCAGCTGGTCTACCTCTTTAGCCATTAAAAGAATTAGGGCCTCCTGAGTGGTTAGAAAGGACTCAACTGAAATGCTGTGTGCGGACTCGTGTGTCTGCTGGGTATTGGCGACAACCGTATCACAATCGAGCGTCATTGGCGAGCCAGATAAAACAGAGGGAGAACCCTCATGATCTTCTACTGGCACTTTTCCCTGAGTCACTGGAGATTGGGCCCTTCCTTTACTCACCCTCTCTTGCAAATCATCTATCACCTTTCTTAGTGAAACTAACTCCTCCCTAAGGCACTCAATAATATCCTTTAGGTTCTGCAATAGGGACGGACCTTCAGTACTTGTAGCATCCAATCCAATGTTTACACACCCCTCTGCTCTATTGGCCACCTCTGAGAGCACCGTATATCTATTGTGACATTCAACTTGGTCTACTTGGACTTCTGCAAGCGTATCAAGGTGCAGCTCACGAATGCAGGTTGGTGGCTCTGTACTCCTACCTCCTAGACCTTTCCTGTTACTCCTGCGGGGTTTCGTAAACATCTGTGGGATTCGTTTTGTGGCCTTCTTTGCACGTGGAGGAGTAGGAGATACCTCTATTGATACTGGTTGAGAAACATCAAAATTGTCAGGATTGTCAGATGGAATAGATGGGGGAGGGGATGATGTGTGAGCAATTTCTTGGCATTCCTTGAGTAAAGTCTCAATCCATTGAATCTGAGCAGGTGGCACCAGTGGACATTTTCTTAGAAAGAGAGGTGCCCTGGGCTTTATCCTGGACTTTCCTTTTACCCATTGCTAAACAATAACAACAACCACAGCAAAAACACTTGTGTTACACAAAACCAGTTCCTCTAATTCACAGTTTTGCAGTCAGGAAAAGTCCTGAGAAGCTCCAAAATTGTTCCTTGGGAGCATTTTGCCCCCTCACTTACCCACAATCTCACTATTAGGGAATGCTTAGGGTATCTTAACTCCTCGTTTTACCACATACCAACTGGTGGCAGTTAGAGTCACAAATGAAAAATCAGCGTAGAGGTATCAGGGCTATAACAGAAATGTAGCGCAGAGCCCAGCTGAAACAGGAACCATGCTGAAGGCCTGGATCCACAGACAAGGGGGGTGGTGCCTCCCCGCCTCCTCCTGTCACCGACGGGCGCAGGACGGGCCCACCCTTTACCAGGGCTTTGCTCCGGCGTGGCCTGCACACATCCTGTGCTGCAGGGTAAGAGACTGCACTTTAAGTGCGATGGCCACGCCTCCCCAGTGATGCCAGCAGCAGTGGCAGGCAACTGATGCACACTGGGACTATAAGCCCCACCAGGTTGGAATGGGGCAGAAGTTGCATCTTGATGTCCCCCACAAAGCAAAGGCTTTCAGCAAAGTGTCCCCAGTCTCAGGTGGGGGTTCGGCCAGGCACAGATGATCGCCTCACACAAAAAGCAACTGGAATGTTTCCATAGATTAATCAGTGATGAATGAATCAATCCTTTTATTGAACCTCTTGGATATCCAAACCTGTCTCAGTCTTCTCTTCTTGAGAATTTCCCTCGAGTTTGAGTTTTCAAAATACACGCGGAACTGGAGAGGCAGCGGACAAGGAGACATACAGGTACTCATTTGGTGCTCGTACTTTGACGAAAGTGTGACAATAAGACAGCACCACTCTCGCATGAATTTTGAAAACCCCAAATTGAGGGAATTCCCAAGAACAGAAGACCGAGAAAGGTGAGAGCCTTAGGCCTCACTAGTGTACATGGTGTGCATGCATAGTCAAGCAGGGATACACACAGCAAGTCCTGACAAATGCCCCAGACCATTGCTTTCAACAAAAACCTCAAAATATTATTTAAACCACATCCCAGGTACACTGTGAAGAAAATAAATTGATGGGTATACCTGAAGATATATTTTTAATGATATACTTGGATCTCTGCTTATCCAGCTTCGATTTATCTAAGAACTCCCATTCCATCTTTGGTTGAGTCCGCACTGGTGGACCCATCCTACCAGGGTGAGGATAGGCGCTGATGATAAAGCATGTCACGATCAAGTCAGTGAGGCGTCTAATCCAATATCTTTGGATACTCAAGAGGTTCAATAAAAGGATTGATTCATTCATCACTGATCAATCTACGGAAACATTCCAGTTGCTTTTTGTGTGTGACTGATGACTCTGGGAGAGTTCAACTGGTCTTACAATCTCTCGCTCTCTACCATGTGAGAACAGATGATCGCCCCCCCTCCCATGTCCTACTCCTCACCTCTGCTTTACATCAGGGGGAAGGCTGTGCTCCAGAAAGCAGAAGTGGCTCCTTAGGTGCTGCTAACAAACCTCGGCGCTGCAGCAATCCAAGTAGTCCATGGTCCACGGGTGGGGCCCTCAAGCAGGCCTCAGGTAGGCCTCAGGCGGACCAGGTGTGCCTCAGGTCTGACGGATGTCCAATCTAGTGGGTCCACTCCACCAATCCCGAGGCCCAACACAAGGCCAGAGGCCCCGAAGTCAAGAGCACTCCACAACCGTGTCGGCCCAGCCATTCCTCCCAAGAACAGGAGATTGGGGGCTGCGCCAAGCAAGATAAAATATTTACACCTTTCGCAGCTCTCATTCGCATGTCCCTTAAGATAAATAATACCTAAATGAGACTGGCATTGTGGTCAACAGACTTCTCCACAAAGATCAGGATATCATCCTAAAATGTCTTGTCAAATAAAATGTATACCATCTTCTGGAAAATGCTAAAATCCAAAGCAAGACCAAAAGGAAGATGCAAATACTTGCACACACCAAATAGCTTCACAAAGGTCATTAGGTTTTGGGAATTCTCTGACAGTGGTATCTGGTGGTAAGCTGAGCATACATCAATAATGGAAAAACACTTTGCCTTACCTAGGTTAGCTAACATGCCATGTGTGCTGGGTAAGTGATGGTTTCCAACATGTTACACAGAGAGAGCTGCTAGCAAAGGGGTTGTTGTGGGCTGAATGATGCAACAATCATCAACAGTATGTAGTGTGATGAAAGGAGGCACCACTGAGACATAAAGTGGGAGAAGGCACATTTATTCCAATTCAAGAGCCCACAACTGAAGAGCAAGAACGCTGATTGCCAGAAGCCATCCAACTGCAGAGACCAGAGCCCATGCCCAGAACGTGTGGGAAACAAGGTTCTAGCAAGATAAGTAACAATGGTAAATTGTGTGCCATGTACACAGGTATACCTATTTTTCAGGTTTCAAATACATTATTTAGAAATGATCTACTGACTCTAATGCAGCACGTGGTTCAGATTTAATGTACTCGCTTTAATGCCTGTAGGCTATGTTGACACCACATAAAATTGAAATAATAAATAAATAAATACATAAATAAATATGAGGGAAATGTAAATGTTCCCAGCATTCTGTAGCATATAAACATGAGTGTTCCCCCATTATTCAGAACTGGAGAGAATATGAAGTTACACACGTTAAAAGGATATGATTTCCAGGCCCTTCCCCCCTGGGCTGCAGCTATTATTATTGCAATCAATCTACAAAAGGAGGGACAGAGGGCAGTTCAAGGTCCACCACACACACCCCCAGGAATGTAAGTGTACACGGAGGTGTGCAAATTCCTATTGTGGGAAGAAAGGTTGGAGGTACCTGAGGGATCAAATCGAGGGATGTGATCTTTCAGGAGCAAGAGGCCTCACACACCCTGAGGGGTGTCATGCTTCATCATTGGGCAGCTCCTTGTTGGGCCGGTGCTGCAATGCTCCACAGGCCCCACAAGGTGGCTCTTTGCCGGAGTTCATTTGCGCTGCCGCAGTGAAGTGTGAGGTGCTAAGGGCGGTGTTGTGAATGAGTAGAGTGGTGGGTTAAAAATAACTCGAGGTGTTAACAAAGCAAAAGTTTAATGTATGGAACCCTTGGTTATATTAAAAACAGGTATAGGCCAGGGTGGTTATAATGATCCAAGTTGGCTTTAAATACAGGTGTAGTTCAACATGTTTCTTGCCATGAATATGTCTAAAAATGATCGAGGCAATTCGTCAGGACAGTGAAAAGTGAACGGCTAAAGTGAAAAACTAAACTACTCATGAGGAGGAAGGTCAGAGGTACATATGTTACCTAAAGCCTTTCACTTTTCACAGTCCTGATGAATTGTCTTGATCATTTTTTGACATATTCATGGCAAGAAACATGTTGACCTACACCTGTATTTAGAGCCAACTTGGATCATTATATCCACCCTGCCCTATACCTGCTTTTAACATAACCAAGGGTTCCATACATTAAAGTTCCGCTTTGTTAACACCTTGAGTTATTTCTAACTCACCACTCTACTCATTCACAATACCTGCCCTTAGCACCTCACACTTCACTGCGGCAGCTCAAAAGAACTCTGGCAAATAGCCCCCCCGCGGGGCCTGTTGGGCTTTGCAGAGCCGGCCCAACGAGGAGCTGCCCAATGATGAAGCATGACACCCCTCGGGTGTGTGAGGGCTCTTGATCCTGAAGGATCAGATCCGTCGACTTGATCCCTCAGGTACCTCCGACCTTTCTTCCCACAATAGGAACTTCACACCTCTGTGTATACTTACGCTATTATTATTGCTTCAGGGGCCTTTAATTCACCTACTAAATTAGCATTTTCTTGACAGTTGCCCTAAGCAAACAAATATGTATCGTTTACCTACAAAACTTGAGAGGACACAAAGAAACATTTTTTTTTTTAAAAAGATATTTTTTGAGATGTGGAATAGAAACTTCTTCTTCTGTGTCTCTTTGATCTTGTTCTGCTCTATTGCAAGCCACGTATTTTTTTCTGGCACACACTGAGCATATCTAGTCCCCACAAAAAAGACATGAATCCAACTAATATTAAGTGTACATTCTTTCAAACTGATTTCATAAGGTTTTGTCTTATTTAGTTTCTTATAAACATATAAATGTGTTCCATTGAACAGAAACAGTTGTTTTTATGCACTCCCAGTCCGTTATTACTAAATATTTTAGTCCTACAAAGTGGATGTTTTCGCCAGAGGCACTAAGCTGGCACTTGGGAGCAGTCGAGGTGGTGAAATATTACTTGAAAACTAGAGTAGGAGGTGAGATGGGCAGGGATATGAAACAGGGTAGATGTGAAGTGAGGAGTCAAAGATAAGTGAAAACAGAGTTTTACATAACATAAAGCAAGCGTTTAATTATATTGTCTATGTAAACCATGCTGACACTCCTGGGACAAAATAACAGTCTGATCTGACTCAGAAATATTGAGAAAAATCTGCATCAAAGAAAATTGGAAATTCCTAGCAGAACAACGCCATACTTCATAATCTTTGGAGAAATACAATATTATGGTAACTAATTTACCAGCTATAAATATTTTCTGAACTAAACAATCCAACGAATTCAATTGGAGGATGGTTCCTGTTATACCTATACATCGATTTGCAAGGCTAAATGCTTCACTGTCAATAGGGCTATAATATACTTTGAAAAAAAGATCACCATGACCATGTGAAAAGAGCAGATGATCAAAGAAATAAAGGGCCAGATGTACAATTACATATGTCGCACAAAACTGGTGCAATTTGCAACCAATATTTTTGCAACCACTGCCGAATTTTGTAAGCTGACTTATGTAGTCATAGATCAGTTTATAATATTCTGAATTTGAGTGAGTCACGATAGGACCTATTTCATTAATGTTTATGTGTTAAGTTGCAAATTGTGACTCATTATGATTGGCCACAATCACAGGGATAGTTGCCTGCAAAGGTCAGCAGACCACGGTGTCTGTGATTGCATTTCAATAAAGTATGCTTTTAAAGCAGCCCGCTTTGCGTGAGGGAATAGGCCTGCTTTTGAAAAAAAAATACATAATTTATTTTTACATATTGTTTGATCAGGCAGTGGTCCCTGGGAGCATTACATACTTCCCATGAAACTTCTAAATTTCCAAAGGTGAAGTGGTCCAACTTGTAGGGTCTGTAACTTGTCAATAAGTTGCCACCGCAATTGCAGCCACAAACCATTGATACATTAGAAACTGATTCAGTATTTGGAAGGGATGTCCACAACACGCCCTTCCAAATACTAAGTCGGTATCCATTCATAATCACATTTTAGGAGTCCGTAAAACTTTAAAGACTCCTAAATTGAGATTTGTTCATAGGAAAAGCCTCTTGTGCGGTCGGAAGCACCCTTTTTTGTCTGACTACAAAACAGGTTATTGCATTTGCCTCATATAGGGTCTTACTGAGACTTTTTATGATTCGTAATGGACTTGATTTATTGCTCTATAGGTTTTAATGATAAATTGTTCCAGACAGCCCCAGTCTTGTCTTAAACAGATGACCTCACTTTCTCTTTCAGGTCTCTGCCAGTACCAAAATCCCTAGAAGTTGGCATCTGCTACTTCACATCAGCCCAAACCAAGAGAATCACCAGCTTCTTGAGAAAGGCATAGGTTAATGTTACTAAGAAAGAATGCAGTGATAGTCTGAAATAACATTTAGATTCTCTCATTTGGAAACATATTATGGATTATCTCTTGACCCACTAGAAATTCCACCTTTAACCTCTCATGAGGTCTTGGGATACTTCTTCACATTTCTGACATGTAACCTTATAAAATAGTTCCTCTCTGTTACTGGTTTTAACAATGTCTCACATTGTGTTCATAGTCCTCCAGTAGCTCTTTAAAAATTATTAAACCTTTTTATGGGTAAGATTTTCAGAACAGCTTTCATTCTTTCACAAACAAAACAAAACAATCCCATGCAAAATTATCAATTTCTTTTGAAAAACTGCTCTCCGGATTCAACTAAGGCTTTAAGGCATGTCTTCAGTGTCTTTCTTCACTTTCTTCTCTTTTCTGGCTTAAAAATGTTGCAATTTAGTTCTCCCTCCTCTCTGGACTTTAACTCACTGTCTTATCTTCTTAGTCCCTAATACTTGCCAAGCCTGTGAACCTATCCTCTGGTAGTGATCTTGGCTGGGTCAGCATTCGTCTGACCTACTGTGTAGGAGTCCTTCTCCTCATCCTCTCCATATTCATCTCTATCCTAGTCTAAAGTTCCCTTAGCACTGTGGCCTGAGACAACCTGCTCCCTAAGGCCCTCTTCATCCAACAGCTGGGTTTTCTCTTTGTTCGAGGATATACCTTCAGGTTAGGCTGCGTCTTTGTTATTGCACACAACCAGTGGCTGGCTCTTCTCTTCTCTCAGCATCAGTCTCCATTGCTGCAGGTAGCTTAAAGCCTGAACTCACTTCTCTTCCACATGGACTTGGGTTGAAGCTTCTAGGTGGATTATGTGGGCAACTTCCACTTCTGGGTGCTGCCCTTTTTTACGACTACTCTCAGCAGGCCTTAGTATGTCTTCCTCACTTCTTTTTTTAAGTCAGCAAGGGTAAGTGAGTAATCCATTCACACACCTAAGTGATTTGCCAATTAACATAGTCTTTTCTTAGGATTCTGCCATTTGGACAGAACAGAAGAGGGGAATAAAGAATAAAATGCATTTCCTTGGGGTCTTTCAGCTTTATGCACAGTTTCAAAATGAAACCAAGCATAAAATGCACAGTTTGTTCCTATGTGTTGAGCTAAACAGGTTAATGATGCATGATAAGTGAATAGGATAAATGAGCAGTCTTCTAGATAACACTGATGAGTTGCCAATCATTGCATTTCCATGGTGGAATTTATTGTTTCCATTAGGTTTAGTCCTTATAGTCTTATTTGTTAACCATTAGTTTAGCGATGAAACATTTTTAAGAAATCTGGACATTGCAATGCAGGTTCGATGCGTATAAATTGTTTTAGAGGATGGAAAACCAAGATAGTGAGTCTTAAGGATTGTGTTTAGTGCCTTTTTGTAGATAAACAAGTCTATAAGGAGTGCAGATATATTAACATGCTAAGAATAAGCCTTTGATTGTTACCAATAAGGCCAAAGAATGTGCAAACAGCCTTCTTCTCTCATGGAAAAGAACATTGTTGAATCACTTCGATTTTGTGTTTGCTGGGGTTTACTCATTCCATTACAAAGAATTATCCTAAGTAGAGTATCTGGGTTGCGACAAACCGGTTTTTCTTTTAATTGATATGTAATCCAGCAAGTCAGCAACCTCTATTGAATTCAAAACTGCCTTTAAATGTTTTAGATGTTCTTCCCAAGTGGTGCTATAAATTACTACATTATCAATGATGATAATACTTTATTGTATGATTAATTATAATCTTTACAACTGTATTAAAAAAGAAACATTACTGAGCATTAAACCAATAAAACCCATTATACATAAAACCAATAATAACATAATTTATTGGAGATTTAAAAATGTGTTGCTGTGGTTCCTTAGGGGAAGTTAAAATAACAATAAACAGGGGAGCGAGGGTAGTAGCGATAGCTTTGGGTTGTTGGACAACAGAGAAGAGGGGTGCAAACTCAGCATTGGGTACATTGCCACAAACGGGTATGGACTAAATAGATGAGTGATCACAAGGCTGTGCTAGTATAAAAAGTTCCTTTGGACCAGGACTGAAAGGACTGACAGTTTGGCTCCAAGGGAAAAGTTGGCATCAACCAGCATGGGGAGTTCTATAGTCGGACTCTGTGGGTTCTTCTACCAACTGCTAGAGCAAGTCTTAAATTCCCAATGGTTGCACTGCACCTGAGAGCTCAAGTACATAAACCTGGTGTTGGAACAGCCTGTATGTCACTGCTGGAATCAACTAGTTTCCGAGCAGTGTGACCCATTGAGCGCTTCTTTGATGCATCGTTTGCAGGAGGTTGATGTATCTGCCAAATTTCTCATGTTCCATCGACTCAGTTAGGGCAAGCACCAGGCTTGTGGACTGATTACATGTTCTTATTCCATAGGCAAGAAAAAGTGGTTTTAATACTTGCGGCGTGGATTCACAAGTAGGGGTGGGCAATGAACTCCGCTCCGCTAACGGAGTTGGCAGAGAATTGTTAACTACGCATTCCATTTAAAACACGGAATTGAAGTAAAAACTCCGTCCCTCCATGTAGTGGAATCAGCTACTAAACTGCACCCATAAATGCTTTGATAAAGCAATTTTACATGCTAAAAAACATATAACCAATTCACAAAAGTGAACTGGTGATGATTTTGGGATCCCCCCTAACCTAGGGGGAGGACCAAGCAGATGCCTTGAACACAAAGAGCACATCATGCTGAACTATTCAGTGGTCCTCCCATCCTGTTAGGACCACCCCAAGCACAGTTATGGGCAAAAATACAATCCCAACCAAAGGCCTTGCAAAGCATTATGGGATGAGATTAGCAGATGGCAGTGAATATTATAGTATCCAGTATCAAAATAATTCTACAAAGAGCTGCAGTTCAACTCGTAGTTACTAGGTGTCCCTCACGAGTCAAATGCAAAAGCATTGAAATTATTACATGAAGCTGCAGTTCCACTAGTAGTTACTAGATGTCCCTCACGAGTCAAATGCAAAAGCATTGAAACCCTTTCATGAAGCTGCAGTTCCACTAGTCGTTACTAGGTGTCCCTCATGAGTCAAATGCAAAAGCATTGAAACTCTGAGCTGAGAGCTAATACTATAAATTCTACAAAGAGCTGAACTGTAGCTTCATGAAGGAAATATAATCTCATGTGGGTGGAGAAGGCAGTTTTCTCTGTGTCTGCTGCATTAAGTCATATTTGCCTGTATCCCTTGCTTTATTTTAAAGTGAATAGATATTTCTTTTTCCTAGTTGCTCAATCATGTCATCTATATGAGGAACGGATTAACACTCAATTTGGAATATTTGATTCCCTTGTCAGAAATCAATATGAAACCTAACTCTATCATCAGATTGTGGCACAAGAATTATAGCGGGATTCCGCTCACTTTTTGGGTGTTCGATAATGATAATCTTTAACGTCGTCTCCACCCCTTCTTCACTGCCTGCCTTGCAGTCTGAGGGTAGGGTTTTTTGTCTAATCACTCATGTGGTATGTAAGAAAGTGAATTAATAATTGGGGTGGGTGATAGTCCACCACAAGTTATAAAGTCACCATTTTGTTAGAACCAGCACACGATTTTAATAATTTAAGCCTCATCTCAACCCATGTTAGCTATGGCACAGAGCAGATAGGCTTAGCTATTTTTTGAAGCAGTTAAAAAGTTGAAACCACAACAAAATGAAAATTCCACCGCTATTTATAAAAATGGAGAATAATGTAATAAAAAAAATGATACCAAACAAAAATCAATAAGGGACCCAAGATATGAATTTCTAAACAGTTAAAAGAAAAATTTCCAAGAAATAGTCAAGTGCCAATCAGTAATCACTATTCAAGGTTGACCAGGACCTATGCATGAGTTCATGCTGACTGTGCCCATGTGAGAAACACCAAGCAGGTTCATCCCAGTCAAAGGCTGTACCTTCTGACTTAGTCCCTGAAATAGAAGTCAAAATACTCCAGTGGAGCAAGACAGCAGGCTGTATCCTTCAAAGTCCTTTCGATGTAAGAATAGTGTTGAGTGGGATTTCACTGAAGCTGTTGGATTTGGCATGAAACACTCAGCATGGGAAGCATCAAAGTTTGGGCCCAGGGAAGTCCTCTCACCAGCCGGATGCTTTTGGCACCTTCGACAGGTCAACAGTTGTACTTTCGGACTAACGGGCAAGATTTATATCAGGGCGGGTGACCTGCCAGTCCGCCATGGAGAAGGAGTAAATTACTCCATTCACATGATGGAGGGGCTGATTGCCTAAATTATAAATGACCACTAAACAGGAGGTCATTTATAAAAGCATTGCCAGAACCACTGTCATGGTATCAATCAATCAATCAATCAGGGGTTTATAAAGCGTGCTACTCACCCGTGAGGGTCTCAAGGCGCTGGGGGAGGGGAAGGGGCGCGGTGGCTCCAGCTCTGGGTCAGTCGAAGAGCCAGGTCTTGATGTTCTTCCTGAACGTGTGCAGAGTCGGGGAGCATCTGATGTTAACAGGGAGCTCATTCCAGGTTTTCGCTGCGATGTAGGAGAAAGCCCTCCCGCCGGTTCTGTTTCTGCGGATGCGGGGGACCTCTGCCAGGGCGAGGTCGGCAGAGCGGAGGTTCCTCCTGGGTACCTGGAAGGATAGTCTCTCATTGAGGTATTTGGGTCCGATGTTGTTGAGGGATTTGTAGGAGTGGGTGAGGAGTTTGAAGGTGACCCTCTTTTCGACGGGGAGCCAGTGGAGGCCTCGTAGGTGTTAGGTCATGTGCTCGTGGCGCGGTGCCCCGAGGACGAGTCTGGCTGTAGCGTTCGGGACGGTTTGGAGTTTGTGTAGAAGAGTTTTGTTGATTCCGGCGTAGAGGGCGTTGCCGTAGTCCAGTCTGCTGGTGATGAGTGTGTGGGTGACGGTCTTTCTGCAGTCGGGGGGGATCCACTTGAAGGTCTTAACGAGGTTGTGAAGGCAGTTGAAACTGGTGGAGGCGACGGCGTTGATCTGGCGGTTCATGGAGAGGGAGGAGTCCAGGATGATGCCGAGGTTCCGATCGTGGTCTGTAGGGGTGGGTGGGCTCCCGAGGGCGGAGGGCCACCAGGTGTTTTCCCAGGCGGTGGTGCAGGGTCCGAGGATGAGGACCTCGGTTTTCTCTGAGTTGAGCTTCAGGCAGCTGTCCTTCATCCAGGCTGCCACGTTTTTCATTCCTTCCTGGAAGCAGAGTCTGGCGTCTTTGGGATTCTTCGTGAGCGAGAGGATGAGCTGGGTGTCATCGGCGTAGGATACGATGTTTAGCCCATGCTGTCTGACGATGGCGGCAAGGGGGGCCATGTAGACGTTGAAGAGCGTGGGGCTGAGTGATGATCCCTGGGGTACTCCGCAGCTGATTTCCGTGGGTTTGGAGAGGAAGGGAGGGAGTCGGATCCTCTGGGTTCTGTTGGAGAGGAAGGATTGGATCCAGTCAAGGGCGGCTCCTTGTATTCCTGCGTCGTGTAGTCTGGCTGCGAGCGTGCGATGTGAGACGGTGTCGAAAGCTGCGGAGAGGTCTAGAAGGATAAGGGCTGCGGTGTGTCCTTGATCCAGTAGCATGCGGATGTCGTCGGTGGTGGCGAGGAGCGCGGTTTCAGTGCTGTGGTTGCTGCGGAATCCAGATTAGGAGGCGTCCAGGATGGAGTTCTTTTCTATGAAGGTGGTCAGCTGGGTGTTTACGATTCTCTCGGTGACTTTGGCCGCGAAGGGAAGGAGAGAGATGGACCTGTAGTTTTTCAGGTCCGTGGGGTCGGCTGTAGGTTTCTTAAGGACGGGTTTTACCTCTGCCCGTTTCCAGTCGTCCGGGCAGATGCCTGTTCTGAGGGAGGTGTTGATGGTTCTTCCTAGTTCGGGTGCGATGAAGGTGGCAGCCCTGTGGAATATGTGCAGTGGGCAGGGGTCCGTAGGGGCTCCTGAGTGAGTTTTCTTCATGGTCGCGGATACGAGTTCGACGGTAGCGGGATCCCAGGACGTGATGGTAGGCTTATCGGCGGTGGTCGGTAGGGTGGTGGTGGTGTTCGTCGTTGGTTCATTAAAGTTGTCGTAGAGGGCCTTGATCTTCATATGGAAGTAGGAGCTGAGCTTGTTGCAGAGTTCCTGGGAGGGTGTGACGTCCATGGCTTCGCAGGTGGGTTTGGCAAACTGCTGTCTGACGTTGAACAGTTCCTTGGCATTGGTCACGTTGGACTGGATTTTGTCTCTTATGAAGGTCCGTTTAGTGTCTCTTATGCGTTGGTGGTATTCCTTCAGGGCGCTCTTGTGGTTGTTCCGAGATTCAGTGGTTTTCAGGTTCCACCAGGCTTTTTCAAGGCGTCTGCAGGAGCATCTGGATTCTTGAAGTTCTGTGGTGAACCAGGCGGCTTTCAGAAGGTGTTGTTTGGCAGGGGGGCGGAGGGGTGCGAGTATGTCTGCGCAGCTGGAGATCCAGCGGTGAAATTCTCTGGCTGCGGAGTTGGTGTCATTCGTGTTGGTGGGGGAGTTTTGGAGGAGGGTGGTACTTTCTGTCAAAGCATTTTACTATGTGCTAAAATGCTGTGTCAGCAGGACACAACCCTGTAGCACAGAGAATTCTTTTTTCTTTTCACGAAGAAGAAAAGTAATGCTCCACTAACTATGGGAGGTCTCTACCATGACGGGAGGAGCATTATTATGATTTTACTGTTCCTCACAGCCAGGTTTTGCCAAGTGGTAAAAGAAAGCAAAAAATGGCTACATGTCCACCAATCTAAATTGGGCGGGTGGACATGTAGCCATTTCTCTGATGGCCCTCACTCCCCAGGGCCGTTGGAAAAGTTTACCACTGGCGGAGATAGAGTAGACTCCGCCTCCATATAGATTGGGTGGGATGACCAATACGTTGGCAGGGAGGAAACTTTGCCACCACTGTGAGAGAGTTTCCTTCTTGCCAAAATATAAGTCAGGTCCTTAGTCTTTTTTTGGAGCTCAGATTCCTCCTGCAGTGCAAGGCTGAAGGGTGTATCTGGGACAGTCACACAGTACCTGGCTAGGATTGCCATCATGGTTCCCTGAACTGGATTTGAATGGTCCACCAACCTGATTTTCTTGCCCCACAAGCTTGTTCCTTGGTCTGAAATATTTCTCATTCCAAACTTTTCAGAGGTTTCAAAGGAGATCCTTCTGGACACAATTAAGGCTCCCAGGACCTTATGGGCAGCACTCAGGGGTCAAAACACACTCTTGCAGAGGCCACCAGTAGGGTCCAATCCTCTTCCAGTTACAATTGGTCATGGGTTACTCCAGGAGAAAGGTCTCTTGCAGCTTTTGATGTCCCTGTAGCCACATAGGAGGTCGGCCAACAGGCCCTTGGAATTTACTTCTTTGTCCTATGTATAAGTGGAAGATGGTCCAGCCCCTTATGACTACTCCCAGTTTTCTAAAGACACACAGATAATGGTCGGAATGCAGAGCAAATCAAATCTTCACCCCCAGTCCTAGAGATCTGGGTTAAATTCATCGTTCTTTTGCTCACCATGCCACCCCAGTTTAGACCCAGTAATATGCAAATCAGTCTTGATCCTGTGCCTCATGGGAACAGTCCAGCTCAAACTCCCAAGCCAGGCCCTCCCTGGACCGGAAACAAGCACCCTGGGATCGGTTTCGGGGCATCATCCCACATCAGCTAGGCTAGCTTGAATCCAGTGGCACAGTGAGCCCGAGACCCACGTCTGGGCATACCCGGCACACTTAGGGCAAGAAAGCAAAAGACACACAGATGATCAAGGGTATGCAGAGCAAATCAAACATTCACACCCACTCAAGAGATCTGGGTTAAATACATCATTTTTTTGTTCACCATGCCACCCCAGTTTAGACCAAGCCATATGCAAATCAGCCTTGACCCTGTGCCTCATGGGAACAGTCCAGCCCGAACTGCAAACCAGGTCCTTCCTGGACCAGAAGCAAGCATCCTGGGACCGGTTTTGGGGCATCACCCCTCATCTGCCAAGCTAGCTTGAATCCAGTGGCACAGTGAGCCCGGGACACATGTCTGGGCATACCGGGCACACATAGGGCGAGAAAGCAAAAGACACACAGATGATGGACGGAATGCAGAGCAAATCAAACATTCACCCCCAGTCAAGAGAGCTCGGTTAAATCCATCATTCTTTTGCTCACCATGCCATCTCAGTTTAGACCCAGCCATATGCAAATCAGTCTTGACCTTGTGCCTCATGGGAACAGTCCAGCCCGAACTGCCAAGCCAGGTCCTCCCTGGACTGGAAATAAGCATCCTGGAACGGTTTTGGGGCATCACCCCTCATCAACCAGGCTAGCTTGAATCCAGTGGCACACAGTCTTCTGGCAGAATAGTCAGTCCTCTTCAATTCTTTCACAGCTCCAAAAGGTGTTCTGCTGATCTCTGGGTGAGGTGCCACTGTGGTAGGATTTATTAGTCAGTGGTTGCGAGTAAATGTTCCCCTGGGGTAACTCTTCTCAATTTTACAGGACATTCTGTTTGTCTTACTGCAATCTATCCTACATTGTACCATTCACATGAAAATCGAAGATGGCACAGGCCTTCTGCCCCTGAAGTGGGCCTGTAGGCCAGTCAAGGGTGTGTTTAAGGAAATGAACAGCCCCCTCCTCCCCAACTATACCAAACTGGTACTGTGACTAGCACCCCCTCCCTGGGCTGGTGCCCATTCAGCTACTGAGGGCCTGAAGATCAAAGGGTTCATCCCCTCAGACGTTCCCTTACACTTGACTATGAATGGCCAGATCTCACCCTTATTCCTTTGAGGTAAATTAAAATCCTGAACCCTCCCAGCTGCTCTTCCTCCACAGATAGGAGTCAAATACCTCCCCCCTTTCAATACTATCACCAGGCCTAAGCCATTGACTCTGCTCTGGGAGAGGTTTTCACATCTCGTTAAGGTCATGCACTGGCAGTGACAGCTGCTAGCAGCCTAATTCAAATTAGCCTCCAGGAGATTCAGGCAGGGAAAACATAACTTTCTAAATTGTAATTTTCCTAAATATTTCTCTAGCTTGACCCAAATCGGATTTAGCAAAATTAATATATTAATCTGCATTCTAGTTTTCTTCTTAGGACAGTTAGAGCCTTCCACAGCAAAACGAGGTTTAGGGGGCTTGTCACTATAGGGACATGCTGATATAAAATGTCTACATATCCCACTTTTAAATACTAGGCATTCTACCTTGTGGCCATAATGCCGACGTAGGGCTAACATTATAATTTAAAGAAAAGTTTTTCCCCTGTCAAAAGGTTTATTTTGGCAGGTCAGACCTCAGATTTAAACCACAGTGGTCAGCCCACATTGATATGCTTGAAGCCATGTTTTCCTGTTCATATTCTATGGCTTTACAGGGACAGTTAAATATGCCAATCAGGGTTTAGCCAGGTTATACACGTTTTAGGGGTCAAAGCTTACACATGGGCACTGGACAGCATGCCCCAGTGTGCAGAGTCTAAACACCAGCAATAAAACGTAGCAAAAAATCGGGATTACCAAAAGAAAAGAGTCATTTCCTCCTATGGTTCAATTATAATTTGAGGGGGAATCAGGGTAGTACAGTTGACACTTCCACAAACAAACCTGGAAAGGCTTCCAACATACTATTTATGTCATCATTTTTTTCTTGAGTCAGACCATCTCCTCTTGAGATTGGATTTGCAGTTTATTCAGGGCTGATGGATTCTAAACCATGCTTTACTGCTGTGAAGAAGTATCTTGCCAATATTTCGACCAAAGTACAAGATATGTTTGGATTTTTGTGTGTTTTTCTAACAATTCTGTTTGATATGCTACATCTTTTGAATAATTTCTTGGGGCCCTGCCTTTTCCTTCCCATGGGCGAACATACAACAATAATGCCCAATCATCAAGTTGGAAAGCTTTCAATTGAATTGCCTGATCATAATAGCATTTTTTGTTTATTTGGGGCTTTTCCAAATTTGTAAGATTTATTTGAATGGTTTTATTATATATGCTCATTTAATTGATACTCATACTCTAAAAGGGAGTTTTCAGTATTATACTGCTGCTCATATTGTTCCCTTGCAATATCTAAATGGGTTTTCAACCAAATAATAATTTAAAAGCAAGATATCCCATGGAGGCCTGTACTTGACATCTTAAACTAAATCCAGGCCGAGGAGGCATTCTGTGCAAATTTACCCACCTTCACTCAACAGTTTCTTCAATATTGTTTTAAAGGTAGTACTATTGCATTGCGTTCTACCAACCCATCCATCTGAGGGTGTTAGGCTGAAGTTCTGTGTTTGTGTTTTCTCAGTTGTTTACATATGTGCTTCATTAGTGTTGAATAAAAATTGGTACACCGACCAGTCAGGCTTTCTGTGGGAAACCTTGTACAGAAAAAACATCCATCACAGCATTTGTCACTTGAGTAGAGGTATTGTTACTAAATAGTATTGCTTTAGTGTAACATGCTATTTGGACCCAGCTGAAGTAAGAATTAACAATACTGCTATATGAATCCCTACCTTTTGAAAGGATGCCCCACTTAGGGGAAGGACTGGAGAGGAGCTTTGGCAACATACCCTGGATTGATTGTGTGGCAAACAGGACTTTATCAGAAACATTGATATATATTTGCAAACATCACTGGTCAAAAAATAATTCTAAAAGTATTACATTTTTTCTTTGTAAATTCTACCCCATGTTGATGAGTGTAGGCTAAATATAATACTTGCTTCTGGGGAATAAGGTTTCTTGTTAGTGGAAGGTACTTTCTATAAAACATACCACCTTCCATAGAAAATAAAATTCTACCTGATTGGGATTATGCTCCAACCTGGATGTATGAGGGGCCTCCTCACTGTTGGATGTTACTGTAATACAGCTCACAAAATTCTGTCACCCTTTATTCTATCTCAAGGTCAAACATAGACTGAGGGTTTTATTATACCATACACAAGGAAGCCTGTACCATGATTTTATTATTTTTGTCTCTTTCTCTCTGCATGTCTTCCTCAGCCATTTGCACTGTGACAACATCTACCTTACATTAAGGAGCTGCTTGCCAACATTCTCGTTCATGATCCATGGTGGTCACCAAACATTGTCTGAACTATAGGTTGTCAGTACCTAAAAAAAATGTTTTCCTGATAGTCATGGAATTGCTCCGACCTTGGCTTTGATCACTTAATTCCCTAACTGGTGGAGAATGGTTACAGTTAAATAATTCTTCTGATCACCATGTACACAACTAACCTATACCCCTGGGTCTTTTTCCTACTGTGTGTGTTCTTTCAAATATCCTATTATGACTGTTTATTCTCCATGACTCTATTTGAGCTTGTACTGGTCTTCCATTTGCTATTATGTGTTTTTTCAGATGGGAATGTTTTGCCCTTCTGCATAAAGGATAGGATTCTCCACAAACCCTGTCTCCATAACTTCCACAAGTTGTCCCTTTAGACATATACGATCAATATGGCCCCAGTCTCCACACTTAATACATTGTGAACCTGGGGATGTATTTACAGTAGAGTGGTTACTTTCCATATAAGCTCACTTCTATCGGGTGCTGTGTTTGGTAATTCCTTGTTGTGTGAGCTGTTTATCGGACCTCCTTTCATAACTGCCAGCCCCCAATTTATACTTCTTTAGGGTCCTGGTTTCCAGGCATGGGCACAATTATATTTTTTAACTAAATTAACTGCTTCCTGTAAGCACACATTGTGATGCTGCTTCACCCACCTTCAACCACTTTGTATTTCCAAACATAAGGTATCAATTATAACTGCTTTGATAGATGTTTCTTCTTCCAACAATATATCCCCAAGACGTTTTAATCAGAGTGTTTCTTTACATTTTATATAACAACATTCTGAGTCAGACCTATTCTTCCTAAATTATCTTGTTTAAGTATGTATGAAGGTTAGTCGCTGCTGGGTTGGCTACCTGGTAGGCAGCCTGTGTTTTTTTCTGTAAATAAGGGTGCAATGTATTTTCCTCATCTTTCAGTTGGCCAGGCTGCCTCCTATGCAACACTTTCAAAGATAGTGGAAAAATAAGTGGGATCTTACACCCATGTAAGTTTTGCAATACTGCAGCCAGTCTGTCATGAATGTCATTTGGGGGATGCCAGGAGTCAAGCTGCGACCTCTGGACTTAGGCGTGTGACCCCTGGTTTGTTGCTTTTGACCTCTGTCTTCATGAAGAAAAAACAGAGTTTTCTGTTGGGTGACACATTTTAAAAAGGTACCACATTTGTGGCAAGTGCTACGTTAATGGTAAGAAGATCAGTGTATATCAGGGCTGTCAAAAACAGGCCCAGGCAGGCTGCATTCATATACGTTTTTAATATAGCCACTTAAAATACATTTATATGAAATTAATCTAAAATGCACCACATTTACAGCGTGAATAGTTATCCTGTAAAAATGGCATAGATCAAACGGTCTTGGACATATTTTGAATACTCCTGGTATATAAAAAAAAGCAATTATAGTTATTAGCATTTATAATTTAGGCACCTGCTACACAAGTCAGATGCTCTTCACAGAATAGGGATCCACTTTTCTTGTACCCCCAAGCAGTGGTGACAGAAGAAGGGCAAAGGATTGGAAACTGAATGTGAAATGTATATCCTCATTTTTGGTTGGGACATTTGGTCCCAGGGTTTGGTTGGCGGAGTCTATGTGCAGATTGATAAGGAGAGCCTGCACACATGTACCAATGAAGGTCAGCCTCTGTTTAATGATTATCCTCTTCTGGAACAGCACTGATGATATGGGTTTATGCCTGGGAATATATAGGTTTTACCTTCATATGTGGAAATTCTGCTGGGGCTTCTGAGGCTGTGCTTGATCATTTGATGCGGTCTAGGTATATTGTGGTTGTGCCTAGGCAAATGATGGTTATGGATAGAAAATTATGGCTGTGCATTTGAGGCTGTGACATTTAAAACAAAGTTTAGAAACACGATGACAGTCGCTGACCAATGATGGCTTTTCCTCTGGTCTATGATGCCTGTGCTCCTGGCTGCACCCCGGCATATGAATTCAGCCAACTCTGTATACTGTTCTTCTACATCTAAACAGCTAAAATGCACTTTTATCTGCTTTAGTGTCATTTCTTTTCATTGTCAGTGAACTCCATTCTGATCATTTCAACACGGTCAAAAGATCGAATGACATATGTGGTGACAACAGGATCAAACATCATATGATGTTAATTCTTGTGATGTTATCTTGGGGTCAAATGGCAACTGATGCCACTTCTGATAGTCCTAGCATGTTGGTGAATCAACGTCTATGTTGTATGTTAGCCACCAAAGCCCATATTGCATTTAGTGTCCTGGGGCCGCAATAGGCATGGGTACCCATTTATGCACCCCTAGGGCACTGTTGTATTACAGCAGGGTTTGCAGAAGCTTGTGTGTATCTTCTGGATTACAGATAGCGCTGGTGCACCCATAGCAACAGTGCCATCTCAAGGATGTGTTCCTCATTAGCATGGGGCCTTCATCCTATGCAAATGAGGGAAACACTTTGCCTCTGCACCCAAGCTGTATTTTGGGTGTAGGCACAGAGGGAAAACGGCTGCCAGGAGGTGCAGTGATGGTGTGCCACAAAGAGTTGGTGCTCAGTTAGTGGGTCCTCTGAGGGTACCTCCATGGAGAGGGGAAACAGGGCCTGGACCCCCCAGAAATGGGGGAAACAGGGCATGGACTTCCCAGAAATCCTCATGCCGGAGAATGCAGTCATTTACGACCCAGGGAAATGCAGAGTGGATGCTTCGAGCAGCCACTGTGCCTTTCACTAATGTGCTGCAACTTTGCGGCTACCCTGAGGGAAGCACATTGATAATGATAGGGTACATTGTCCTTACTTATATCTAGCATTCATGTTTAGGGATGTCACGTGGAACAAACAGGTACAGAGCATTGTTACATAACACAGGCCCCATATCTGAAAGTCTAAGAATAGCATTGTCTTGTGCGGCATCATTTTGAGTCAATCTACTGTTTTGTTTCTATAAGGCTAGGTGGAATACACTCCATTTTTGTTCAGCATTCTGGACATATTGTTCCAAGGTTATCTATAAATGTCTTTGGCTCTCCACCAACTGCTGAACAATAGGATACATAGCACATCAAGTCTCACTTTTCACACCACTTGTGAGTAGTCAGGAGGGTTATAGATTTCTAAAGGATTGGATTTATTGTCCTGTAGCTTACAATGTGAAATATCACTTTCTTTAAAAGATCTTTTTGAATTCTTTTTTCTATATTCTCCCAGTGCTGGAATTCATGGAGCTGTTATCTGCTGCTTCATGGCAGGCAACACTAGGCAATTACCTACCATCTTGAGGAAGGAACAGGTAAGTGTTATTTAAGAGATATGGAGTGAGGTTTTGAAATAATATCTAAATTCTCTCATTTGTAGACATATTAAGGAATTAACTCTTGACTCATTGGCAATTACACATTTAACCTTTTATCAAGTCTTGGCGAGCTTTGAAAATGCTTTTATTATGGATTAGATTTTCAGAAAAGTTTTCTTTTCTGTGTTATTGAAGTGACAGACGAAACAAAGAAAGTACATTTGTATTTCTTTTTTTCCTCTGAAGTATTTCCTTTACTGCTCTCTGGACTCAACTAGTGCTTCAAGGTAAATTTTCAAATTCTTTCTTCTCTTTTCTGGCTTTAAAATGTTGAAATGTAGTTCTCCTCCGCCTCAGGACTTCCCCTCATGGCTGCCCTGTCCTTATAGTCTTTATGCTTGCCAATCCTGTAACACACCCTCGGGTCACAATCTCAGCCGGGTCAGTCTTCTTCTGGTTGGCTGTGCTGGTTGGCTGGCCTGGTGACTGGCAGGATGGGAGTCCATCTCCTCATTATCTCATCTTTGTCTGTGTCTGGCCTCCAATTACCTCAGCCCTATGGCCTGAGGAAACTTGATTCCTGTGTTCTTTTCATCCACCAGCTGGGTTTCCCCTAAGTCCCTAAAAAATGCCTGTTCCATGAGCACAAGAAGCAATTGGGAAGACCTGGCTTGGCAGTTCGGGCAGGACTGTTCCCATGAAGCACAGGGTCAAGACTGATTTGCATATAGCTGGGTCTGAACTGAGGTGGCGAAGTGAGCTAAAGAATGATGAAGGATTCAACCCAGATCTGTGACTGGGGTGAGTGTCTGAAAAGTTTCAGGGCTCCGTCCATCATCTCCTTGTGTTTGCTTTGTTCCATGAGCACAGCATGCACCCAATGTATGGGATTCTTTTGAGTTTGTTTAGGCAGAGGACGTGTATGCTTCTGGTACAAATCCTATGGTAGACAGCGCACACTCACCTCTGCACCATGGTGAGAGGCTGGGCATTACATTGTGCAAGGCAGCCTTGTTAGAGTGCCAGCTCGAGGGATGACAGCAGCAGCAGGACACTGTTAGTAGATATGACTCTGCACTGTGCTTTCCACCTTGCACCATTCAGTGTACCAAATTTGGTTGCTGCACCACAATGCATTAAAAATGACTACACAACTGTCATTAATAAATGGCTTCATTATTGGAAAGTGTGTAGTGCTAAAAAAACGGAAAGTGACCAGGTACCGTATTATGCATGTGTGCATGCTTCGTGCGCTCCTGCAACGCTATGAATTACAGGAGTCACAGACGCTTGTGCAGCCCCTTCTGTAAAACTGATCGTGCAAGTGCAACATAGCACCCATGCTATCTTGTGAAGGAGTTCCCTCATTTGCATGAAAGTGTGGCCCATTAAAATAAGAGAATCACTTTGCCTCTGGACCTACACAGTATTACAGATGCAGAGAAAAACAGACGCATAGGAGGTGGACTTACAGTGCACCACAAAAAGGTGGCTCACTCTCAGTGCGCCCCCTAAAAGAAGCTTTCTGGGAGGGTGAAAGGGGGCCCTATGGAACCCCCAAACATACCCCTGTTGCAGTCACTCATTGAATCCTGCATGCAGAGGGGTCCCTGTCCCCTCGTTAGAGTACAGATGGATGCCGCCTGCACACTAGGAGTGACTTGTAAGGAGCCACTCCGTATTTCACTGAATGCATTGCTCTCAGGGCAGCAATGAATTTGCGGCTGCTCTGGGGACAGCAAATTTACTGTTGTAGGGCACACTGTTTCTGTTTGCGCTGAGGTGCAAGATGGGACAGCGCACTCATTACATAATATGGGCTCTGGAAGATTAAAATTAAGAATTAGAAAGAAAGGATTGGAAAGTTAGCTGGAATGTAAAGAGTTACTATAAATGCTATGGGGAGGGAGGGCAAGTTTTGGAAAATACAAATAAATAAGATCTAGAAGTCACTACTGATTATTATATTCGGAAGATAGATCATTTTATATTGTATTACTCTGGATCCCTAAATGCTTAAGAGTGTATGCAACTTTGTAAAATAGAACTATTGAAAAAAATAAAAATAACTTATAAAATACGTAAATAAATAAATATTGCCTTATCATAGTCAATGGGAAAAGCTATGGTATCTGACACTCTTACTGATAGCTCCTGTAAGGGGAGCCTCTGTCACTACTTCTATGTGAGCATTACACAGGATACGGGAACAGCATCAAAACACAAAGGGGGGTGTGTTATCACAGATCTTGGAGTAATATGATGTCATGGGCAAAGGATTTAAATGGAGGTACTCTAGGATATGATCACACAAATAATAAAGTAATCATACCCATCCCACAGTCCAGAGATGGAAGTGTCACAAGGTAGCATCGCATATAAGAGATTTAAATTTGCAAATTATGGAGCTCATGACAAAGATGTGTAGAAGCTGAACTGTGACATCATATAATGTCAATTCAAAGATAGAAGCAGAACCGAGACAGGTGAACAGTGCAGTTTGCAGTAGCGGACACAATGATGAAGTAAAATGTTTTTAACGTTCACTGTGTAGCTCATACCAAAAACTGGTGGACTTCTATGCAGTAAAACAGTTGCATTTTTTAAGAAGCATTTGCTGATTCCTTTGAGTGGGGCTCTCTCCTTGAAGCAGCACCCAGAGGGTATGACATAGCCCTCGCCATATAGGTATCCTTTGAATGTCTCTTCCTCAAACCACCCACCTGCCATTCCCAGGGGGCCTGAGCCTTGCTTCAGAATTAAGTTGGTGGCTCCTCCCTTTCTAGTTACAGAAGCTCTGATGCTAATATACGTGAACTGGTTTTAACTATAAACATGTTCTAGTGTGAAAGTACTTCTTCATTTGTCGATTCAACTCCCCCTTCCGCTGACACACACATTCACAAACTTGTCCATAAAATAACAAGCCCTATCATTAATTAACAAGCATTGGTAATGCATCGGTTTCACCTTTGTAATGAATGAAGAGCTGTTTCATCAATACTCGTTTGGGAGAAGGAAAGAGCTCCCTGACAGATAACATGGGAGTGGAGAGGATATGGCACAGCGGGCAGAGATGCTGACTCGAGAGCTGGGGATTCCAGTTCGAGTCTCGGTGGCGCCGCGCAACATCTTCTGATTCTATGCAAATCTCTTAATCTCTCCGGGTGATAAATTGCTATATAAATATGCTGCAATAGTAAAAGGCAAAACTTTATGAAAATATAGTTCCACCAAAGCGGATGTTAATAGAATTTCTGTGGCGGGAAACTGATAAGAGAAGCAGATGAGGAACAAGCATTGCAAGAAAATATGCTACAGGCAGTAGAAATGGAGGAAAGGTAAGTGGCATGCACAGGAACCAGTGAGAATCCAGGAAAGAGATGAGGTGGGATGTAAGTCCCATTTAAGTTTATATTAAAACCAATAGATTTCTCAAGCACGGCACACGCTCTGTGCAGGTGAAACCTAAATATGAGCTTGTCCTGTGCTTCAGCCAAAAAACTGCTATAATGACCATAAAACACCGTTGTTCTGAACTAGCTCGCTTTCTTGGGAAACTTGGATCACTTATCTCTCCTCACCTTATTTTTATTGGCATCTTTGGCATTTAGCTGTCCCTCTGAGTAAAGCTTTAAGAGTGTCCCATAGTGTGGTGTGTCAGACCTCCCCTGTATCGTTTTCTGTCATAACGTTAGTGATGGCTTCTGGGATGACTGTCTTGTTTTGCTGGTTTTGTGTTATAACATCTCTAAGCCTCTAGAAGCCAGGGGACTTTTTAGATTCAGGGAAGAGCAGAACTATGGAGATCAGTATGTGGTCTTGCAGGGTGAAATTCCATTTCTAGTTTTCCCTCCAAAAATGCTGGTGTTCCTAGAAAGTTAGGCATATGTTTTGTGGCATGCCAAATAATAGGTGTATTCTGTGCAGGTGAAATACAATCTTCTACATGTGTCTGCCACTGCAACCTCCTTCACCCATCTTATTCTCCCTCCTGTGAAAGCTCCCAAAGTCCCAAATCACTTCACCAATCTGCCATGTTCATTATCCATTACGATCTTGTGGTCTCCCCCAGTAAGTATCTTTCTGTCTAGTGTCTAGAGGATTTACATGATTGCTTGAGTTAGAAAAGTGTCTTGTCTTGTGTTGGGGTGTATAAGTAAGCTACTGTGATGCCCTCACCTCCCACTCTAAATCCAAGGACCAGGACTCTCCCTCAATGCTCATGTATCTTAGCCACCACCTCCCCAGCAAACCTGTAGGAGATCATTATTCCCACCCCTTCCTTTTTCATGGGACCTGAGGAGAGGTATTGTCTGTGAATTCTTTTGGATCTGATCCTCTACCTATCCTTGACTAGTGGATGTGTCTCCTGTATCAAAAATATGCCACGGTTTGTCTCATGAGGCATAGAAAGTAATGCTAGGTGCTTCCTAAGGTTATTTAGCCCTCTAGCATTAAAGTTGACCTTTTTGATCTGCATTATGATCAACAGCATTGGTGACTGACCTGTATTTGAATAGTATGCTGCAACCAGAGTGTACAACCCTGAATGGTCCTGAGTCTCATATGAGCATTGTGTGTATGTGCCCTCCTGTAATTTGCCCCTTCCCACAAATTATTAAGCAATAAAACAAAAATACAAAACTAAATGTCAAACCACTTTTGGTATGGGGTACAGTGCCTCAAGATAGTGGCAACCTCCATGGAAAAAGGACATCTAGAAAGGAGAGTTTGCGGTTATGTTGTTACACAGTTCCTCCAGCCCATCTCCTTTCTTGGTAGTGCTTCAACAACAAGTTCATGTCTCAATTTCTCAGCTCTCTTCAAGTTGACATCCAAGTATCTGATAGGGTATGTTATCACTGTAAGCTTTTTAGAACAGCCTTCCTTTCTTGGGCCATAGCAGAGGGATACACCTTCATCCTTTTTGGAGGCTAGTTCACCCTTGGCCAATTGAAGCTCTGCCAGCTTGGAGACACATCTCATGAGCGCAGCTGTTGTGAGGAATCCCCCTCTGGAAGGTCTAGAATTTTACTTGCTTCTGAAAGTGATCACAGTTAATACAGGCGACCCTGCTAGCTGAAGACTATCTAAAATGGGTGCCCCATCCAAATTTGACATTCTGAGTTTTAGGAACCCTGCACCTTTGAAATGTGATTGTCGAAAGATTTTGGAAGAGGGAAATCTTGTAACCTAGCAATTTGATGGGTCACATCTCTCGTGCCACCCGAAGGATGTCTTCTTTTTCAGTGAAGTGATGTACACTTGCAAGGCTGTTCAGCACTCTAGCCCCGATACTGGGGCTTGCCCAGCTATGTGTACTCTATCAATCTTAATCTTAATCTTGTTGTTGTTATCTGAAGACTGGATATGCAGGATGAATTTTTACAAACAATGTAGTCTGTTTGGGCCTTTTGCGTTTTTTGCAATTCCTCGTATTCTCCAGGTCTTCCGCATTGGCGTTGAGATCCAAGTGCTGATCTTTACGGAGGAGTATCTCTTGCTTCAGCATTTCAACTTCTTCTTCCTATGATGCTCCAGTGTCCTCTAATGCCGAGGCAAGGTGCCTATGTCTGTAACGTACTGTTTCACCTCTCTGAGCTCCTGAGCTAATTTGTGGGATCTTGCTTAACCACACCTAGGATTCCATAAGGATTCCATGAATGTTTTTGTGAGGGGTTCCATGTCCGCCAAGGGTTGTGGAGAGTGCATCTCGTTCTGCGCATTGTGTTGAGGGCGGTACTTGGAGACAGTGTCCAATTTTGCTTGTGCCGATCTGGTCAGCATATCTCTAACCTTGGTGTTGTTTTTGATTTTTCAGGATGCCCTTGTGCCTTTCTGCATCTTCTATTTTGCCTGGGCATGACGCATCCATTTGGCCCTGTGGCAGTTACCAAGGGCCTGATGGATGATCGTTTTTAGAGGCTGCAAACGGGAAATCAGCCTTCTTGCGACAGCTAAAAAGGGTTGTAGCATGTACCAAACCTATTTTGCAAGTTGGTAACCTGTTACCAACTCGCAAAATAGGTTTTATGTGTCGCATTTAGGAAGGGGCATGCCAAGGGCATCCCTTCCTAATAGCGAGTCACAGGGGGATGCAAGATTGTTTTGCAACTGCAAATGTGGTCGCAAAACAATTGTATTTATCAGTAATTTCAAATTGGTTGTAAGCCAGTTGCAAATGGAAAGGAGTCTCCAGGGGATCCCGTCTCCTTTGTGAATGGTAGCGAAAATGTTTCTTTAAGAGCAGGCAGTGGCCCCACAGACCACTGCCTACCCTTAAACAAGCATTGGCCATGCCAATCGGTCTCGCCATATTAGTGTTTTCTGAAAATATAATTGTAATAAGACATAATGTTTGATATATTATTTTAAATAAAGGACTGACAGTGCTTTAGTTTTTTTAATCCAACTTTTATTTTAACAGTAATTAAATGTTCTTTTATTTGGTTTTATAAACCTGTGAAGTAGTTACCTTGGGCTCCAAGAAGACGGGCGCCAAGTTACGCTGCTACTTTGAAGTTATTTGTTTCTCCTATGGCGCTAAAGCACACAATGTGAAGAAGACCTGGGAAGTACTTGGGTGCGGCTTTAACAAATGATGTGTTTGTATTGTAAAAGAGAAGCACAGAATGAAAAGGAGGCTTGTGAATTTTTAGGCTGTGGCTACAACAAAACGGATGTTAGGACAGACACCAACTTAGTTTAAAAAAAAAACTTTTGTGTGCCGAGGAATCACATGATAGCTATACGCGAAAACTGTTTTACATTTATAAACATTATGCGCTTAGCAGCAAAAGACTAGATTACCCCAAAAATTGTAATTGAAACACTATTATTCCAGGCAGAAACATTTGAGACATTAGCAATATGACGTGTTTGGCTAACAAATAACACAGTATTAGGAAATGTAATATTGAATTAAACGGAAAACGGCAGTGGAGCTGTAGCTGAAACCGAAACATTGCTTTGAATGAAATGGGAAAGTAATGCAAGCTTCTGTGTAAGTCCGCTGGCTAGGTCCATAAATATAGAAATACTATGGGCAAACACACAGCAGCAATGTAAACCACGGGGGAGCTGTAGCTCAAATAAGATTGCCTCGAACAAAATGCAGCATATGTGCCGCTGGCTATGGAAGCCCAAAGGTTACTGCTGGCGCCGCTGTTTTTTTATTGAAGCTCCTTAACGTTTATTGAATATGGCACAGAGAAGGCTCAGAAAAATAGTGAGATTCAGAGGGAGATATAGGATATAGAATTAGAATAAGAGTGTGTGACAGAGAGAAAGAGATAAAAAAGAAGAGAAAGCATGAAAAGAGAGAGGGTTATGGGTAAACGCATGTATGGATGAGTGGGTAGATAGATGGGTGGGTGAGTGAGTTACTGGCTAGCTGGCTAATGGGATGGAATGATTCGGTAAGTGGATTTGTAGTAGAATGAGGAGATAAAAACAGAGCCAAAGAAAGAAGAGGGAGAGTATGAGGATGGTTTTAACATTTGTTGTATAGTAACATTTCGTTTGTAATCCCGCTAACCTGCCTAACCTAAGAATTATTAGGCAAGTTTGCGCTATGAACATATTTATTACAACAATATAAAAAGGAGTGCAGTTAGATGTAGATATAGCTAGTTACAATACCTGCTAATTAACTCTGTGCCACTGTTTTTTTATTAAAGCTTATTATCGTTTACTGAACATGGCACAGAGAAGGCTGAGGAAAATAGTGAGATACAGAGGGAGATATAGGATATAGAATTAGAATAAGAGTGTGTGGAAAGAGAAAGAGACCAAAAGCAGAAGAGAAAGCATGAAAGAGAGAGGGTTATGGGTGGATGTATGCATGGATGAGTAGGTAGATGGATGGGTGGGTGGGTTACTGTCTAGCTGGCTAATGGGATGGAATGGTTTGTTAAGTGGATGGGTAGTGGAATAAGGAGATAAAAACAGAGGCAAAGAAAGAAAAGGAAGAGTATGAGGATGCTTTTAACATTTGTGTAACAGCAACTTGTTGTTTGTAATCCGGCTCCTTAACCTGCCTCACCTAATAATTATTAGGTAAGTTTGCGCTGAGAACATATTGATTATAACAGTGTGAAAAGGAGCGCAGTTAGAAGTTTATATAGCTGGTTACAATAGCTGCTTATTAACTTTTTGGCGTGCTTGCTGAGCGCACGAACTGCTGTGGGTTTTTTGTTTGCTTACAGTAACAGCACATTGAGTACAACACTATAAAAGGGAACGCAGTTAGATGTTCATATAGTTTGCTACAATATAAGTTTAGTAACTGTTTTTTTTTTTTTGCTGACCGCACCAAGTGATGCAGAGTGTGTAGGTGTTATAAACAAGCACCAATGTAAAGGGCAAGGGAGCTCTAGCTGGGAAACGAAAAATTGTATCGAACGAAATACCAAAGTAAAGCAAGCTTCTGTGTAAGTCTGGTGGAGGGCTGTAGCTAAAACGAAAAAGAAGCATCGCCTCACAAGAAACGCTAAGGGGTTGATGCAGAGGCATGGAGCACTAATAATGCGGGCTGAGAAATGCTGTAGCGAAAACCGATTCAAAAACACGACAAAAGCAAAGCAGTTGCTACAGCAGAAAAAATGGCAAAGTAAAAAAATTTGCCACACAAAAACGGCTAAGGGGTCGATGAGGAGGCACGGAGCACTACTATTGCACTTTGAGAAATGCCGTAGCGAAAACGAAAGCAAGGCTGTTGCTACTGCAGAACAAAAAGCACTAATAATGCGGGCTGATAAATGCGATAGCGAAAACCGAATTTAAAACACGAGAAAAGCAAAGCAGTTGCTACAGCGGAGCAAAAAGCACTAATAATGCGGGCTGATAAATGCTGTTGCGAAAACCGAATCTAAAACACGAGAAAAGCAAAGCAGTTGCTACAGCGGAGCAAAAAGCACTAATAATACGGGCTTAGAAATGAAAAAACACTAATAATGCAAGTTGAGAAATGGCGTAGCGAAAACCACGACAAAAGCAAATCAGTTGCTACAGCGGTGCAAAAAGCACTAATAATGCGGACTGATAAATGAGAAAACACTAATAATGCGGGTTGAGAAATGGCGTAGCGAAAACCGAATGAAAAACACGCCAAAAACAAAGCAGTTGCTACATCGGAACAAAAAACACTAATAATGCGGGCTGATAAATGCGATAGCGGAAACGGAATCTAAAACAAAAACCGCTAAGGGGTTGATGAGGAGGCACGGAGCACTACTATTGCACTTTGACAAATGCCGTAGCGAAAAAGAAAGCGAAGCTGTTGATACAGCGGAAGTCAACCAAGCTTCCCTTCAAGTCCCCAGAAAAAAAGAGATCCACGCAGAAAAAAAAACCGAAAAGAATCCCATGTAAAGGGGCCAATAGCCAAAGGTGTGTCCAAGAAGGAAAAGGAGGGACGTAACACACGCATAACAAATAGCAAGAAGCCAATTTAAAAAAAATAAGTGAAGAACGAATCGGAAAACGGAGGCGGAGCCTCCCTCACTATACTGTATACAGCATCTCTCGACGAGACAGCGCATGCGCTGCCTAGCCGAGACCTAAAAATGAAACAGAAATGTTTCATTTTTCTTTTCGAAACACATTCCAGTTTCCTTTAAGGAAAACGGGATGCGTTTTTTTTTTTTTAAAGTTGCTTTATTTAAAAGCAAACACAGACATGGTGGTCTGATTTCCCCAGAAGGCCACCATTCCTGTGTTATTGGCCATTCCCAATGGGTCGCAAATGGAGACCTGCCTCATGAATATTGATGAGGCAGGTCAATTGCGACTCCATTGGGAATCGCTAACGTGTCTGAGACACATTAGTACATTTCATTTTGCTGGTCTCTAATTGCGAGTTGCAAATTATCACAATTAGAGACTTGCAAAATGAAATAGTCGTACATCTGGCCCTGAAACCCCTGCGGGTCTCAGTATGACCAGCAATGTTGGGGATGGGGTCCCTTTTTCAGCTGCTATGCCAGAGTGGGGTTGCTTACTTCACTCTGCTATAGGGCCCACTCATTCCTCCACAGGAGTTGTTGCTGCAGGTTTATAGACCAGAGGCCTACCTCTCACTCTGTTTTCCCATGTGAAGCAGACAGAGTTGCCACCACTTCAGTTTCCCTATTTGGGCACATGGGCAGTTCCCTGGCTATTGGGCTCTTTCGCAGTGGTTGCTATTGCTCTGCGCTCGTTCAGTACACACTCTCTCACTCTCCTCACATGCATCTACAGCGCAGAGTTCAGGCTCACTTGGCTGCCACCCTCTTGTGTACCGGGGCAACCACTTCCCAGGAGCTTCCCTTTTCAATCTGAAGTCACCAGTCCTAGCTCTGCATACTGGGTTCTAGGTCTCACCTTCTGCTGCCTAGATCTCTGTTTTGGAGGCTACTCTATTCCGATAGCGGTGACGGGCAGTAGAGCAGGAAGCTACCCATCCGCAGTCCTGCCATGTGCCAGGCATTAGTCTAATTCATTTCAGTGTGGTACTACGCATTACACATTTTGGGGTCTCTCTGACATCGTTCTTCCCGTGCCCTGCTGGGCTGGGTCACTCACATGATGTCAGAGTCTTGCTACTCTCCTGATTTTGTCAGTAGGGAGGGGGGCCCCACCACAAAGGCTGGCAATCTGTGTTTTGTTTGTCTGCTGGCCTGCCCGGCGACAGTAGGCACCAGAGGAGTGTATTGTTGGGACCTCACACATCCTGTATGGGTTGTGTTCCACATGGCCGAGAGGCCCTGGATGGAGTGATGCTCTAAGCAGCATCATAAATTATGAGGGAGGAGCCAGGGGGCCCAGTCCGAGTCACCAAAGGCTGGAAGGCAGGATTCTGCTGGCCTGCTCAGCAACACAGATGTCCACGCAGTTCTATGATGTTTTCCTGCCTCAGTTGGGGCCTCAGACATTCTGTTTGGGCTGGGTCCCACATTATTTATATGTTTACCTTGTCTTCATTCCTTGATTTTGCTCACGAGAAAGTGTCACTCATAGTCGTTGAAATGTCACTCATAATTGCACTGAAATTATGAAAATGTCAACATAGCAATTTGAAATCTTGGCAGCTATGCGTCCTCCATCT
The DNA here is from genome assembly GCA_963921515.1 of Calotriton arnoldi. NCBI lineage: Eukaryota > Metazoa > Chordata > Amphibia > Caudata > Salamandridae > Calotriton > Calotriton arnoldi. The sequence continues at coordinate 859,536 of CAWUFW010006413.1, forward strand.
GGGCCACACCCCCTCACATGGCACTTTATAGTAGGCTCATGCTCAACCATTATATGTTGGAAATTAAAGAATTGATGCTCGCTGCACCCCTTAAGGGGAAGTGTGTTTGCAGTTTCTATGCTTAACACCCATGCTTAATATGTGTTAAACTTTAATAGGGCATCAGACCGAAGCTTTTAAACTGCTCGCTGCAGAAGGATCTGTTGAGAGGATGGGCCATGTACTATCATTTATCTTCTCTGCTCTTGAGTCTAATTAATTTACTGCTAAAGCAAATTCACATCCAAATTAATTTAGATTTAGAGAAGGCCCTTGATTCCAGCTTTGAGAGTGCCAAACCCAACTCATCTCATGATAGGGTTTAATCAATTAATTGAAAGTCACAAGATATACCAGCTAAGTATTTGGGGGCTTAATGAATGAGTCTATTAACTTGAGACGATTTAGTAATTAGACCTTCCCTAACATCGATTTCCACTGAATCCTACCTTGGAAAAAATAAATTGTTATTAAAGCCCTTTTTAATCTCCAGTGCCACAGTTTTAGTTCATACATTGTTTGCATGGTTGTTTAGGAGTTAGCTAAAAGTACCAGATGGAAATGTGAACTACATTATATTTAGAATGTTATTCATGTGCTTATAGGAAAGTTGTCATGCCGGCTAAACTTCGATTAACAGTCAATCTTTTATTTTCTATGTGAATAGGCATAGGTTACCACCTGACTCTATGTCAAAATCGATGTCTGTATTTTGTAAACATAGAATGTTTTTGTTGCTACCTAAAAATCTGACAAGTGCAAAAAGCGAAGCAATGGAAATGCAATACCTGAACATGTAGTATAGAGATAAATAGGAAATTGTTGTAAATAAGCAATTTATGTCGTCTTGCCCCATGTTTTATTTTGCCAGTAAGATAGCTCATCGAGGTAAGCATTAACATTAAGGGGCCGATTCCGATCCGGGCCGGAAAACGTACCGACCGGAATTTATTCCGACCGACAAGTACCGGTGCAGCCCGACCCGCAAAGTACGATGAAAAGCGTGCAAAATCCGACCGACTTGTACGGAACACAATACGAACGACCGAACCGCGCGGAAAACAGCTATCCGGCCGGAAAAGCACGCGAATCGAACCGACCGACACGCACCAGGAAGAATCCCGAACGAAACGTACCCGCGAACTCCGACCCGCCAAGTACGATGCAACGCGTGGAAAACATGACCGAGTCGCACGGAGCTCAAGCCGTACGACCGACACGCATACAAAACAGCGAGCCGAAGCAACCAAATACACCGCGACCGACGCGTACCCAGCACATAAAACAGCACAAACACAGCGTGAACGACTCGGAGAAGCTCGCACGAGACAACTGCAGGGTCCGACTCGGTCAGAAGAACGTCTCCTACATGCACAAAAAGTACAAAGGGAAAACACACAAAAAAGGCCAAACAAGCAATTACAAAGCCAATAAATACTGGGGGGGAAACAGGGAACAAAGACACACCCACAACTCCACCCATATAAAGGACACAAATCTCTACCATGATCCTTTGCAAATTCAAATTACCTGCCAGCACACAACACCAACAGACAGGAACCACACACACACTCACAGCTCATCCATCACACAAGCCACACACCATCAGCACCTCAACAAATAGCACCCTCACATACACCCAGCAAAACACACACTCACACACCCTCACTTGCACACCAACACACATCACTCACCACCACCACCCATCACCATGCCCCCCAAGAAGAATCCAAAGTTCCTAGATAGTGAATTGGAAGTCATGGTAGATGAGATCCTCAGGGTAGAGCCACAGCTGTTTGGTACACTGGTCCAACAGACCCCCATGTCGCAGAAAACCAAGATGTGGGCGAGGATCATCGACAGGGTGAATGCACAATCACCATGTTTGCGCACAAAGGAAGACATCCAGAACAGGTGGTATGATGTGCGCAGGAGGGTCAGGGACCTACTGAAGAAGGATTACATCTTGAGCCAACACACCGGCAGTGGCCCTCCTGCCAAAACACTATACCTCAGGCCCTGGGAGGAGAAGGTGCGGGCCATCCTACCACCAGTGAGCGTATATGGACTAGAAAACATCCCAGAGCCTGGTGAGTACACAACCAATATACCCAATATTGTGTGACAATACACTACACATCACTGTCAAGGGGATAGTCAAACCATGCACCCTTAGCAAATACACAGCAACAAAAACAGAATCATCCCAAGATGTGTATGTCAGTCAGATAAACACAACACATGCCATCTCATAGTGATATGTAACTGTGTCATGACATGTACAAACCCTACAACAAATAAAGCTAGGCAGTGGCACAAATATAACCAACAAACACTGTCAGATATGTAGCCACCACTACAAAACCACCACACAGGGAATCCCACAGAAAGGAAGGAATTCTGTGTATGCTGGTCAAGTCAGTGTAGCCAATAGCATCATGGGAGTTGTAGTCACAGATATTGCCCACCCTCACAATACGCCCATCAACACCACTCTGAACCATGCTCACATCACAGGGAGTGGAAAACAACTGACAAGATGGCTGACACTGGCTACTGCTGTGGGGAGCACAAGGCCCTGCTGGGAACTGGGCACCAACCAACAGCAGGACACCACTGACTGACATCCTGAAAGACAACTTGCACTCCCTGCAATGGAAGCACGTTCCATGGTGGGATATCTGGCTGGGTGGGAAGGAGGACTGACAGCCACTGACCATAGTTACCAGCAGCTCTCCCCACACACACCCCTAACACAAACTACACACAACACACCTGGGAAAATGCATTGCCTCACACTAAAATTAATTATCCCACAAAGAACCACCACCCTGGGTCATGCTGTGGGAAGCACAGTGACACACATGGGACTTGTAGCCAAACAAACGCCAGGACAACACTGTCAGCCATCCATTCAGCACAGGCCCACTACCCCACAGGGAAGCAGAGTCAGAAGGAAGGACGTATGGGCAAGCTGGGAAGGGGGTGGAGGCAATAGCATGATGGGAGTGGTAGTCACAGATATTGCTCACCCTCACAATTGGCCCATCAACACCACTCTGAACCATGCTCACATCACAGGCAGTGGAAAACAACTGACAAGATGGCTGACACTGGGTACTGCTGTGGGGAGAACAAGCCCCTGCTGGGAACTGGGCACCAACAAACAGCAGGACACCACTGTCAGCCACCTTGCCATTGCTGTCACACCCACACACAGTGAAGTACACTCAAAAGGAAGGAAGTATGGGCATGCTGGGAAGGGGGTGGAGGCAATAGCATGATGGGAGTGGTAGTCACAGCTCAACATCCCCAAACCACTTGGCCCAGCAAGTTCACACTGAAGCATGCACACCTCACAGAGAGTGGAAAGGCCCATCAAAGATGTCTGACACCGGTGCTCTGTTGTGGGGAGCACAAGGCCCTGCTGGGAACTGGCCACCAACCAACAGCAGGACACAACTGTCAGCCATCTTGCCATTGCTGTCACACCCACACACAGTGAAGTACACTCAAAAGGAAGGAAGTATGGGCATGCTGGGAAGGGGGGTGGAGGCAATAGCATGATGGGAGTGGTAGTCACAGATATTGCTCACCCTCACAATTGGCCCATCAACACCACTCTGAACCATGCTCACATCACAGGGAGTGGAAAACAACTGACAAGATGGCTGACACTGGGTACTGCTGTGGGGAGCACAAGGCCCTGCTGGGAACTGGGCACCAACAAACAGCAGGACACCACTGACTGACATCCTGAGAGTCAACCTGCACCCACTACAAGGGTGGCATGCTTCATGGTGGGATAACTGGGCTGGAGGGAGAAGGATGTCCCGATGTCAACCAAATACCACCAATGCTGGCCATGCACACACCTCAACATTCACATTGAAATGCTTCATGTTGTCAGGACAATGCGCTACACCAATATCAACAGCTGACTGTGACAACTTAGGACAATGCAATGTACAGGCCCGCATCCAGAGGTACACTCACAACTGTCAGGTGTTTGAACCATTGATGCCTGTAGAAACATTACATACATTGTGTGTCTCTTCCAAATACAGGTGATGATGGGGACACAGCAGCAGATGCTGAGGAGTCCCTGTCCCAGGCTCCGGGGGACACTGAGCTCACTGGTGTGGAACAGCCTCTGCCCACCTCGGATGACAAAGACCTAGCTGGCACCTCTGCAGTGAGTCATCATGCAGCACCAGCAGGACCACCAGCTGCACCCCCTGCACCCACCCCTCCAACAACTGCCAACACACAGACCACCCCTGCCGACACGGACAGACCAAGGACCACCACCACCAACAGCACACGGACCCCGGCCCAATGTGGCGCTACAGACAACAACACCAGCAACAACCCCCAAGGGGGCCCAGGGTCACCTGTGCGTGCCACCGCAGGTCCTTCACGTGTGGCCAGGGGTGGTGGGAGGGGTGGTAGACATAGGTCGCTGCTTGCAGAGGGGTCTGGACTGCATGATGACCCACAACTGGTACGCATAGCTGATGCGTACCAGACTAGCACAGGAGAGTTCAGCCAGGTAGTGGGGATCCTCAGGGACATTCAACAGCAGCAGGCTGCCCATCATGCCCGCTTGGACTTACACATGTCCCGCATGGAGTCCAAGTGGGACACAGTGCAAGAACAGACGGCAGTGCATAGGGACATATTGCAATGCCTCCGCCAGATTTGCACCAACATGTCAACACCTCCCTGTGTGCCCACAACATCTGGTGCTGCAACAACTGCAACTGCCACAGGGAGGGAAGATGACTCTGGCGGAGAGTCCCCTGCACTGCAGCAGCCTGCACTTGAGGGTCCCCCCCAAAGAAGAGGGGTCGTCCGAGGAAGGACAACTGAGAGGCTGATGGCCATGCACAACCCCCAGGAAGCCAACACCTGTTCTGGAAAATCACCTTTGTGCCCAAACTCTTCACCCTGTCGAATGCAACACAACTCTCCCACATGACATGGGGAGCTCAAGTTGGACCAATGTATCAGATGACTGTGGACTTTACTCTGGACATTTCTGCTACCAGGACTTCCAAATCATCTTGGAACTTTGGATTACAATCACAATGTACAGCACCCACCATCCTGTGCACTATACTCACACATGTATGTCAATAAACTCACTAATACACCATACTTGCCTCTGTTGTGATTCCAACGTTGTTTCTGAAGTGGAGATGATGATCTGTGAAATGACACTGTGCATGCTAACTGCTACAGCAAGTACAACACCGGCATGTGAGTCATGGGGACGTGACACATATGAGGGAGACACACCACCAGGGCTACACAACACATACACACCAGGGCCATCTGACTCATCGCCTACACTGATGTTGCCAGGAAATACGCTGCAATGCACAGACCCAACACCTATTCCCAGTCTGTGTCATCTAGCCCACTGGTGCAGTAAGCAAATGTCAGTCAGATGTGTGACCACAGACAACGCACATCACAAAGTGAAGCACAGGTTTATTACACATTTGCAACATGTTGTAACCACTACAGATGCAAGGTAATCCCACCTGGCAGTGGGCACACAGTCAACAAGTGTAGAAGAAAGGAAGTCCATGGGTGTGGCGCACATCACCTGTAGGGAAACGACAGCTACCACCCTGGAAGTTGATTCACGGTGTCGGGGGATCACAGTTGACCAAACAACTCTGAAAGTACCCTGTGAAGGACAGAAATGACACACAGTCAAAAGCACTGAAAGACAGAACTGCAATACTCATGCCCAAAAAATGTCACAAGAAACCCACCCAGAACCAAGTTAGCATGCCAACACTGTTGGGGAGTACAGACTACCTGTAAGGACACATCGCTGCACGCATCCAGTCAAGAAGCACATGGACACACTCAAACAGCACCAGAGCACCACCAACACATATCATGCAAACTCACATCATTGACATAACATCCCTGGATACTCACATTCAGCTGAAGAAGTTGGTGATGAGCTGTGTGCGGACATCACCCTCATCATCATCATCATCATCACTGGCATCGTGGTCCAGCCCAGGATCCTCCACAGGTGGCGGATGTTCTTCATCGTCATCCAGGATGAGAAGCAACTCCTTTCGCACTGCCAGGTTGTGTAGCATGCAGCAGATGATCAACTTTGCTGGGGCATATGGGAGGGCCCCTCCTGTCTTATCTAGGCAGCGGAAGCGGCTCTTCAGGAGACCAAATGTCAGCTCAATCACTCTCCTGGTCCGACCATGTGCCTCATTGTAGCGCATCTGGGCTGGTGTCACAGGGTTCCTGAGGGGCGTCAGCAACCACGGCATGTTGGGGTATCCGGAGTCACCTACATACAGACAATTGCACATTAGCTGAGTTGGAAAAGAGGGTGGAACACTACATTGCAGAACACACACAATGGTACAAAGTCAGTACACACCAACAAGCCAGGCACGCTGGTTCCGCATCTGTGACATCATCCTCGGGATGCGACTACTCCTCATCACGTAGGCATCGTGTGCAGAACCGGGGAAACAGGCACACACGTGTGAGATGCTCATATCTGCAAGACATACCACCAGTGCATTGACCGAATGGTAGTGTTTGCGGTTCCTGTATGCCTGCTCTTGGGCCTGTGGTGGTACCAAAGCCACATGTGTCCCATCAATGGAGCCAATGACATGCGGCATCCTCCCCAGGGCATAGAAGTCACTCTTCACGTCAGTGAGTTGTTGAAGTCTAGGGAAATAGATGTACTGGTTCAGGTATCTCAACATAGCCTCCAAAACATTGCGGAGCACACGGCTGAACATGGTCTGTGACATCCCACCAGCAGATGCCACAGTGTGTTGAAAGGTACCAGTGGCAAAGAAGTGTAGGGCTGCCATCACCTTCACCTTGGGGGTCAGCACTGTAGGGTATGTCCGGCCAGGATGCAAATGTGGGGCCAACAGCACCGCCAATTCCTCAATCAGTGGCCTGGTGAAGCAGTACCGTCGGATGCAGTCCCGTTCAACCACTGTTGCAAGGTCAGGGAATGGCCGATGGACAGCTGGTGCCCTGAAGTGCATAGGTGTAGAAAGAAAGATTGTCAGTCACCCCACATATGTGGCATAGACCAGACTCAATATCACATGATACATCATTACGAGACACAAGTACATGATGCGTGTGCCGTTCCGTAAGGACATGTATGGCACCTACATGGCTAACATCTAACATCACAGTTCAACATGTTCCCTCAACAAGTCCCAGGTTGTGCTATGGGATATCATTAGGCTGTGTCACAGTACCCATGTACTGCTGTCACGTTCCAAACACACACCACAGTGACATGTGAGGACAGATGTGCCCCAGGCATCACAGCTCATCGACAGGTAGATTCCCAGGGACCCTGTATTGCCACATGGACACTGGCATGACATGGTGCATCATGAATACACCATAGCTAAACAACCATGACCCCCACAGGTAGTGGTCCCTGTTGCCTCGGCAGGACAGACATGGACGTCTGTGACACACACACGCACAACATCAAAGTCCATGCACAAACAACGTGGATGTGGAGACTGTCTCCCATTGTGCACATGGAATCAGAGACATTGTAAACACAACATGCACACAGACTGTGGAGGGCCATCACAATTCTGGCAATGGGTCACCCTGGGACGTACATACCGTCCCACATGGGACTCAGGGGGTATGTGACATGACATACACATACACAACCGTGGAATGTGACCATGCCACATGCCCTGAAATGAACAGTTGCACACCACAGTGTTAATGTGCACAACACACCAAGGATTCTGTCCCCATGAACACGTGCACAGCCTGGGAGTGGCTGCCCCCAAGTGCCACCCAAAAACAACATGTTGACCCCCATACACGGAACAGGTAATGCAGCCTTACATGCCTTAGGATACAGTGTGGACAGGCTGTGGTGTTGTAGGTGTGCCCCTCACTCCCTGGGAAGTATATGTGGCTGGCATATGTTCACCTGTGACAGGCATGGTGACATATGCCAGTGACTTGTACAGGGACGCGTTGTACAGCAATGGACCGATCGGTGTGCCCGGCCGGCCCATTGCATTCAATGTGAGCGGGTACGCGTTGAACAGCAATGGACCGATCGGTGTGCCTGGCCGGCCCATTTCATTCAATGTGAGCGGGTACGCGTTGTATCCGCAATACGCGTTGTACAGCAATGGACCGATCGGTGTGCCCGGCCGGCCCATTGCATTCAATGTGAGCGGGTACGCGTTGTATCCCGGGTACGCGTTGAACAGCAATGGACCGATCGGTGTGCCCGGCCGGCCCATTGCATTCAATGTGAGCGGGTACGCGTTGTATCCCGGGTACGCGTTGTACAGCAATGGACCGAACGGTGCGCACACATTGGCTGGGGCCTGGCATGGCAACGGACGCGTTTTCGAAGCACCAACGAGTCTGATGCAGTAAATTCAGTTGGCCAGCCACAACAATGTTGCAAAATCATGGGTGTCATGAAGTTGAAGATTTGAAGGATGCTGTGGGCGTGTATTAGTGCTGCTATTCCATGGATTGGTCAGATTCAGAAGATGCAAACGACTTGGACCTATCACTTTGAACACATGGGACAGTATCTGCCTCTGCAGCACACATATAATGCTGGCTGTTCCCCTGAGAGCTCACTTGCTTGCACTACATGCTCCAGGACGACATCTGCCACCAACACTGCTGCTGTTTGATGCATCCTCTGGCTCCTGCAATGGCACGTACTGTGGAGAGAGCCCCAGCCTTCAGCCTTGAGGAGAACCAGGCCCTGCTGGACAGCCTCCTTCCACAGTACAGCAAGCTGTATGGGAAACCAGGGGAGCAGGTGAGTGTGCTGTCCACTGCATCACTAATTGTGCATGTTGTCTGGCTAGCAGGACTTTCAGTGTGCACACCACTGGCTAGCATGCCCACTGAGTAGTTGTCACACCCCAAAGTGTGTAGTTACATGCACTGAACTGGTACAGTGCATTAACAGTGCATTCCAACTAGGTTTACTTCCCATGCAATGATACCATGTAGTGACTGCTGGCAAACTGTTCATAGCCATTGTTGCACTGCCTGTGTACATCATATGCCCCTGTGATTGAGACATGTATATCCAACTGTGTGATGCACGTATTTGTTGCATGTGTAGTAATGGCCTTTTCACTTTGTCATCCTCACAGGTTGATGCCCACCAGAAGCAGGACATCTGGCTGACCATCGCCCGGAAAGTAAGATCCGTGGGGGTCTACAGGCACAGGATCCGCAACTGCCAAAAGAGGTGGCAGGACCTTCGTGGCTGGACCCGGAGGATCGCAAGGGTCCAGCTGAAGCTGTCGCCTCCTCGCAGGAGGGGCGGACACCGGACCCTGACCCCCCACATGCTCTGGATCCTGGCGGTGGTCTTCCCTGACCTGGATGGGCAGCTGAAGGACAGACAGCAGCAAGGAGGGGGTGAGTCCATGACTGCACTGTGCACTTTGTCTGACATGCTATGTGCCCTCCTCTGGCCTGGTTAAACTTCCACAGTACATCAGTCATGTGGTCCAGGACCCATGTCCCTCATTTGTGACATGCCCACTTCTCCTCTGATACGCATATGTGTGGCCCTTATAGTCAGGAAATTGTGTCATTTGGGGACTGTGTCATTGCATTTTGCTTTGCTCAAGGTGGGGGACAGCATTTGTTCCCGTGACTATGTTGTGCGATTCATGGGTGGGTCAATTGCTTACACAATGCCTAAGTTCTGACATGTGATCTGGGTGTAACTTTGATATGTGGTCCGCTTGCTGCTCTGACTCACCACATGTCCCTGGGGAATTTGGCACACACCCATGCTGCTTGTGGGAACAATGTTTGGGCCTCAGGAGTATGTGTATCCAGTGTGTCACACATGCTTAGCCACCTGCCTACTGTCCAGGACTCATCCCTCTTACATGTGGAGCTGGACAGTCATGCCTACTCCAGGGCATACAATACACTCTGTACTCCCACTCCTGTGTATCATCTGGCATGTTGTGATCAGTGAAATGTACCCTCAGGTGTCTGCCTCTGTCTCATTGTGCTGTGTCTTCGTTGTCAGGACTACTGGTATGTTTATCGGTTAGGGCTCAGCATGCCATCTGAGATGTGACCATGATAGACGATACTTCTGTGACTTATTGGTGTCTGATCACTTGACTGTGCACACAGGTGTTTGCGACTGTGACTTTCAGGCAGCTGTATTTTCATTCACAGCACACTGTGAGGTGCTCATGTTCAGAGAGTTGTGTTTCATGTCCCCCATATGTCCAGTTGGTATGACGTGGACAAATAGTAGTACAGATGATGTGGTTTTTGGGGGATGGACATGTGCACTTGTCAGTCACATAACTTGCATTCCCCATGCCCTCGGATTGTGACACAGTGCAGACTGTTGTTGGCTGGCTGCCATGGCCATGTGACTTGAGACAGTAATGGATGACTTTGCACGCATTCCTGTGTCATGGCATTAAACTTCCTGGGACTGATCCTGCAGGGGAGTTACATGTGCAACATGCACCACATTGTGGTATTGACTATCCGGACATGGGTGCATCATGGTGTCTGGTGCTGGTATGCATCACATGCATTTCTAATTAGACTCTGGCCATCCCTTTATCCGGACACCTGCACTGACTCAGTGGCAAGAGATGTGATGTGTGCATGTTCACATACTTCACCGTGTTCCCTGCAATGTCCAACAACTGTGTAGGTGGTGCATGTGTCCACACTGGGGTCTTACCATCAGACAGGCACCAGACACATGGGTGCAAGGGCAGGAGGGGTGTGAGTCCCATGGTTGACCATCAGACTGACAATTGGCTTCCCCAAATCTGTGTGAGGACTTTAGGCAATGTTCAACTAAGGATGCCAGGGCTTGCTCTGTAATGTGCTGTACTTACTGTGGTGTGTGCGGTCAGTGCAGGTGACTGATGTTTGTCTGTTTCCCTAATTGTTTGCAGATACATCCACGGCTACAGGAGGGGACAGCTCCACGGACCAGGAGGAGCAGCGGAGCCAGACTGGGTCAGCATCGGACGAGTGGTCAGAGGGACCCAGTGGCACGGAGGGCGAGGGGAACCACACCGAGGAGTCCTCAGCACCATCCACCTCAGCTGGGGACCACAGCAGCTCGGAGGATGACTCCCTTGTGGAGGCGGGTCTCAGCAGCCACCAAGGGCCAGCTAGTCTGTCTGGCCCCGCCACCACCACCACCGCCCTCCCATTGGCTCCCATTCCTGAGGTCCGTGGAGGTTCCCGTGCTCGGGAGCGTGTCTCCTTCGTGCCAGGCACTGCAGCCCCTGCCCCTGTGTCCCCTGCTGCCCTGAGTGAGGAGTCTGTGTACCTCCTTCGGCAGCTCCATGTAGGGCAGACAGCAATGCTGAGTGTCCTCCATGCACACATCACTCTGTTGACACAGCTGGTGTCGTTCATGGAGGGCATCTCGACGGGTATGTCTGCCCTACAGAGGAGCAATAGGTCCATGGACTCCTCCCTGACGGCAGCAGTGTCCCTCCTCCAACAGTCCCTCACCCCTCCCACCTCTGCCCCATCCACACTTCCTGCCCCCTACCTGTCCAAAGCACATGCACACCTGCACAGTCAACCAAACACACAGACACGAGCAGCACAGACACACCCAAGAGTAAGGCAAGACATGCACACAAGCATCCTCAGGGGACTGATACCACAGACACAGGGGATGGGGAACACACACACACACAGGCATCCACATTCACTCTGCAGTCCTCCAAATCCTCTCCCTCCAAGACCCCTTCCCTTGCCTCGCCTGCTACCCCACCTACACAGCAGATCTTCCTGTGTGACCTCGGCCTCTTCCCCTCCATTCCTGCTGATCCAGCATACCAGGGGAAGAGGAAGTCCACCCACACAGAGAGGAGTGCCCCTCGCCCCCGGACACCCTCCCCCAGGTGCAGGCAGACACAGGAGCCCATTAGGAAGTCCCCCCGGAGCAGGAAGAGCAAGACCCCACCACCACCACGCAGCTCCAGCGCCCAGTCTCTCTCCTCCATCCCCCATGCCACCACTTTACAGATTCCCCTACCACACCCTGCCCCAGGTTCACCCACACACCGATACCGCATCCCCAGACTGCTTAGGCCCTCCCCCCCTGCCACTTGCTCTTCCACCCCCAACCCAGACGCTCTGCCTGTTAGTGGCACTGTTGTGGGGACCGGGTCCCCCCTCTGTCCTGCCCACCTCATCTGCCCACCCTTCCACTCCCTTGGAGTCATGCACTGCAGTGGAGTCCACAACCACCACGTCTGACTCGGGCACTGCAGTGGGTACCCAGTCCACTACATCAGTCCAGCCCACTGCAGTGGTTGCAGCACCCACACCAACTGACTTGTGTACCACAGTGGTGCCGGCCCCCCTGAGTCAGACACCTCCACTGCAGTTGCCGGTGACACTCCTGCACCCACCACCCCTTCACTGCCTCACTCTGCCATCCCCTGATCCTGTCCCTGCGGTGCCTGGCCTGCCCCTTGTATGCCCCTCCAAGGGGATGTCGCCCAACCGTACCAGTGCAGGCAAGCAATGTGTGACCAGTTGTCACTTCTCACCCCGTTGGTACTGTGATTTTGGACTGGCCATTGGCCTTAGTTTCTTTTGGACTTCCGTGTTTACCCTGACATTTGCTGAATAAAGCCCCTTTTTGTTTACTTTTGGGTTTTCTTTTGATGTACATGATGTGGATGAGTAGCATCCTGCATTTGCAGTTGTAATAGTGTTCACATCAGGACGAAGAAGTGTTGCAGTGATGGACTCCATGTGGTCCATGGGATATGTGTCCTGTTGTAGTCTGGATCTATGGCATCCTTTGCTACAGTCTGAGGGTGTAATGTTCAGCATTTGACACAGGGATGTCCTTTTGCATTTGTAAATGAACATCTTTGTCTTACACTGATGCACATCTGGTGGGCTTACCACTGTTCAATGTTCCGATTTCCTGACTGTGTGCCCAGCTCCACTGGACATGCAGTTTTGCACATCAATGTCGAAGGACTCATCTGTGTATACAGTGCAACTTGCTTGACTCGTGTTTGGTGTGTGTGCAGATGACTGACGTGACACTCCCGTACCCAGGCTGATGTGAGCAGAGCCTTCTGTGTGTTGTGGTTGTTGACTCACTGACGGAGTGTTCTGCTGACATGTTTGGGTCGTGCACAGACAAGGTTTGGCACAGCGGACCTTCCACAGGAGTGGAGTGCCCTCATGGCAGTGTGTAATCTGTTGACATTGCGTGGGCCTGTGTTGTGTAAGCATGTCTGTGCGTGTTCCCTTCCCTTTTCCTACACAGGCTGTGTCCCTAGGGATGTTCCTGTTTGTGATGCTTGCTGAGTTGTTCTGTGTTCATCCAGCATCTTGGACCTGGTTTCTCTGTGATGTGGGTGCATGGCAAACTAATGTTCATGAGGTTGTCATCCCAGGTTGTCTTTGTTGTCAGTGCTGGGGATGTGGGCAAACGCAGATGGGACACATTCAGGATTCCCTTGGCACTTGTTGTTTACACGAGTCATGTGATTTACAGTTTGTGTTAGCTTTCAGTGATTGTGACACGTTGTGTGTGTGACTGCTGCCACTGCTCAGGGTCAGAGCTGCAATGTTGGTAGTTGTGTACGTGTGTTCTTCGTGTGTCACCTTGGCTTCTTCATTGGTGTGTGACTATGGCCAGGATCCCATTGATTGTGGTGGATTTCACATCATGCCCATGTACTGCATACTGTGCTGTGTGTCAGACATTGACGAGTCTTGTTGACTGGCCATGTGTGATGGGTTTCTGCACCTTAGTTCCCACCACCACCCCTGGTATTGTCATGGGTGCATGTGCAATGTCACCAGTCCATGTGAGCTTCACTGCTGCACATTGGTGGAGATCAGGGTGTGTGGTGCTGAGTGTGTGCAAAAGTGAGTTGTTGCACGGCCAGACCCCTACCTCCATATTGGCCTTGGCTGGCAGGCCGTGCTGATTGATTGGAGCTTGTGTAGGTGTGATGGTAGTTAGTTGCTCAGGACACATGGCTGGGGTTCACAGTGTGAATGACACCTAACATTGTCATCACAGTGGGATTATCATGCAGGCTAGTGTCAGCACAATATGGGGTCCCTGGGGGTGGTGCTGTGGTGGGTCTGTCTCTTGCTGTGTTAGTTGCTGTTCCTACAAGCTTGTGTGACATGTGTAATTTGTGCTCCCTCTCATCTAACAATGCCTGATTGCCCACATAGGGGATTTGGATCCATGAGTTACTTTTGTGTGGCACTGTATGTGCATCTGTGTAATTGGTATTCAGGCCTCATCATGTGTTGTGTGTTTGCCTGGGGACACTGGCACCCCCTCACCTGTTGTGTTTTATGTGCAGTGTGGGTCTGCCTGTTTGTGTTTGTGCATCTGCACCACTGCATTGGCATATCTTTAGTATGCCATTGGCTGTATGTTGTTTGGTGGGTTTCACCTGCTGTCCCTGGGACTCCTAGGTCATCAGTCAGCACAATGATCATTGTTTGTGTGTCCCATTGCTGCCATGGTATGTTATTTGTTCACCTCACATCTACAGTCTCCACAGGGTATCTCCATTTGTGTGCCCATTGGTGCAAATATGTGGGTCTGCATTATGATGGTCACTTCTGTCATTGTGTCATTGATGGATGTTGACAGTGTCAGCCCCCATGGGTGATGTTTGTCTGCACATGGCCAAAGGTATGTCTTATTTGCACTGCACTGTTTGCCTCCCCCAATCTATGTTGCTATGGGACACAAGCACTACTTTTCCACTGATGTGTTTGTTGTTCTGTGACCGGGAATCATCCATGCAGTTTGGCAGTTGCAGCTTTTTCAATGTCAACACTTACATTTTGGTCACTGTGATGATGGGGGTTTAGACCCCATTGCCACAATGTTCAAAATGTGCTTCAGCTATGGGACCCACACTTACATTTTGGTCACTGTGATGATGGGGGTTTAAACCCCGTTGCCACAATGTTCAAAATGTGCTTCAGCTATGGACCCCACACTTACCTTTTGGTCACTGTGATGATGGGGGTTGGACCCCATTGCCACCATGTTCAAAATGTGCTTCAGCTATGGGCCCCACACTTACATTTTGGTCACTGTGATGATGGGGGTTTAGACCCCATTGCCACAATGTTCAAAATGTGCTTCAGCTATGGACTCCCACACTTACATTTTGGTCACTGTGATGATGGGGGTTGGACCCCATTGCCACAATGTTCAAAATGTGCTTCAGCTATGGACCCCACACTTACCTTTTGGTCACTGTGATGATGGGGGTTGGACCCCATTGCCACAATGTTCAAAATGTGCTTCAGATATGGGCCCCACACTTACATTTTGGTCACTGTGATGATGGGGGTTTAGACCCCATTGGCACAATGTTCAAAATGTGCTTCATCTATGGACCCCACACTTACATTTTGGTCACTGTGATGATGGGGGTTTAGACCCCATTGCCACAATGTTCAAAATGTGCTTCAGCTATGGACCCCACACTTACATTTTGGTCACTGTGATGATGGGGTTGGACCCCATTGCCACAATGTTCAAAATGTGCTTCAGCTATGGACCCCACACTTACCTTTTGGTCACTGTGATGATGGGGGTTGGACCCCATTGCCACAGTGGTCATGGTCTGCTTGCATTGTGGGGGCCACACACATTTATGTGTGACACATGTGATAGGGGGTCACATTGTATGTTCAAAGTCATGTTCAGTGTTGTAGGCATTTGACACAGTCTACCCACGCTTGTCATGGTGTTGGGGGGGATGTCTTTTTGTTGCATTCCTTATGTTGGTGTGTGCTTGTGTCATGCATTACCCATCCTATGAGTGGGGGTGTTGTTGGTGGTAGGCATCCTGCCCCCCATGGGTAGGGGTGGTGGTAGGGGTAGGCATCTAGCACCCCCTGGGTAGGGGTGGTGGTAGTGGTAGGCATCTGGCACCACATGGGTAGAGGTGGTAGTAGTGACAGGCATCCAGCAACCCCTGGGTGGAGGTGGTAGTAGTGACAGGCATCCTGACCCCCATGGGTAGGGGTGGTAGTAGTGGTAGGCATCTGGCACCCCCTGGGTAGGGGCGGTGGTAGTGGTAGGCATCTGGCACCCCTGGGTAGGGTGGTGGTAGTGGTAGGCATCTGGCACCCCTGAGTAGGGGTGGGAGTGGTGGTAGGCATCCAGCCCCCATGGGTAGAGGTGGTAGTAGTGACAGGCATCCTGCCCCCCATGGGTAGGGGTGGCAGTAGTGGTAGGCATCTGGCACCCCTGGGTAGGGGTGGTGGTAGTGGTAGGCATCTGGCACCCCTGGGTAGGGGTGCTGGTAGTGGTAGGCATATGGCACCCCCTGGGTAGGGGTGGTGGTAGTGACAGGCATCCTGGCCCCCATGGGTAGGGGTGGTAGTAGTGACAGGCATCCAGCAACCCCTGGGTGGAGGTGGTAGTAGTGACAGGCATCTAGCACCCCCTGGGTAGGGGTGATGGTAGGGGTAGGCATCTAGCACCCCCTGGGTAGGGGTGGTGGTAGTGGTAGGCATCTGGCACCCCTGAGTAGGGTGGTAGTGGTGGTAGGCATCCAGCCCCCCATGGGTAGAGGTGGTAGTAGTGACAGGCATCCTGCCCCCCCATGGGTAGGGGTGGTAGTAGTGGTAGGCATCTGGCACCCCCTGGGTAGGGGTGGTGGTAGTGGTAGGCATCTGGCACCCCTGGGTAGGGGTGGGAGTGGTGGTAGGCATCCAGCCCCCATGGGTAGAGGTGGTAGTAGTGACAGGCATCCTGCCCCCATGGGTAGGGGTGGTAGTAGTGGTAGGCATCTGGCACCCCTGGGTAGGGGTGGTGGTAGTGGTAGGCATCTGGCACCCCTGGGTAGGGGTGGTGGTAGTGGTAGGCATCTGGTACCCCCTGGGTAGGGGTGGTGGTAGTGACAGGCATCCTGCCCCCCATGGGTAGGGGTGGTAGTAGTGACAGGCATCCAGCAACCCCTGGGTGGAGGTGGTAATAGTGACAGGCATCTAGCACCCCCTGGGTAGGGGTGATGGTAGGGGTAGGCATCTAGCACCCCTGGGTAGGGGTGGTGGCAGTGGTAGGCATCTGGCCCCCCTGAGTAGGGGTGGTAGTGGTGGTAGTCATCCAGCCCCCATGGGTAGAGGTGGTAGTAGTGACAGGCATCCTGCCCCCATGGGTAGGGGTGGTAGTAGTGACAGGCATCCTGCCCCCATGGGTAGGGGTGGTAGTAGTGACAGGCATCCTGCCCCCATTGGGTAGGGGTGGTAGTAGTGGTAGGCATCTGGCACCCCCTGGGTAGGGGTGGTGATAGTGGTAGGCATCTGGCACCCCCTGGGTAGGGGTGGTGGTAGGGTAGGCATCTAGCACCCCCTGGGTAGGGGTGGTGGTAGTGGTAGGCATCTGGCACCCCTGAGTAGGGGTGGTAGTGGTGGTAGGCATCCAGCCCCCCATGGGTAGAGGTGGTAGTAGTGACAGGCATCCTGCCCCCCATGGGTAGGGGTGGTAGTAGTGGTAGGCATCTGGCACCCCCTGGGTAGGGGTGGTGGTAGTGGTAGGCATCTGGCACCCCTGGGTAGGGGTGGTGGTAGTGGTAGGCATCTGGCACCCCTGAGTAGGGGTGGGAGTGGTGGTAGGCATCCAGCCCCCCATGGGTAGAGGTGGTAGTAGTGACAGGCATCCTGCCCCCCATGGGTAGGGGTGTTAGTAGTGGTAGGCATCTGGCACCCCCTGGGTAGGGGTGGTGGTAGTGGTAGGCATCTGGCACCCCCTGGGTAGGGGTGGTGGTGGTGGTAGGCATCTGGTACCCCCTGGGTAGGGGTGGTGGTAGTGACAGGCATCCTGCCCCCCATGGGTAGGGGTGATAGTAGTGACAGGCATCCAGCAACCCCTGGGTGGAGGTGGTAGTAGTGACAGGCATCTAGCACCCCCTGGGTAGGGGTGATGGTAGGAGTGATGGTAGGGGTAGGTATCTAGCACCCCTGGGTAGGGGTGGTGGTAGTGGTAGGCATCTG
Source organism: Calotriton arnoldi (assembly GCA_963921515.1). Taxonomy (NCBI): domain Eukaryota; kingdom Metazoa; phylum Chordata; class Amphibia; order Caudata; family Salamandridae; genus Calotriton; species Calotriton arnoldi. The sequence continues at coordinate 877,650 of CAWUFW010006413.1, forward strand.
GCACCCCTGAGTAGGGGTGGTAGTGGTGGTAGGCATCCAGCCCCCATGGGTAGAGGTGGTAGTAGTGACAGGCATCCTGCCCCCCATGGGTAGGGGTGGTAGTAGTGGTAGGCATCTGGCACCCCCTGGGTAGGGGTGGTGTTAGGGGTAGGCATCTAGCACCCCCTGGGTAGGGGAGGTGGTAGTGGTAGGCATCTGGCACCCCCTGAGTAGGGGTGGTAGTGGTGGTCGGCATCCAGCCCCCCATGGGTAGAGGTGGTAGTAGTGACAGGCATCCTGCCCCCATGGGTAGGGGTGGTAGTAGTGGTAGGCATCTGGCACCCCCTGGGTAGGGGTGGTGGTAGTGGTAGGCATCTGGCACCCCCTGAGTAGGGGTGGGAATGGTGGTAGGCATCCAGCCCCCCATGGGTAGAGGTGGTAGTAGTGACAGGCATCCTGCCCCCCATGGGTAGGGGTGGTAGTAGTGGTAGGCATCTGGCACCCCCTGGGTAGGGGTGGTGGTAGTGGTAGGCATCTGGCACCCCCTGGGTAGGGGTGGTGGTAGTGGTAGTGGTAGGCATCTGGCACCCCCTGAGTAGGGGTGGGAGTGGTGGTAGGCATCCAGCCCCCCATGGGTAGAGGTGGTAGTAGTGACAGGCATCTAGCACCCCCTGGGTAGGGGTGGTGTTAGTGGTTGGCATCCAGGCCCCTATGTGTATATGTGGCATTTGTGATGGCCATCCCGCCCCTATGGTGCTGCTGTTGCTGGTGTAAGTAATTTCTGCATCCCTATGTGTGTGTGTGATATGTCGGGTACGTGTGGTTTGTTTGTGTGGTGGGTGTCTGACTTACCTTCTGCGTCGTACGCTTCCGTGCCAATTCCGGTAATAGATGTAGAATATTGGTAGGATCGGCACGATGGGATTCATGGTTGGTTCATCTCGTTCGTCTTTCTCTTTGCTTCGCCTCGTCCTCGTCGCTGGCGTGTTCGTCTCGTAGCCGTGGTTCATCTTGTGGCGCGAATCGGAGCTTATGTGCGCCTCTCCCGGATGCTTTGACGTGCCGTGCATAGCGACGGGTTCGGCGCGTACGGAGGGCGCATCGTACTTGTCCGGCCGGACGGGGCAGCATTTTGGCTTCCTTGCGACTCGATTCTGCGTTTCCGGATCCGCCTCGGTCGGAGAACAGGACCTGTATTGGGTGAGTACGACTGGGTCGGGATTTGGGCAGTTGTGCGCATCATACTTGCTCTTTCGGACGTATGTGCGAATCGGTCGGGAAACAGGCATTCGCCTGGCTTTTTTCCCGGCCGAATGGTATTAGGTGCGCCTCCGACCGGGATCGGAATCGACCCCTAAGTGTGACCGATGGGTTGCAAGAACAAATCCAGGCAAAGCCTACGTCATTTTTCAGCCTTCCGATGGTAACTGGTAGACTATTACATTAGGCAGGAGTAACTCTTGATATTTCCAGCTCCCAGAAACGACTAACACGCTGAATTAGTTGCTATAAAAAAAGAAACATTATTAATTACATAATACATTTTAGGAGTTGTAGTCTTGGTACACTTAAGTTGAGCTCATTGGGCAGGAATACTCATTTACAATGTTTATAATCAGAACGTCCTGCAGATTGCTTACCAAAGTAGCTTTAAATTCATTTTTTTGTGATAGAGGGGCATTTAGCATTACTCAACAGGTTACAGATGGATGATTGCCAACTGTACAATGACGTTGCTTCTTAGCTAGGTCCACACTGTAGAAATGTAAAAACAATTAAAGATACGCACATACATGCGTGAATTACCAGATGAAGGGACAGAGATCTGATGATGTTCAACACGAACCCTTCACAACCGTAGTGAATTCAGCGTTAGGGCCTGATTTATAGTTTGACGGACGGGATACTCTGCCACCAGGGCCAGACTGGCCGTAGCGGGCACAGGGCATTTTCCCAGTGGGCCGGAAGGGTGGGGTCCGGTTTGGGACCGGTGGGCGGCGTTTTTGGTACAATGGGCCGGTTTTGCAGCAGTGCTGCAATATTGGCCCCCTGTACCAAAAGCAGCTGCAGTATTTTCCACGTGCATCCCTCCGAACCCTCGACCCCCTACAACCCCCCTGTGACTGGTCCGACTCAATTCCATGGCGGGTTTGCATTCCAAGTCTCAGCCACCATACTACAAGTGCAGTAGGATAAAATGCTCTTGTGATACGGTAGATGGAGTAGCTGTCTCGTTTTTGACATAGTATTCCATCCACCAAGCCATAAATCAGGCCTTAGAGTCACTCAGCTCAGCAGCGTAGCCAGTGTCATGGGCCACAGTGCAAGGAAAGAAACGGGCCCCCCAGACACTGTTTAAACTAAAAATACAGCAATAATCAGGGTTCAGTGGGCCTATCAGGCCTCTGGGCCCTGGTGCCACTGCACCTGCTGTGCCAATGGAACTAGCAGTCAAGGAATTAGAACAGGTGCGTAAATGCATGGAAGCCTTTTCAGAGTGGCGATCCTTGGATGCAGCCTAGGCACAACTTTGCCTTCTAGATCAAGGCAGAGCAGAGTATGTACTAGTTCAGTTGAAAAATCAATACTACTTGGGTGGAACCAAAGCAGGAAGGCTCACAGCACAAAAACCCAGAGGGTAGATCAACCGAGATAGAGTTGATCACTTTAAAGATAAATAAAAAACGAACATACCATTGGAGAAGGTGACTCCATAGCAGCAGTATTCAGAGAATTCTGTAAAACTATCTATTCAGCACAAGACTTACCAAGCAACCGCATAAGCCCCTATCTTGCTCAGACCAGTCTACCTAAACTAATGATTTTCCAAACCGAAATCCTAGGTGCACCCATTACAATAGAAGAAGTTATATCCGCTACTGCGAGATTAAAACACAATAAGACCCCTGGACCAGGCGGCTGCTTTCTATATTTCTACAAAGCATTTTGTCACAAATTAGCGCCCATTCTCACTGATCTTTTTAACTTCTTTCTAGATGTAGGTTTATTTGCAGAGTTTTATATAGCGCTGGCTAGACCCGGAGGTATCAGAGCGCTTTACATGAGGATCAGCGAGTTACAAGTTACAAAAAAAATTACATCAGTTACAGGAGCAAAGTATAACATAGGAGAAAAAACAGTGATTAAACAATAACATGAGTTATTAGCGCCTAGCATAGTCAAGACACACGTCCAATGGGGCATGGAAGGTAGAGGGGGAATGGTAAAAAGGGGTAAGGAATGCATATCAAGTCAGGCAGACCGGCAAGGGGGAAAGTACTTCAGGGGGACAAAACAGTCAAAGTGAAAGAACAAACAAACGGGCTGGGGACAAACAATCCAAAAAACATCCTGTGTATCGGTTAAAGTATAGGAAGGGAGGGGTGTTGGAGACCTACGGGGGGGGTCGACTGGAGGAAAAAGGTCAGTCAGAAGAACAAAGGAGCAGACAAGCAGAAATGAGGATCGGTCGAAACCACCAAGAAGGAGGACCCAGGTCACAGGAGCCGATAGCAATTATCTCAAAATGGCGGGATATACAAAAATCCAATGCAAAAACCATAAGGTAACTGACTCCACGGCTCCATGCAGGGCAGGAAAAGGGGGTCAGCCATAGGATCACGGAGGGAGGAGGCGGGGGAGGGAAGGAAACACAGCGGAGAGACGAGGAAAAACTATGTCCAATGTCCGGCTGGGTAGGTGACGGCCGAGGGGGTGAAACCAGAGCCAATCTCCTCTATAGCTGCCTAAACAGCTCCACTGGGCATCGGCCATGCTAGCTCGGGCTCCGCGGTCAGTACAACATTTGTGGTTTCTGCCCAGGGGGCATCGTCACAGTTTCATTGGCCGCACCAGTCCCGGTTTTACTGGGAAGCGCCGCCCGCCTCAACCTCTAGCTCGCCCCCAGGAGGGCCGAGTTATGTCCGTCATGGTCGGCATCAAGGAACGCGGACAAAAGAATGCGGCGGGGAAATACTGTGTACAGCCAGGGATGCAATGTAGCAACAATCATCTGGAATCTAAAAAACTGACTAGCCCTCAGATACTAATTTAGGCCACAAGGTGGTGCTCAAAGGTTTAGAACAGGAGACCACTAACTCTTCTGCATGAAACAGAGCAGTGGAGGACGAAAGGGAGCGAGAGAAGATGTTAGTCAATTGGGAGGGGGGAGGGAGGGGTGGTAGAAATAAAGGGATTAGGAAGCAAAAAGGCTGCAGAATGAAGGATTAAAGGGGGAGCAAAGATAGGCGAGGCATTTATAGGCAGGGGACATGTCCAGAAAGACAGAGCCAGTTAGATAAAAAACATTCCAGTAGCAAGTAATCAACAGCAGCGGCCATTTTGAGTAAGGGCACAAAAAGAAAGTCATGAAATGGCGGGCGCTGGACCGGTAGTCAGGAAATCCAGAGGAGCAAGAAGAAAAAAAAACTAATGGGCTCCACCTCAAAGCCATGGCCTCAGCTCAGCGACGATGGGAAACCTCCGTCGTCGTCTTAGGGTCAGAATGTCGTCTCAGCTGGCTGGGCTGATCTGACTGAACTGACTGCACCGCTCCGGCCCCGGAGGTTCCTTCTTCAATCTGTGGGCAGGACTGAGTGTGGTTACAGTGTTCAGTCTAGAGAGTCACAGGTTCACAGCAAGATGGCGCCTGCAGATGCTCTCCCTCGAGTCAGGCCAGCTCCATTTTAGGGCCAGGCATGGGCCCACCAGATCGACATTGCCCAGATCCTTACAACAGTCTTTTCCAGCTCTTTCCTGCTTAAATACTCGACATGCACTACAGACTAATATTGTGCCACAGTACGGAGCATGTGGCTTGATTCCTGACACCCAGGCACAGGCTTGATTTCGGTTGGAGAACACAGGGCCCTCCAAGCACCCGGCTTGATGGCTCTGCAATGCACCGTGGACAGAGCTACCAGAGTCCGCTCCACAGTGGCCCCTTACTGTCCGCTTGCTGTAGGATCGGAGCAGCCAGGTCCCTGCCCTACATACCGGTCGTTCGGTCCACTCTGGTCATCTTGGCCTTCGGGGCCCACTCCCAGGACCACTCCTCTAGATTGTCTGTATGCAGCAGGGCCGATGCCCTCCTGCTCCACTTAACGAGCCTTGCAGCTTTTCCGGCCCTAGTGCCCTCCCATCAGCTCCAAATTCTGCCGCCGGTCAACCGGGCCCCCCCTCCCCCCCAGCGCCCCAAAATCCCCTCCGTTATTGCGGCCCTGTTCCGGGTTTACTTTGGCCTCAGGGACAGTCTTAGGCAACTCCCAATGGGCCTACCTCACTTGCAGTCCTCCAGGCTTCGGTGCTCCACTGGGCCACGCCTCACTGATGTAGTTCCCCGGGGGAAAGGGGTCCGGACCTTGGGGGGGAGCGCCGCCGGCCCCGGGAGCATCTTTCGGCCTCGAGCCGATGCACAGTGGTTGTCAGCCTCCTCCGGCCTCCCTACTCATTTCTGACTTGCGCGTCAGGCGCCGCCATTACAGGGTCAGGCAGTACACTCGTCACCGGATCGTGGACGATGCAATCACGGCATGTCCCGGCGATCAAACTCCATATTTCTGCCTGCCAGGGTCCAGGTGGGTTACAGCCACTATTTCTGGGGCCGCGCTGCCGGTTCTGCTAGGAGAAATACAGGATTCATCTAGTCGCGGGACAGAGCTCTGCCGAGATGCGACTACTCGGCCATCTCAGTTGGCCACGCCTGGTTCCCTGGCCCTCTCTAGCCTTCAAGTTACTTTAGCTGTACTTCTCAAACTGCATTAAGATACCTGGCACTGTGGCTCCTACAGACCCATTTCACAAACCAGTGTAGATGCCGAACTGTTCACTAGCATCCTAGCAGCAAGACTCAACCCCTACATGCAAGGTCTGATTGACACAGATCAATCGGGCTTTAACCTTAAAAGATGGTGCTCAGACAATACGACAAAAATCCTTTGTCTAATAGATAAGGTCTACAGATCTAAAGCCAATGCTCTCCTATTAGCCAGTGAATGGCCGTATCTCATGGCAACCCTCCAGAAATTTGAATTTGGAGACATGTTTCACTGATGGGTTCAGTGCGAGTACTCCTCCCCCAGAAGGCCAAATAAGGGTAAACAGAGACCTATCCCCCCTTTCTCTATCCAACAAGGTACATGCTAGGGGTGCCCTTTGTCACCCCTAGCTCAAAGAGTTAGGAAGCACAATTCATTTAGAATCCTCCCATTTGGACAAGAAATGCATACAAATAGTCTCTACGCCGATTACATAATCATCACGCAGGGTGGCCCTGATCTCTTGCTCCAGAAGGTGGTCAGTAAATGTGGACATTTGGTGAGATTTCTGGGTTTAAATTAAATTTCCAGAAATCACAGATATTAAACCTCACAATTCTGTCCAAACAACAAGAGACCCTTCACATCCTTTATCCAATTCTGTGGGCCCCCCAAATACATTAAGAACTTGTGGATACAATTGGTCAGCACCTTACAAGCCACAGTGAAGGTTAATTATTAAGAACTTCTCAGACAAGTCCCGGGAACCCTGAGGTCATGGGAGTGACTGGGACTCTCTTGGATGGGCTGAATCACTGCCTTCAAGATGATGGCCCTCCATGGATATTGTCCATGTTCCAAACACTTCCATTGAAACTTCCTCAGTATGTGCTACAAGAACTGCAACAGGTAACAAATACATTTGTTTGGTCAGGTAAAAAGCCTTTCATGCTGCTAGTGCTATCATATCAGCACCAGATGGAGAGAGGCCTGGGCATCGTCAACATTATACAGTACTACAGGGAAGTCTGTCTCTGCCCCACAATGGAATGGTTCAGAGAACAAAGAACAAATGAAGGACAAATAGAAAAGAGAACAAAGGGAGAAGCATTGACACTGAACTGTGTGCAGTGCGCATTCGCACTGATGAGCCAACGAGCCGACGAGCCGACGCTGACACTGGCACTGAGCACAGCCAAGGAGCAGAGCCACTGAGCCCAAGAGCTGGGACGCACTGACCAGCCCGTGGTAGGCCCCCTGTGGGCCTCGAAAGTCCGAGGCTAGGCCCCCACCAGTCACCAGTCCCTTCTTGCAGCTCCTTGTAGAGACTTGTAGCTTTGAGTGCAGGAGTCGGCCCCAGCTGAGAGCGAGCCATGAGTGTCCACGGAGGCAGCCATGCTAGGTCCGGGTGCGGCCTGCAGACCACCCAGTTTGCCCCACTGATCACCCAGTCTGCGAGAGGGTGGAGGACGGAGGGACATGGAGAGAAGACGGCAGGGAAGGCAACAGCTTCAGGCAGCAGATGGAGGCCTTTATTTCCCCCCACTCTACCTCGCCCCCGGTAAAAGCTGCTCCTTCACCAGCCACACTCTCTCGTACCAGTCACAATCCCCCGTACCGGCCCCCACCTTGAGCAACGCCTATTGCTACCTCCACTCTGCCCAGGCTAACCCCCCCCAGCACACCACCCAATGCTGCTGGTTTCAGCCATAATCAGGCTTCAACTGAGGGGCATAGCTTCCAGGGGCCAGCCCCAGCCATAATCGGGCTCTACCTGGCTCAGGCTCTATCTAAGGGGCATAGCAGACGACACAGACGAGGTGACGAGGTACCATCGAGCTCTGAGGTGATGAGGAGGATAGGGCCCGAGCAGCAGTGGTAGTAGTCACCTGCCAAGTGAGAACCCCGGCCCCCGCAGAAGCAGCCCAGCTAGGTCTGCGTGCAGCTTACAGTTGGCCTGGTGTGTTCCCGCTCAGGCCCTACCAACTACGCGGACCCCCAACCAATCATGTGGACCCCCCACCACAGTGACTATTGCACCCCACTGTTGCTTATACTCTATTCTAGCGCATTCCTTTCACTATGTGTAAAGAAAGGGGGCCCACCCAGTTTCAGTTTAAGATCGAGCTCAAGCCTCAGACCTCACACCATCGGGTGTCAGAAAGGGTCTCCGAATCACACATCGACTTTCCCCTCCCAAGAAAAGAAATCCAAAGCTGTACTAAAAAGTGACACCGCTGGTGCTGCCACAATGAGATCGGGCAGGCCCAGAGCAGCAGTAAAAACAACAAAACATTTACCTTGAAGAATAATGACAAGGTAACAGAGCAACCTCCAAACGAAACTCACACACCACTTTCTCACGAAGTGCAAAGAATGACACTAATATCACCCACAAAAAAACTGTTAGGCAGGAAGGGGAAAATCACAGGCTTTTTATCCCCAAGGCTCCAAGACACAGAACCTGCGAAATGTTGCTCACCCATCCCCCAGACCAGCAAGCCCTTCAGCAACAATTCCAATCACCTACTAGTCATTAACATGCAAGTCCATGTATTAGATACTCATCAGCAAATTGGGGACTCTTCGTTAAATCCGTCCTCAGAAAACATTGCATGCAGAAGCTGGCTCATCCTTCAATCTGCTGCCAGCCGCTAGCTCAGCAGCCAAGACACCAGTCCACTAGAAAGACCAACAGGAACATTTAATAATGGCAAGAATTACTACTTAGTCCATTTGAAGAAATTCAGGTCGCGACCAAGGAAGAAGTAAAGGCGCAACAACTAAACACTACCATAAACTCTGGACCCATTCACAACTATAATATCCTACTCTCGACGATAAAGGTCCAGCACAGAAACCGTAATATTCCCTTAGACTACAGTCCTCCAGAAAAGGCCATCCCCAAGGACAAATCAATCCACCTAACAAATATTTTTTCTCCAAAACAAAGTAACCAAAGCAAGCCTCACCCATCAGCGGTTATCCATCATCTGAAGAACAGCTCACCATTCCCAACACCTCTATGGGATCCATATATAAACACAATGGAGATGATATAATCGGCCCTAACATTCCATTCAGAAAAATTAGAGATCCAAGTGGACTTACTGAATGTCCTAGCCACACATGTCTCAGGCAGTGAAAGGAACCTCCAGGAATTAAATGGATTGATTAAGCGAGTGCAAAAAGATCCCAATTCCTCATACCATGTGTGTCAATGCACCGCTACCTTAGACCACATAAAATCCATTACCAACATTCTGATGGACATACTAGCACAAGTAAAACTCTATCTCTATACCACCCATTAACCCGCTCACTACAAGTCCGAGTAAGTTGCCCACTTCCCCCACAATGGGGACATCACACGAGAATGGAAATCAGGGCACGCAGACACCAAGGCCACACCCCAACCATCTATTGATGACTCGCAATCTGTACCAACATCACTCAACCAATCACGCGTAGGACTCCTGCCCCTAGCAGGAGCCACAAACCAGCAGGCACTTGACCAATGGCCCCCTAACAAAAAGGGAGCGCAAACGCTTAGGAAATCGAGGAATAATAAGCCGGTAAGACAACAAGAACAGCTCCAAACTCTCCCTCATATCTTGTCCCTGGAACAAGAGTCTCCTCGGATGTCAAAGGAAACAGATCGGCATCTGGGGCCTGATGCCCATTCCCTCGCTTATCTCAACAGACTACCCTCTAAGGAGCCAACACAGACAGACCACAAATTGTCAGAACACAGAATCAGGGGACTCAGCACTAAAATCAAAACAGTGCCCCCACAACTTCCACCAAGAGTATTAACCGAGCAGCACGGCTCACACACTAGTCTTTCTATGAACCTCGCCTCCCATATGAGCAGAATGTGTTAAAGGTCACAATCCACCCTGTAAGTGAGCATCGGCACAGGGCAAGACAAGATCCAACAGATACTTCTCAACAAGAATCACATTTTATCAATACAGTATTAACAACCTTTGGTAACTCACCACACAATCAACAGCCAAGTGCAGCTAACATTGCCCTTCATAACAAATAAACACAAGTCATAACAAAAAGGAGGCTCACGCGTGGATACAAGATCACCCACAATTACATCAAACCAACTATATAACCTTGTCTAGACCAATTAGCTTGTCATGACTGACCCAGACGAATACAGCAGAAATGCAAGAATCTCTTCTGATACCCCATTTAAATGTATCTAAATTGCTGCCAAGCATAGACCAATCTCAGGGGCAGCAACATCCAGCAGTACTAAACCGAGTGGGGACTCGACCAAGCAAAGAGATCCATGTACAGCCTGACACACAAAACTGAGAAGAACAAGTAGAATTAGAGATGATCCCTCGCTACAGGTCCAGAGGACGCCATGACACACTAAACAGAAGTGCCATAATGAAACTGTCCAATACAATTGACACTCTAAATCATCTGAGACCCCAACATATTGAAGTCATAAAGTTTAAACTTGATCCAGAAGTAACTGGAAGAGAAGTCATGGTGGTTTCTTGGAGCAACTCAAGAATTGCCATGGAAGTATGGCATCACAGGGACTGCTTCTTGAAAAGGAGCATTGAAATAAAAATCTTGGAAACCGAGAGGTACCCAGACCCCCTCTGCCCAAAACCAAAATCACTGCAAAATAACATCATCGCAGCCAGCGGGGTACTTAGGGGAGCCATAGGCCCCGTAGAGCACGCCCGGACAGCTTACCAAACCTATCTATTTTCCACTCTGCAGTCCCAGTAGCCCCCAGTCACATGAGACACATCTCTCTACCTTCAGTGTGGGGTGCGACACACCATAAGAGAGACACATGATTACGCCGATACACGGCTCAAAGAAACAGCTATTTAAAACTTTGCTCTTGGAACATTAATGGACTCAGCAGTAAGGTGGGGGACATTTACTTCACTACCTTCCTCCAAGACTTTGACATTCTATTATTACAGGAAACCTGGGCTGTGGTGCCAACGCTATTTGCAGGCTTTAAGGAGTATCATCAACAGGCGATTAAAATCAAAAGATCAGGTAGAGGCTCAAGTGGACTATCAATATTCATTGCATCCCCCCTATGGTGGCAACAAAAACTGATTGATTTAGGCCAAACATGGGTTCAATGCATCAAACTATCAGTTTCGCAAGAATCAGAAACATCAGGCAAATTTTATAAAGACAGATTCCTAATTAGTAATGTGTACATTCATCCCTCCCAAAAGTATAAAGCAAGTAAAATAGGGTCTTTAATATCTTTACTAAAATCATTGCAATTCACCTTTCCCCAAGCCGGCATTATGCTGCCAGGTGATTTTATCATGTCTTTACTCCAAACTGATACAAATTAAGCTGCTCAATTTCTCAACCAAACTGAAAATAGCATACCCCCAGTAATTGCCATTACTCTAGAACAGACAGTAAAGGGAAAACATGTATTCCAGCCGTAACAAACATAGGCATGCTCACTCTCAGCAGCTGTCTTCCCCAAGACCAACCAGCAGCCATCACCAGAGTCTCAAACCACACCAACAACGTTCTAGACTACACTCTTATAGACGTAGAGTTGTTTCAATCGATTGCCAGCTATCAAATAAAACCAAGACTGGAGAGCGAATATTTTCCTCAGTCTGTCGAGCTCTCCATCCACCCACCAAGAGCCCCACGAAGTAATGACCTAATGGGCTCACCAAGTGCCTACAATCTGAAAAGGCTCACCTGGAATGGAAAGGAGGCATCACAAATAATGGATTTCATAATCACTTTCACGATGAGATCGAGGTCAGGAGGAAGGCATTGTCAGAGGAGCATCTAAGGCCTTAGGATCCAAGATGGGCACTGTTGACCCTTTTGGGGAAGATATGTTTTACCCGGATCACTGACAGAATATCGAATACCAGAATATCGAGTTACAAAAATATCGGGACATAAATATCGTTGTCAAAAATATCGACCTCCTATCTTCATGATGGTAAGTACACAAATATCAAAAAAGAATATCGTTGTTAAAAATATCGGAGTACAAAATATCATTTTTTTATATAATAATACATTTAACTTAAAAAATATTTTGATTTATTTGTAAATTTTAACAATTATAAGTAATAAATTTAATTAAAAAATAAATTAAACATACATATATAAAATGTAATATATATATATTTACTTAAACGTAGTTAACAAATAATAATTTTAATTAAATATAAAATATTACAAATATATTAAAAATTATAAATAAATATATATATACATACACCTGTAACATAAAAATTATTTAAAAAAATTATATTATAAATTAGAACATTGGAATGTTGGGAGCTCCATTGAAGACAATGGAGTAGCTCTGGGCTTATAATGGCTGGTATAAGCCCAGCACTCCATTGTTTGTCTTTTTGTTTCTCCATTTTTAATTTAGAGCATTCTACCCTTAGTGGGTGGAATGTTCTAATAGCCTTATAGCCCTTCTGCCTCAGGCTATACCAGTTGTTAAATGCCCTCTCCCTCGTTATAGGCCCTCGCCTGCGGCTCGGGCCTATAACTCGGGATCAAGGCCTTTAACAGCTGGTATAGCCCTCGGCAGCGGGCTATAAGGCTATATTAGAACATTGGAATGTTGGAAGCTCCATTGAAAACAATGGAGTGCTCCGGGCTTATAATGGCTGGTATAAGCCCGGAGCTCCAACATTCCAATGCTTCTTTGTGGCTGTGAACAAAGGCTTCAGGGAGCCTGAGGGATTTCAATCCTCGCGCTCCCTGAAGCCTTTGTTTAATTTGTTAGAACATTCTGCCCTCTAGTGGCAGAATGTTCTAATAGCTTTATAGCCCTTCGTAGCAGGGCTATACCAGCTATTAAAGTCCCGCTGCCTTGTTAAAGTCCTCGCCTTCGGCTCGGGCCTTTAACGCTGCAGCGGGCCTTTAATAGCCGGTATATCCCACTACGGCGGGCTATAAGGCTATATTAAAATATTAAAATATTTAATATTTTTAAACCTACATTTTACACTACATTGAGTGCAACAGTAGGGAAACTGTTGGATAGCGTAGGGGAAAAAATTACAATTCACACTCCAGCGAGTGCAACAGTAGGGAAAGTGTTGGATAGCGGAGGGGATAAAGTTACTATTCCCACTCCTGTGAGTGCAACAGTAGGGAAAGTGTTGGATAGCAGAGGGGTAAAAATTACTATTCCCACTCCAATGAGTGCAATAGTAGGGAAAGTGTTGGGTAGCGGAGGGGAATAATTTACTATTCCCACTCCAATGAGTGCAACAGTAGGGAAAGTGTTGGATAGCGGTGGGGATAAAATTACTATTCCCACTCCTGTGAGTGCAACAGTAGGGAAAGTGTTGGATAGCAGAGGGGTAAAAATTACTATTCCCACTGCAGCAAATGCAACAGTAGGGAAAGTGTTGGATAGCGGAGGGGAATAATTTACTATTCCCACTCCAACAACTGCAACAGTAGGGAACGTGTTGGATAGCGGAGGGGATACAATTACTATTCCCACTCCTGTGAGTGCAACAGTAGGGAAAGTGTTGGATAGTGGAGGGGTAAAAATTACTATTACCACTCCAGCAAGTGCAACAGTAGGGAAAGTGTTGGATAGCAGAGGGGAATAACTTACTATTCCCACTCCAACAAGTGCAACAGTAGGGAAAGTGTTGGATAGCAGAGGGGATAAAATTACTATTCCCACTCCTGTGAGTGCAACAGTAGGGAAAGTGTTGGATAGCGGAGGGGTAAAAATTACTATTCCCACTCCAACGAGTGCAACAGTAGGGAAAGTGTTGGATAGCGTAGGGGTAAACATTACTATTACCACTCCAACAAGTGCAACAGTAGGGAAACTGTTGGATAGTGGAGGTGTAAAAATTACTATTCCCACTCCAGTGAGTGCAACAGTAGGGAAAGTGTTGGATAGTGTAGGGGTATAAATTACTATTCAAACTGAAAGCAGCCAGATCTTCAGTTACACCTGTTTTCAGTTTCACAGTTGAGGATGCCAGAGTGAATGCTGAGCTGATCGTCATGACAAAAAAGCCTTGCGCTGCAGGGAAAGCACTTCCTTTGAAGCCCAACGTGAGAGTATCGCAAGGAAATCCCTCTGTTCCTGTGGTGCGAGTTGAGGTCCCTTGGTGCTTGGACCATCCATATCGCCTAATCAGTAGCACTGTGGATGGAAAGTTACATTCATAGCACCCAATGCAGCAGTAGGGAAAGTGTTGGATAGCGGAGGGGTAAAAATTACTATTCCCACTAAAGAAAATTCAAATTTAAAAACAAACAAAATATCAACTACAATACAAAATATAATAAAAAACCCAAAAACAAAACATACATAAAAATATAACAACTTACAAAACATAGAAACATATTATAATGTAGAAAAAATCTAAAATGTACATAAAAAAGATTAATTTTTTTAATGTAAAAAAAAATTACACAAATAAATATTTTGGAATAGAAATTAATTTTAATCAACAAAAATATTTATTACATAAATGTAATATTTTTTTCCTACCCTATAACACCACACAATTTACAGCACACATCTACATTAAAAATAAAAGTGTACCTTCATAATTAACACAATTGATTATCAATTAAACAATTATTAAAAACACATTTAAAAAGGTAAAAATTAATGTACTAACCAAACATTACAGCTATAGAACCTAAATCCCCAAACAAAATAAAAATAAACAATTACCAAAAATATTTATCAATTAATAAATGAATATTAATGATCAAGTACCCCAATAACCACCAAAACACACACCTAAAAATATTTACACAATTTCCATAACTAATTTTACATTAATAAATTAATATCAATTAACAACAACATTTAAAAATGTACTTCCCACCATTTACCACTATAAACCCCACAACTCACGCATTAAAATAATTACACAATTGCCATATTTGAATTTTAATTAATTAATTAGCATTAATTAACAAATAATTAATTAATTATAAATAAATTACCTCCCACCATATTCCCCTATAAATGCCACCACTAATTTCTTAAAACTTGACACAATTAACATAATTAATTAGCAATTAATTAATTAATTAATAACAATTAACAAGCAAAATATAAATAATTATTAATACATTAATTCACACTATTAACACTATAAAATAAAATTAAATAAATATTATATTAAAAATATTAGTAATTGTATTAAAATTAAATTACTTCCCACCCTACTCCCCTATCAACCCACAACCCGCTCCTAAAAAAAAACCACAATTAACATAATTACGAATTTATTAATAATAATTAACAACCAATTAATAAATAATTAATAATACATTAGTTCCCACAATTAACAATATAAAATATAAAATAAATGAATATTATTTAATAAAAAATATTAATAATTTAATTATAATTAAATTACTTGTCACCCTATTCCCCTATAAACCCACAACCTGCTCCTAAACAAATGACACAATTTACATATTTACCAATTAATTCATCAATAAAAATTAACAGCCAATTATTAATTAATTCATAATAAATGAATTCCCACAATTAACATTATTAAATCAAAATTAAATGAATACTAATAAATAAAAATTAATATTCAATTTATTATAATTAAATTACTTCCCACCCTATTCCCCTATAAACCCACAACCTGCTACGGAACTAAAACGCAATATTTAATTAAAATACAATTAATAACTTCTAAAAATGTAACACATATATTAAAAAACAAATGCAATACTTAAAAACATAGAGCACATACATTTAAAATACATACTAAAATACATAAAATTAACTAAAAGAACGATATTTTTAACAACTATATTTTTGCAAACGACATTAATGACTTCGATATTTTTGAAAATGATATTTCTTACCTTAAACTCGATATTCTTGACCACAATATTCTTGCAGTCGATATTTCTGTATCTCGATATTCTGCACTCGATATTCGTGCAAGTCGACATCTCCTACTCGATATTCTGACTCTTTACCGTTTTACCCCCTCCTAATTTAGCACCCCTTATCCCTTAATGGGCACCGTCTCAGCATGTAGCTGAATACATTGTCTTCTGGCTTAGAAGGGAGATTCCTAACGAGGTAAAGTCTCTCCTGAGATCTGAATGCTGCCACCCTTCCCTCCCTAACAAGTTCACAATGACCCCGGATCTGATTGCCAAGGTGGTGGTGTTTATTAGCATAATTGACAAATATCCAAGGAAGGGGATTGACAATGGGTTTAAGTCCAGCCACAATTGTCTGTTTGACATTACTGGTCCTCTGACCAAGATGTTCGACATGGCCGAGGTAGCCTATCTCAATGACACACTTATTGTTCCCAAGGAGCTGTGCCAGTGGGCCCAAAGGGCCATTTTTCTCTTGAAGAATGCGAACACTGCTCTCTCCAATGACAGAAGGAAGAACATCCTACTTAAAATCGTTCCCAAACTGATTGAACTGGCCAGCAAGGAAGGGGGCCCGCCTTCTCAGGGACACCGCTTTGGTGATGTCTTTATTACATGGCTAAGTATGTGGGAGTTTTTAGCTCCATTCAAAAATCCCAGAAGAACATCAAGAGGGTTTTCTAGGGCAAAGATTTTGGTAGGGCCAGGAGAACGAGGGATCAGTTCCTAGGCCAAGATCAGGCTTTATCCAGACTCTTCTTGGGGCATGGTGGCAGATTCACCCAGACAAGCTTTGGTGCCCACCAGGGCTTCTACCCCTGGAGTACAGTACACACAGAGAAAAGTGGGAGAAGGGCTCAACCTTACCTCATCCTCCTCAAACACAATAGATATACACAAAAGGAGGTAAGGCGAATATCAGCCGCAAATGTTTTACGAGTATACTATGTAGTTGCCAAAGGAGCACAAACACTTTCTTAAAACTGCCCTCACCCACAACAAGTTGTGGCATGCTTCATCATAGGGCTGCTACTGAACGCCTCTGCGCAAACCAATGCTAGAGGCGGAGCAATAGGGAGGGGTAGACAATACAAACAAATAAAAAAGGAAAAGAAGAGGATCATACATTTAAAACTGCCTATGAGATATTGTCATAATAGTTTTATTCCTAGATTCCCTAGTCAGATATAAAAAAGGGTATTTAGGTACCCTTGGACGGTGGTCCCTGACTCTCCAGATCGTTAACGAGCTGCTGGTTGATCAGAGATTCTAGTATTTTCCCGAAGTAGGGAAGCAAAGAGATTGGGCGGTAGTTGGGGAGCAGCATTGGGTCAGCAGTGTTTTTTTTTAAGATCGGTCTTACCCTGGCTGCCTTCCAGCTTTTTGGAAAGTCCGCCTCCAAAAGTGATTTATTGAATAGCTCTGTGAGACTTTCCAATAATACCGGGGCGATAGCGGGAAGGATTTTAGGCGGTACCATATCAGTGGGGGAGCCTGATTTTATCCTCAACATGGCAGTGGAGACTGCTTTGGTGTCGAGCTTGGTGAATTCGTCCAGGATGTGGGAGGGGTCAGTGGACATGCTGGGCACATCTTCAGAATTAGTGTTGTGTGGTGGAGGAAAGGACCGATGAATGGCCATGATTTTTTCTTCGAAATATTCTGAGAGAGAGTCGGTCCAGGTTTGGGAGTCAGGTATTGATGGCTGGTTGGTGGGAGCTGTGAATTCTTTAAGAATTTGATAGAGTTCTTTGCTTGACTTTTCTGCCAGGTTTATCCTATTTAGGAGAAAAAGTTTTTTTGCCAATTTGATGTCAGTCATGTAGCCATGATGGATATTTTTATATGTTTCGCGGTCAGCCGTACTTTTGCTTTTGCGCCATTTGC
The DNA here is from genome assembly GCA_963921515.1 of Calotriton arnoldi. Lineage (NCBI taxonomy): Eukaryota > Metazoa > Chordata > Amphibia > Caudata > Salamandridae > Calotriton > Calotriton arnoldi. The sequence goes on from CAWUFW010006413.1 coordinate 895,181, forward strand.
GCTCCGCAGTCCTACACAGAAGTTTTGTAGTTTTTAGTTGGTCTGTGAACCAGGGAGCAGACCTGGGCTTGATTTTGACCTGGGTGAGGGGAGCAATTTTGTCTAGCGCAGTCAAGATGGCTTTGTCAAGGTCTAGTGCCACCTGATGTATGTTGGTTTCTGTCCCTGAAAAGTCTAATCTAAGATGCTTTGAGAAGAGGGGCAGGGTGATTTTTCGCCAGGGTCTTGGCAATATTGACGTGTTATTGAGGCCGTTTTTAGTCATTGTTGTGGGAATAGTGAATTTTACAGCATGAATATTTCAAGCATGCTATATTTTGAAAGTATGTCACTCACAATTTGTGATTATGATACATACAATAGAGAGGGCCATTGTTTGCCCTTTGCTTAGGGTGTGTTATTTGTGAATTTTGAAACACCCTAGCCACACCTATTGCGTTGTTTTTATGTGGTTTAGCACTGTGAGCACAAATCTTTCACTTTATCGTGTGTATATACTGATTCATCACTGTACAGATTGCTTTCACTGTTTTTTATTCTTTCCATTTACAGTTACCATCTGATGAGTAGTGTACTCGAATGCTCCAGACTTACAGGTGGAGTAATACCTAGTACAGTGTGTATACTAGAGGGGATTTTTTGATTGGAGAAGTAGCATAGGGATCCTGTTTGTCCTGACGAATGCCGGTTAAAGAATTGGAACCCGGCAGAAACGTGTTGACCTCTATGCAGAACGGAGGGGTAGTGAGTTCATAATCCACTCACACCACCACCGTCCAAGGGTACCTAAATACCCTTTTTTATATCTGACTTGGGAATCTAGGAATAAAACTATTATGACGATATCTCATAGTCAGTTTTAAATCACTGGCTATCTGCACCTTTGTATGATCCTCTTCTTTTCCTTTTTTATTTGTTTGTCTTGTCTACCCCTCCCTATTGCTCCACCTCTAGCATTGGTTTGCGCAGAGGCTTTCAGTAGCATCCCTATGTTAAAGCATGCCACAACTTGTTGTGGGTGAGGGCAGTTTTAAGAAAGTGTTTGTGCTCCTTTTGCAACTACATAGTATACTCGTAAAAAAAATTGCGACTGATATTCGCCTTACCTCCTTTTATGTATATCTTCTACCCCTGGAGACAAAGGTTAAGTGGGAGGTCCTCCAGAAGAGATTGAAGTCAGGGAGGTTTTTCTCCAGGTAAGAGTTTCGAAAGACCTTTCAGTTACCTCTATAAAGGTGGGAGACAGATTGGCCCAACTTTGTGGGAATTAGAGCTCGGTGACTCAGGATCCCTGGGTTCTGGACACTGTTGAGGGATACAAGCTCAGGTGTGTAGGCCCCCCAGTTCAAGTGCAGATACTTCAGGAAATGGTCTTCTCAGAGGAAGACTCAAGACTGCTGACACAAGTGGTAGAAGGTTTATTGGCCAAAGGGGCTATTTGGGAGGCACCAGACCCCGAGTTAGGTTTTGTCAGCAATATTTTCCTGATGGAGAAGAAAGACAAGGGTATGAGACCGGTGACAAACATGAAGGATTTAATGGGTAGTCTATCACCACTTCAAAAAGGAAGAGATTAACCTATTAAGGGATGTCCTGAGGAAAGGGGACTGGTTAGCGAGACTAGATCTCAAAGCTGCATATTTGACTATTCCAGTTTGGCCTCACCACCAGAAAGATATTCAATTTACTTGGAAGGGCAAGCTTTGGCAGTTCTGCAGTCTTACATTCAGCCTCTCTTCAGGAACTTGGTGCTTTACCAAGGTCCTTCACCCGGTAGCGGCTTGGCTGAGGGCAAGAGGAGTGAGGTTAAACATTTACCTGGACTATATTTTAATAATGGATCAGTCCAGAGAGGTTTTCTCCTATCATACAGACGTCACCATTCAATTAATGGAGTACCTGGGATTTATAATAAACCAAAATAAGTCTTCTTGCCTAGTCCAAAGTCAGGAGTTACATTTTTTATGCTTTGTGATAAACAAAGTTCAGGCGGAATTGAAGCATCCTGGGGAGTAACTAAGGAAGTTACGCAGGGAGCTAAGAAAGGTGCTAGGAAAAATGGGATTTCATCTAAGGGATTTGGCAAGGATTCTGGGCCTGTTGTCCTCTATGATCCAGGCAATATTCCCAGGCCCGTTATATTACTGGGCCCTCCAACGACTCACAACGTAAAGCTTACAAACCAGTCAGCCGTATTCGCAAATGTTGTCCTTCGATCAGAAGTCAAGGAAGGAGCTGCCGTGGTGGCTCAGGAATGCAGAAACATGGAATGGCAGGGCCCTTCTCAGAGAGGAACCATAAGTAGTTATAGAGTCAGATGTGAGTTTAGAAGGATGGGGGGAGTGAGATGTCGGAACTCATCAAAGGGGGGCATTGGACAGATCAATAGAGGAAATTACACATTAACCACTTGGAACTGTTGGCAGGTTCCTTTGCAATTCACTGCTTTACCCAATGTATGGTGAGATGTTTTGTGTTGCTACATATGGACAATGTATCAGCTGTGAGGTCCATCAGCAAGATAAGAGGTCCTCATTCCGAGGGTCTTGAAGATTTAGAAAACGTTTTTGGGGTTACTACTTGAGCAAGGGAATTTCTGTTGAGGTGGAACATATTCCTGGATTAATCAATGGTGTGATGGACTGGTCTTCTCTGAATTTCAAGGATTCCAGGAACAGGAGGTTGGACAAGAATGTGTTTTTGAGTATTCATGGGAGATGGGTCCCTTGGGGTAGATCTCTTTGAGGACAGACTGAACATGCAGCATGAGATTCTTCAGCTGCAGGCTGGGCCCTCAGGCTTGGGGGTGGATGCCTTCCTCCAGGAATGGAGGGGTTTGGCGCCCTATGCTTTCCCTCTGTTTGTCATGCTGACAAAACTCTTCTTGCATATACGCAGGTGCAGGGAAACCGCATTGGTGGTAAAACCCCTTTGGAGGTCACGGGCCTGGTTTCCAATCATGCTGGAAATGACTGTCAACTTCCCTAACCCAGTACCGACAATCAGGGATGTAATTGTAGGCCAAGGAGGAGAGTTTCACCCTCTCATGGAACAGGGCCTGTTAGTTCTGATGTCCTGGAAGATTTCAGGAGACAGTGGCAAATCCCAGGGCTTTCAGCAGATGGTTTCTGACTCATATTTGAGTAGGTGGCATCCGGGACAAGGAAATCATATTGATTGGCTTGGAAGAAATGGGTTTGTTGGTGTTTTCAACAGGGTTCTGATCCCATTTCAACTAATCTTGTGCATGTGATTCATCTGTCATAATTGTTTACCTCGAGTTTGTCTCACAATACAGTCAATGTTTACATGAGGCGATAGCAGCAGGTCATTGCCTGGTGGATGGCAATGCTGCTGACCAGAATTTACTGATGAAGAAAATCATGTGGAGTATGTGGGTACTGAATCTGCCTACAGCAAAATACACCTCCTTATGGGATTTCAGGGATGTCCTACAAATCTTAACTGGTTGGGGCGAGAAGTCCAACCTGTCGTTAAAGCGTATGTCTTACAAACTCACAGTTTTACTCTGTCTGGTGTCATTTAGACAGACTTCGGATGTGAGAGCCCTAGTTCTCACAAGCAAGGCCTATCAGCCTGAGGGAGTCTGTTTTTATATTAAAACAATAACAAAGACTCTGTCAACCTCTGTTTTCTATCCTTACTGTGAGTCGGATGAAAAGCTTTGTGTGCTGAAATGCTTGAAAGAGTAAGAGAAAAGAACTGAAAGTTTGAGATAGAATGTGGCACAGTTGTTGATTTCAGACAGGTGGGCTCATTGGTCTGTTTCTTCCCCCGCCTTAGCGAGATATTTGTGAAAGAGATTATGATTGTGGCTGGTGTGGATATCTCTCATTTTGGGGCTCACTCCCTTAGGGGGGTTCAGCTACAAACGTTTTTATCTTGGGGGCGGCCTGCAGGAGATCCTTAGTGGTGCAGATTAGTTCAATGAGAATATGTTCAAAAGTTGCTGCTTTAGACATGTCACAGATGCAACTGATAATGTGTTAACAGCACTTTAAACTTGCATAATGTTAGCCTCCGTGTCATGAAATAAAATGTACATTTTTCACAGCCTGGAGGGGAGAAAATCTGGATTTTATTAATGACACGGAAGATAAGATTATCCCACCGCATTTAAAACCTCCCTAGTGGAGGAAAGGAATGATGTCTCAATTTTTGTTTCTCTTTCATATTGAAAAGATTTCTCTGGTTTAAGATTCCGTTTGTGAAGAATTTGTTGTTGAAGTTTAGTTCTCTTTTGGAGTTATCTTTTTTGTAGCACTGGAAGAAGGAAGATGGCTGCATGTTGATGGGCTTTATACCTTACTAGAATATTCTTGAAGTTCTATATTCTTCAGTTGTTGCTGCTGTGAGCGGGCAATAAAGGAGATTTGCATTATCTTAGACTCTGTGGGGCATATTTACGTTCCCTGGCGCATCCCTGCAAATCAGCAGGGATGCGCCAGGGAAGTTGCGTCACGCAAGTTTGCCCTTGCGCCACCGCCGATGCGCCGCATTTACAATGCGGCGCGGCGTGGCGCACGGATGGGCAGATGCGTGTCGCATCCCCCGGCGGAAAGGCGGCGCATTGCTGGAGTCGCGTCGCAAGCACGACGCGGCTCCAGCAAGGCTCGGGGTGCCCTATGCCTAACATGCTGCGTCAATCCTTACGCCTGCTTCAAGCAGGCGCAGGGTTCTGACGCAGCATGGGCGTAAAAGTGACTCAGTGATATCTTGTAGATTTCACTGCGTCACTTTTACGAGGCATACCTGTGAGGGAACGCCCACCCTGCACCGGAACGCCCAGGGGTTTACAACGTGACGCATCTCCCTAGATGCGTCACGTTGTAAATATTGCGCAACGTGGCGCATGTTTTGCGTCACCGCTGCGTCAGATAAGTGACGCAACGGCGGCGCAAAAGTGCCGCAAGGGGCTTGTAAATATGCCCCTGTGTCGTTAATAAAATCAAGATCTGCCCACCAGGCTGTGAAAAATCTACATTGTGGCTTTCTGCTTTGAATTGTCCTGATTTATTGTTCTAATTTATAGTTTATATAGCACCTTTGCACTGCACAGTACTGTTGCACTTTTTCACGGAGCACCTCAGTTGTAATTATTGTAAATATGATTGGTGCAATGTTTTTATAAATTTTTATTTGCCCTTCCATTTCTGTGTGTGTGTTTTTGACGGATTTCCTCTCTGGGAAAACCCCTTCTCTTATTCATATCAAGTGAATCTGTCAGAACCACTCTTTGTGATACAGTACTTATGACCCAGGTTCTGGGGAATCCAGGGTGACCTCATAATTGGCAGCAGATAAAATAAGTAAAAGCAGATCCTGACTCATGTATTTCACTCAAATTAGAGTGTGTCAGATAGCTTTGTCCAGACACAAGGAGACAATCAGCAAAGGTCCAAACAGTGCCCTTTCACTCTGTCACTTTTCTAGCATAATTATGTGATTTATGTTACTATCTATTCCACAGAGGACAAGATATCATATTGTTTACTATTGAAAGTATAACATTACACCACGCATCTTTTCTGGCTGGCAAGTCACACCATCTCACCTCTAACTCTGCTCCAGTCACATGAGCAGTTTCTCAGGTGTCTCCTCCATCACTGACTCATTTCAACATATACCTAGGCCTGTTGTTTTACATTATTTTTCAATATGCCAGGTATATGTTGAAGAAACCAAATGTGACATCAGGGTCAGTCATCTAGATGAAGACTTTTATCCTTTATTGTCCTTTCATTTAGAGATCATGAAACGGATGTGATAGAATTATTTGCAGTTAAATGCGGATAAGACAAACGTTATTATAATTCCGCCCAGAAATAGACGTTGCATTTGCAGAATCTAATTCTGTTGCAAGACAGGAGCATCTATTATGCAATCTCTCTTCTTGCCTTTTTTTAATACAGCACTTAAAAGAACACTACAACTCCCATAATCCTGCTCCCCTGGGCAGGAAGCTGTTAACAAAAACAAAGGACATTCCCACCTAAAAATAGCAGTAGTCCATCACCATTTCCTCTTGTTCTATCAGAGATAAGTGCATTACAAAATGCTGTAGGCAGGCATTCTATTGTGATTTACTGTAGATTTATTTATTGTTTGTTTGGTGTTTAAACTGAAGTTGTGATTTCCTTAAGTCAGTTTCACACAGGTGCCTACTTTCAAGGTTATGTGTGAAAGTGTTACTTTGTTTTGAGTCAGTTGCATTGGTTTCCTTTTAAGGTGTGCATGTGAAATTGTTACTTTATGTCAGCCCACTGAATGGCTGGTTTCTTTATTCAAGGTCGGAAAACACCTGTTTTTCAAGGTTCATGTGTGGATAATTACATTGTAGCAGCGTAACACTGCTAGGGAGTTTTGCCTGTATTCATGTCTTGGTCAGATACATTGTAATTTTTGTTGCAAGGCAGATGCTTCCTTGGGAAAGTATTTATTCAAGTAGCAGCATGGATTTATGTGAATACCATATAAAGACACAAACCTTTTTTCTGTATGCTTGCTTTAATATATTTGATATAACTTGTTGAAAGCAGATTTTGTGTGCGTTCAATTCGTTGTTGGTTGACCGCAGTGTTAAAAGTAAGGAGGATGAGGTTTTTAAGAAAAGCCTTTGTGAATTTTTTGGACAAATCAGTTTCTAATTCTACTCATAAAGTAGTCTCTTCATCATTTAGAAGTGTGGCCACTGATATAGAAAATCCTGTGGAGAATGTTATTACAAGCTCTTTAATTCCGGCAGAAGGCAAGTTACATTCTCAGCATGGGGAATTATGTAGTCATGGTGGCAAAAGAATGAGGAAAACAAATTTTGTTTCCCTCATGGGTATGAGGGAGACGAATTTGGTAGTGGTTTAATTCAGCAAGGAGATATGATTTGATCCCAATGTAGCATAGCTCTATTATGGGTAACCTGGGAGGCCAAAGTTAGATGCCCTATGATGATTCATGTTCAGTGAGTTTTGATGAAAACTATGACAATGAAAATTACTACAATGATGTTGATGATATACTAATGTCCTGAAAAAGGAGAACATTGGATTTAAGCCTCCTATTTTTATTTTAGATGAGGGAGGTGCTCCCGTGTTTAAGCCAGGGCTTATTCAGCATCCACATTTAGCAAAGTGGGCTACTCTACCATTTATTGATAAATACACTAGGTCCAAGATAAAAAGTTCAGTTGACAGGAGTGTTAGATCTAAAAGGAGAGTGAAGTGCCCAACGACAATAATATTTGAGAAAGCAGTTAGGGGGTGCAACGGGCATGTGCACATGCTTTGCTTGCCCCCGGGGCACTTTGGTATTACAGAAAGGGCAGCAGACGCTTGTGTAGCCCTTTCTGTAATACAGATAGTGTTGACGCACATATAGCCCCAGTGCTATCATCGGAGGGTGTTTCCTCATTTGCATGGAGGTGTGGCCCCATGCAAATGAGGGAATCCCTTCGCCTCTGCACCCAGGCTGTATTATAGATGTGGGGGCAGTGTCAAAGAAGCTGTCAGGAGGAGCACTGTCACTGTGCCCCTTGATAGCATCCCTCTGAAAGGGGTAAAAGAGGGTCCTATCGACCCACCCAGACATCCCCTTGCAGGCAGGTGCATGCACTCACTGCACCTGCCTGCAAAGGGATCTCTAATCCTCCTTAAAAGTGTAGGTGGGTTGCTGCCTGCACAGCGAAACACGGAGCAGCTGCTTCAAAGCCGCTCTGTATTTCACTTGAATGAGCTGCCCCCAATGCAGTACGACTTTGGGGCTGCCTTCGGGGCTGCCCTGAGGGCTCTGTGTGAGAAGTTGGCCTGGCATATGCTGTCCACTAATTATAGTGGGCACCTTGCACCAGTCCAAACAACCCCTTATTGGAGGTAGGTTAAAGACAACCTTTATTGAAAGCTATCCTAGTGGTAGCTATGGAGAGCAGCCTTCAGGCTAAGTCTTGAAGGAATGTAAAGCAGCTTGTTTTACCAGTCTATAATCTCTTGAGTGACCAAATGAAAGAGGACCACACCAGGTATATATTCAAAATATATGTATTTATTACTAAACACACCCCTCTAGTCTCTTTATGAGGCTAGAGTTCGAAATACATAAATTATAAGTTAGTTATCTACAGTAATAGCACAAATACACGTTTGAGCCCCAGGGGCGTACCAAACCATATACCAATAAAGTGGTATAAGAACCACGACTGAGCTAGACACAAGGCCTAGAGCCTGTAGAAGTGCTTGGACCACAAGGAACCACCCAAGGCAGTGACACAGGGGACCCATGGGGGACGCGTGCAGTGTATGAACACAGCCGCGAGCCACTGTTAACTTCTATGGGGAAAGTCGCAATTAGAATTTAAAAGAAAAGGGATACTTAGAGGAGGACTTGGAGCAAACCCTTTGAGAACTAGGCTGTTCTAGTGTCAATACCCACGGGAGCACCGGAGTACTCGAGTTACCTCACCCAGGGGAGCCGGGTGCATAGGTGTCTTTCGGGGTCGGGTTTCGTCGTCGCTTTCAATGGCGATCTGCTGCAAAGTGCTGCTGGCGGCCAAGTCGAAAGTGTCCGGGTGGATCCAAAGGTGGATTGAAGATCTGAAGAACCTGAAAGCAGAGGGGACAGAGTCTGGGTCACTAGCCAGTGACCAGGAAGGCGATGAGCAGATGACCACCGATGTCGAGTGCTTCAGGTAGGTTGACGGTCATCTTGACTCTTCAGCCACGAGGTCCAGGAGGCGTCGACGACAACCAAGAGCTGGATTCGAGCTGTCGCACAACGTCTGTCGATTGCAGGGGTGTCGGCGACCAGATTGGACCCAACAAGCCTTGGCAACGGCAAGTCTCGTGGAAATAGAAGAAGGACAATGTTGCAGATCAGCAAGGTCTGGGGGACGCACCCAGCGAGAATAAGTCAGGGTACGCCTGGAGCAACCAGGGAGCCCAAGCAGAAAAAGATTGGCCTTAGGGAGGGCCTACTAGCGAATGGACTAGCGACCGCGAAGGAGCCTTGAGACGATGCACGTGGAGCTGGCTCACAGGACACTCGTGGAGTGGAGGCCAGTGATCTTTGGTGCAGTTGGTGCTGGAGGCTGGGGCTACTCGAAGCCCAAAGCACGACTTCGTGGGCGACCCAGAAGAGGATGCACTTGCAAATGTGATTGGTGTCCAGGGGTCAGGGTTCCACGTTACCCACGACAGCTACGGGCCTCAGCTTTGCTGGGGACTCAGGGCAGCCTCGGGGAAGTCTGGAAATCTACCTCTGGTGATGCAAAGACTTCAGCGTCCGACGGGAGCTTCAGCGATGCAGACCGGACAATTGCTTCTTTGGTGCCTGCCAAGCAGGGGAGTCACTCCTTGACCCCAAGGGAGATTCTTCAGTCCTCTAATCTTGAAGTAGAGCATCGAAGGTCCAGGATTCTGTGTCAGAGTTTCGTCCAGGTTAATCTAAAGTCCTAAGGACTGGGGTCCCCTACTTATACTAAGGTAGGGGGTTGGACATACTCTGTGGCCCCACCTATGGGAGGGTCAGGGCAGAGGGGTGGTTACACCCCTTTCCCTTTGTCCAGTTTCACGCCAGAGTAGGGGCTGGAAGCCCCTGAGCTGGTTTGAACTGGGGTATGCACAGGGACACCAAGTGTGCCCCCAGTGCAGGACTTCAAAGCACCCGAGAGTGCTCCCGCCCAGCCCCAATACACACTATCCTGTCTGGGGAGGTGGTCACACCTCCCTGGGACAGGAAACCTATTGTCCAGGCCTCCCCTGCTAGAGTTTCGTTCAGCAGCAGGAGGCCAGACTCGTGTCTGTGGCAGCGGCATCCATTTTGTGATGCCAGGGCTCTGGAAAGTCAGTACCGGGTATACCGGTGTGTACATGTCTTTCCCTCTAGAAGGGTGGAATGCTACCCCCGCCACCAGAACTGACGGGGGGGGGGTAGTATTCCAAGATGTTTGACACCAAACACGACATGATTCCGTGCAGCCATCCCAAAGTTAGCATTTAACGCAAGGTTATAATGCGCTTAAGAGTATATGGTCGGGCTGCACTACAAACAGCATCAGAGAAGGGTCTCCGAACGCTGCAGAGGGGCCCAGCTCATGCAGGGGCACCCTCTCACATAGGAACCACGCACTCTGCCTTCAGGATTGATAAGGCCTGCCATAGGAGTGACTTATAGGTTTATATGTGTGTATGTATGTAGTGATATAGGTAGCCTATATCACAGTAAGAGGTGCATGCACCACCTTACCCAGGCTGCAGTAGCAGACCTGTGGTGTCAGTTTGGATGGCCTTCCAGGGGTGGCACAATACATGCTGCAGCCCCTGGTAGGCCTCTGAGGTACCTATGCCCTGGGTACATAGTATACCATATACTAGGGACTTATAAGGGCACTCCAGATTCCAATCAGAGATGTGCCTAAGGCACATGGAAACCATTTTAAAGAGGAAGCAGCTAGGCTGGGGTTCTGATTAGCAGGGCCCCAGCCAGACTAAGGTCGAACAATAGTGAAGCATCAGCAAAAAGTGGGGGTACCCATGTGAAGCAGATCCTACTCTCCTACACAACCCCCCAAACGTAGGGACATTAAACTAACCTTGCCCAGTTAAGTCTTAATGTTCTAAGTGGAAGTACCTAGAGAGTCCATCTGCATTGGCATGGTTACTCCCAGGTCTATGTTCCACTGTGAAGTCCATCCCCTGTAGGGAAATGGACCACCTAAGCAGTTTGGGGTTTTCACCCTTCATTTGTTTTAGCCATAAGAGGGGCTTATGGTCTGTTTGAACAAGGAAGTGAGTACCAAACAAGTATGGCCTCAACTTCTTCAGAGCCCAGACCACAGCAAAGGCCTCCCTCTCAATGGCTGACCAACGTTTCTCTCTAGGGGTCAGCCTTCTGCTAATAAAAGCTACTGGCTGATCCTGACCTTCATCATTCAATTGTGACAGTACAGCCCCTACCCCCAATTCAGATGCATCAGTTTGAACAATGAACTTCTTGGAGTAATCAGGACTCTGTAGAATGGGAGTAGTGCACATGGCCTGCTTTAGGTCATCAAATGCCTTTTGACAGCTAACTGTCCACTGAACCTTTTTGGGCATTTTCTTGGAAGTTAAGTCATTCAGGGGTGTCACTATTGATCCATACCCCTTGACAAATCTCCTATAGTACCCAGTCAGGCCTAAGAAGGCTCTCACCTGAGTCTGGGTAGTTAGAGCAGTCCAGTCCATGATGGTCTGGATCTTGCTCTGCAGTGGTTGAACCTGGCCTCCACCCACAAGGTGGCCCAGGTACACAACCTGACTCTGCCCTATCTGGCACTTGGTGGCCTTGATAGTCAGGCCTGCTTTCTGCAGGGCCTGTAAAACATTTCTGAGGTGGACCAGGTGATCCTCCCAGGTGGAGCTAAAGACAGCAATATCATCTAGATATGCTGCACTATAGGCTTCCAGACCTGTAAGGACTGTATTCACCAACCTCTGAAAAGTGGCAGGTGCATTCTTCAGACCAAAGGGCATCACCACAAATTGATAATGCCCACTAGGGGTTGAGAATGCTGTCTTTGGCTTTGCATCATCAGCTAGTCTGATCTGCCAGTAGCCAGCTGTCAGGTCAAATGTACTTAGATACTTGGCTGAGGCCAAAGTGTATATTAGCTCATCTGCCCTTGGTATTGGATGGGCATCAGTCCTAGTGACTGCATTGAGACCCCTGTAGTCCACACAAAACCTCATCTCTCTTTTCCCACCATTGGTGTGAGGTTTTGGCACAAGGACCACTGGACTAGCCCAAGGGCTATCTGAGGGTTCAATAACTCCCAAATCCAACATCTTCTGGACTTCTGTCCTGATACAGTCCCTGACATGGTCAGGTTGCCTATAAATCTTATTTTTAATAGGCAGACTGTCCCCAGTGTCCACTTCATGAGTGCACCAGGTAGTCTGACTGGGTGTCAGTGAGAATATGTGTCTGAACTGATTGAGCACCTGTCTGCAATCAGTCTGCTGCTGGGTAGTGAGGCTGCCTGCCAAGGCTGCACCATCCACTGACCCATCACCAGGGTTCTGTGAGAGCAGGTCAGGGAGTGGGTCACTCTCTTCCTCCTGTCCCTCATCAGTAGCCATGAGCAAGCCCATGTCTGCCCTGTCCACATATGGTTTTAACCTGTTGACATGGAGAACCCTGTGGGGACTCCTGGGTGTTCCTAGGTCTACTAAGTAGGTAACCTCACCCTTCTGTTCAACAATGGTATGGGGTCCACTCCATTTGTCTTGGAGAGCTGCTGGGGCCACTGGCTCCAACACCCACACCTTCTGTCCTGGCTGGTAAACAGTCAGTACAGCCTTTTGGTCATGCCAGGCTTTTTGAAGTTCCTGGCTAGCCTCAAGGTTTTTAGTTGCCTTTTTCATATACTCAGCCATCCGGGAGCGGAGACCAAGTACATAGTCCACTATGTCTTGCTTTGGGGAGCTTGAGAGGTAACTCCCATCCTTCCTTCACCAAGCACAATGGACCCCTGACAGGGTGACCAAACAAAAGTTCAAAAGGGCTGTAGCCAACCCCTTTTGAGGCACCTCCCTGTACGCAAATAAAAGGCAGGGCAAGAGTATGTCCCATCTTCGCCTAAGCTTTTCTGGGAGCCCTTTAATCATGCCCTTCAAGGTTTTGTTGAATCTCTCAACTAAACCATTGCATTGTGGGTGATAGGGTGTGGTGAACTTGTAAGTCACTCCACACTCCTTCCACATTGCTTTTAAGTATCCAGACATAAAGTTGGCCTCCCTGTCTGATACAACCTCCTTAGGGAAGCCCACTCTTGAGAAAATTCCCAGGAGGGCTCTTGCCACCACAGGTGCTGTAGTGGTCCTAAGGGGAATAGCCTCTGGGTACCTGGTGGCATGATCCACTACCACCAGGATAAACCTGTGCCCAGATGCTGTTTGGGGATCCATGGGACCAACAATGTCAATCCCCACCCTTTCAAAGGGAACCCCCACCACAGGTAGTGGTATCAGGGGGGCCTTTGTAGTGCCACCTGCCTTGCCACTGGCCTGGCAGGTTACACAGGAGCGACAAAACTCCTTGGTGTCTTCAGACATGTGGGGCCAGTGAAAGTGAGGGACAATTCTGTCCCAAGTCTTGTTCTGGCCCAGGTGACCTGCTAAGGGAATGTCATGGGCTAGGGTCAATAGGAAGCCCCTGAACTTCAAAGGTATAACCAACCTCCTGGTAGCACCAGGCTTGGGGTCTCTACTCTCTACACTCTGAGTACAAGAGTCCATCATCCCAATACACAGTATGGGGACCACTAGCTTTCCCAGCAGCCTCAGCAGCAGCTTGCTGTCTGAGGGGTTCAAGAGAGGGGCATCTCTGCTGCTCCTGGCTCAGATCTGCCCTGGAAGGTTCCCCTGTCCCCAACCTGGTCAGGTTCAAGCTCCTCTGGGACAGTTCCTTCCTCCGGACTGAGATCATCCCCCTCAAGGGACTGATCTTCCTTCTGAGCCAAGGGGGAAGGCACTGCATTTACCCTACTACTCCTCTTCTTGGAGGGCACTTGGTCCATTATTCCAGAATCCAAGGCCTGTTCAGTGCTAGACATTTTGGCTTGTGACCTGGTCACAGCAAACACATCTGCAGGGATGCCCAGCATTTCTGCATGGGTCCTGAGCTCCACTTCTGCCCAAGCTGAAGTTTCTAAGTCATTGCCAAGCAAGCATTCAACGGGTAGGTCTGCACTTACCACAACCTTCTTAAGGCCAGTTACCCCTCCCCAGGAGAAGTTAACAACTGCCAGAGTATGGTCTGTTCTGACGTTGCTAGCATTGGTCACTTGGTACATTTCACCAAGTATAATCTGCCCAGGATTCACAAGGTCTTGTGTCACCATGGTGACACTTGCCCCTGTGTCCCTAAATGCCAAAGCCTCTCTTCCATTGATTAAGGGCTGTTGTCTGTACTTGCCCAGATTACTGGGACTCACAGAGGAGGTCATATCCATGCCTCCATCACAGACTAGGACAGCCTGAGTGAGTTCTCTGACTAGGTCAGAGCTCATCTCTTTGCCCAGGGTCAACCCTACTAAACCCTTGGCTTGTGTAGTCCCACCACCAACTGTAACTGCACTAGGGGGAGCAGGTGCCTTAGGGGCATTGGTGGGGGCTGGAGTCGAGTCTTTGGACTTGGTGCAATCACTGGTCCAGTGGGTCTTTTGCTTACAGACCTTGCACCATGGTTTCCTTTGGCCTTTCCCTTTGGTAGACTGTGAATCCCCACCTGAAGAAGATTTTTGGGGGCCTTGTGAAGACTTTTGATCTTTACCCTTCTCCCCACCCTTATCAGAGGTTTTCGAATCTTGCTTCTTAGGGTCACCACCTTGGTTCTGTACCTTCTGCTTCACCCTGGTTCTGACCCATTTGTCTGCCTTCTTTCCCAATTCTTGGGGAGAGGTCAGATCAGAGTCTACCAGGTGCTGATGCAACAGCTGATTTTGACAGTTATTAAGAATCTGCTCCCTCATGATCAGATTGTACAATCCTGTGAAGTCACATACCTTACTGCCCAATAACCAACCTTCCAGAGCCTTGGCAGAACAATCAACAAAGTCCACCCAGTCTTGAGTCTGTGCTTTTTGGGTATCCCTGAACTTTAACCTGTATTGTTCAGTGGTTAGGCCAAACCCATCAATTAGAGCACTCTTCAAGACTTTGTAATTATCAGCATCCTCCTCTCTAACAGTGAGGAGCTTGTCTCTACCTTTGTCTGCAAAGGAGAGCCACAAGATTGCTGCCCACTGCTCCTGAGGGACCCTCTGTACTTTACAGGCCCTCTCTAGAGCAGTTATCCATTTGTGGATGTCATCCCCACTCTGGTAGGGAGGGACAATCTTGCTCAGGTTTCTATGGTCATAAGACCTTTCCCTATCTTTGGGGAAACTGCTGCCACCATGGGACTCTAGTCCCAACTTTTGTCTCTCTCTATAGAGATCTAGGGACTCCCTGTCTATAGCCAATTGCTGTTTTCTGAGTTCAAGCTGGGCTTGCTCATACTGAATCAGTCTCTTTCTCCTCTCATGAGAGGATTCCCTCCTATGAGAGGAGACAGAGGTCCCTATTGAGGTGTCAGAGTGGTTAGACTCCTGAGAAGGAGACCTAGACCTTCTGGGCACACTCAGAACTCTTCCTGGGGGGACAAAGGGGAGGTCAGTCTGATCCTCCCCCTCCTCCTCCACAGGAGGAATTGGGTTTTCCAGGACAAGGTCATTTTCACCTTCCTGGCCAGTTTCAGAGGGGGGGCCTGGGTTTCTTCACCCCTGGCCCCTTCCTCATCTTCTGCCCCACCCTCTTTGCCTACCCCTTCAGACCCTAGGGGCCTGCTGAGATCATCAGCTAGTAACACCTCCCTGAGGTGTTGGGTGCTGGCACTTTTGCCTGCCTTCAACTTCCTAGTATTGCATAATGCTCTCAATTCCAAGAATGGGAGTTTATCATACTTGGAGGGAAGAAGCCCACTGGCTTCTGGCAAGGACTCACTGGGTCCTGGCTTTGAAGACATTACTAGTGAGGTGTGGTGTATGCACTACCTACTCTAGTGTGGCCTACTAAACTCTCTTGAGTTGTAGAAAGGGTGTGCTATCCCTTAACACACAACTCTAAGTTCAGTAGAACTTACTGTATTACTAAGCTTGATTTATATGTACCTTAGGTACCCTTAGTGGTTTTCAGTTGATCAATTCAATTGAGATTATCTGGTAAAACAATAGCAAGCTGGAATCCCACACGCTGCACACCAATGTGAGAAGTTGGCCTGGCATATGCTGTCCACTAATTATAGTGGGCACCTTGCACCAGTCCAAACAACCCCTTATTGGAGATAGGTTAAAGACAACCTTTATTGAAAGCTATCCTAGTGGTAGCTATGGAGAGCAGCCTTCAGGCTAAGTCTTGAAGGAATGTAAAGCAGCTTGTTTTACCAGTCTATAATCTCTTGAGTGACCAAATGAAAGAGGACCACACCAGGTATATATTCAAAATATATGTATTTATTACTAAACACACCCCTCTAGTCTCTTTATGAGGCTAGAGTTCGAAGTACATAAATTATAAGTTAGTTATCTACAGTAATAGCACAAATACACGTTTGAGCCCCAGGGGCGTACCAAACCATATACCAATAAAGTGGTATAAGAACCACGACTGAGCTAGACACAAGGCCTAGAGCCTGTAGAAGTGCTTGGACCACAAGGAACCACCCAAGGCAGTGACACAGGGGCCCCACGGGGGACGCGTGCAGTGTATGAACACAGCCGCGAGCCACCGTTAACTTCTATGGGGAAAGTCGCGATTAGAATTTAAAAGAAAAGGGACACTTAGAGGAGGACTTGGAGCAAACCCTTTGAGAACTAGGCTGTTCTAGTGTCAATACCCACGGGAGCACCGGAGTACTCGAGTTACCTCACCCAGGGGAGCCGGGTGCATAGGTGTCTTTCGGGGTCGGGTTTCGTCGTCGCTTTCAATGGCGATCTGCTGCAAAGTGCTGCTGGCGGCCAAGTCGAAAGTGTTCGGGTGGATCCAAAGGTGCATCGAAGATCTGAAAAACCTGAAAGCAGAGGGGACAGAGTCTGGGTCACTAGCCAGTGACCAGGAAGGCGATGAGCAGATGCCCACCGATGTCGAGTGCTTCAGGTAGGTTGATGGTCATCTTGACTCTTCAGCCATGAGGTCCAGGAGGTGTCGACGACAACCAAGAGCTGGATTCGAGCTGTCCCACAACGTCTGTCGATTGCAGGGGTGTCGGCGACCGGATTGGACCCAACAAGCCTTGGCAACGGCAAGTCTCGTGGAAATGGAAGAAGGACGATGTTGCAGACCAGCAAGATTTGGGGGACTCACCCAGCAAAGAAAAGTCAGGGCACGCCTGGAGCAACCAGGGAGCCCAAGAAGAAAAAGATTGGCCTTCGGGAGGGCCTACTAGCCAACGGACTAGCGACCGCAAAGGAGCCTTGAGTCGATGCACGTGGAGCTGGCTCACAGGACACTCGTGGAGTGGAGGCCAGTGATCTTCGGTGCAGTTGGTGCTGGAGGCTGGGGCTACTCGGAGCCCAAAGCACAACTTTGTGGGAGACCCAGAAGAGGATGCAATTGCAAATGCAATTGGTGTCCAGGGGTCACGGTTCCACGTTATCCATGACAGCTACGGGCCTCAGCTTTGCTGGGGACTCAGGGTAGCCTCGGGGAAGTCTGGAAATTCACCTCTGGTGATGCAAAGACTTCGGCGTCCGACGGGAGCTTCAGCGATGCAGACCGGACAATTGCTTCTTTGGTGCCTGCCAAGCAGGGGAGTCACTCCTTGACCCCAAGGGAGATTCTTCAGTCCTCTAATCTTGAAGTAGAGCGTCGAAGGTCCAGGATTCTGTGTCAGAGTTTCGTCCAGGTTAATCTAAAGTCCTAAGGACTGGGGTCCCCTACTTATACTAAGGTAGGGGGTTGGACATACTCTGTGGCCCCACCTATGGGAGGGTCAGGGCAGAGGGGTGGTTACGCCCCTTTCCCTTTGTCCAGTTTCACGCCAGAGCAGGGGCTGGAAGCCCCTGAGCCGGTTTGAACTGGGGTATGCACAGGGACACCAAGTGTGCCCCCAGTGCAGGACTTCAAAGCACCAGAGAGTGCTCCCGCCCAGCCCCAATACACACTATCCTGTCTGGGGAGGTGGTACACCTCCCTGGGACAGGAAACCTATTGTCCAGGCCTCCCCTGCCGGAGTTTCGGTCAGCAGCAGGAGGCCAGACTCGTGTCTGTGGCAGCGGCATCCATTTTGTGATGCCAGGGCTCTGGAAAGTCAGTACCGGGTATACCGGTGTGTACATGTCTTTCCCTCTAGAAGGGTGGAATGCTACCCCCGCCGCCAGAACTGGCGGGGGGTAGTATTCCAAGATGTTTGACACCAAACACGACATGTTTCCGTGCAGCCATCCCAAAGTTAGCATTTAACGCGAGGTTATAATGCGCTTAAGAGTATATGGTCGGGCTGCACTACAAACAGCATCAGAGAAGGGTCTCCGAATGCTGCAGAGGGGCCCAGCTCATGCAGGGGCACCCTCTCACATAGGAACCACGCACTCTGCCTTCAGGATTGATAAGGCCTGCCATAGGAGTGACTTATAGGTTTATATGTGTGTATGTATGTAGTGATATAGGTAGCCTATATCACAGTAAGGGGTGCATGCACCACCTTACCCAGGCTGCAGTAGCAGACCTGTGGTGTCAGTTTGAATGGCCTTCCAGGGGTGGCACAATACATGCTGCAGCCCCTGGTAGGCCTCTGAGGTACCTATGCCCTGGGTACATAGTATACCATATACTAGGGACTTATAAGGGCACTCAGATTCCAATCAGAGATGTGCCTAAGGCACATGGAAACCATTTTAAAGAGGAAGCAGCTAGGCTGGGGTTCTGATTAGCAGGGCCCCAGCCAGACTAAGGTCGAAAAACAGTGAAGCATCAGCAAAAAGTGGGGGTACCCATGTGAAGCAGATGCTACTCTCCTACACTCTGCATTCAATATAATATGGCACACTCTCCTTGTTTGCGCAGGGCACACCTTTGAAAAGAGACAAAGAGAGCGCACCTTATTCTGTAATATGCCCCCAGATGACCATAAAGTAACTATAACTCGCGTCGACGCAATGCAGTTTTCTCATTAATAATTTTACTGCAAATGTTGCAGTGATATTGTCAATGATGTCATAGAAGATGTCCTAAGTGATGTAATATGTGAGGTAATTAGCAGTGTGTGGTAAGGGCAAGAGTTATAGTGGCTTGAGATAACTATAATTGATATATTTCAGTGGTTTTTAGAGTTTAAAATGTTACGTTGTTACTGAACTTTTCACCTAACTATAATGTTACTTAACCTTTATTTTTTTCAGTGAATTTATAGGGATATTTTAACTTAAAGTAATATTTAATTACCATGCGTAAATCCAACCCCTCAGCATGCACTGCCTTCAGCCTTGCAGCCAGCCCCCCATATGCAGTTAACTCCTGTAAAGGCAGCCAATCCCACACTGCGTAGGGCCTTCGATTGTGCACGAAGGGGCTTTGGCCACAGGGCCTGGCCTGCAGGCAGGCCCTGCGGCCATCCCCCCACATGCAGCCAACCCCAAGCTGCACACGGGATTGGCCATAAGGCCTGGCCTGTGGACAGGCCCGGTGGCAACCCCTGCAAAGGCAGCCAGTCCCACACTGCACATGGCCTTTGGCCCAGCGCAGCAGGTGTTGGCCACAGGGCCTGGATCTGGAGACCCCATCCCCAGGGTCTTTTTCTGAAGGGGAGAAGGCCCATGGGGCCCCTTCCCCAAACCATTATAGGCCTCGGGGAGCCAACCCCTAGGGCCAAGACTTACAAAAATGGTGTGGGGGCCCCACTTCCCTGAGCCTTTTTAGGGTCATTACACTTGAGCCTCTTCAAGCCCTGGGGGCCCCATTCCACAGGGTCATTTGTACGTTTTAGGGAGAAGGGGCACACAGCCCCCCTCCACAGGCCAATTTCGGCACTGGGCCCCCATCCCCCAGGGCTTAGTGTAATCTTTAGGTGGAGGTGGGTACGCGGCTCCCCTCGGAGGGCCCATAATGACTCCGGGGACTCCATCCCCTGAGGCCCTGTACTGTGAATGGTGGGTGCCCTGGTGCCCACCTAGGGTACTCAACAAGTGCTCATTGGGGCGGCAGGGAAGTCTCAAGACATGGAGACAGATCAAAAGTACGCTCCGAGCAGGTGGGAGCATTTTTTTTGTTTTTGTTGCTCAAAATCTTTTTTTACTGAATTTCAACAGCAACACGTCCAGATAGCGGCCAAATAATACAGTGTGTAAAGGCAGTCAGAAATGTGTTATAGCAAGAGAGGTATGTAATGTGACCACGTCACAGTTCAGGGAGCAAGCATGAGGAGAGATACAAGGAGACCAAAAATAAGAAGGAATATCGTCTAAAAGCTTCAGCATAACAACATCACTATCAACGCAGGTTCACTGCAAGCTACATACCAGAAAATAGTAAACAAGGCAGATCTTGACCATTCCACAACAAGCATGGCAGTCAAAGAGGGATTCCAGCTTAAGATCCACACACAGTTTGTTCCTCTTGTGACTGGTACATGCAAGGACAACAGTGTCCTACTGGGCCACAATGTCGCACCAGGCCAGTACTGTTGCAACATGATAGAAACAAACAGAAAGAAAAACTAAAATCCCTTCCAGTGAGGGAGCACAGGGGACCCAACAGGGAAAAAAACAAGGAAGAGGAGTATGATCAATACCTGCTGAGCCACTGAAAGAAGCAATGCCACTAAGGATGCGGGAACAAAGGGTGGACCGGTGCTAGTGCTAGGTGCTAGAGGTCCTGGGGAAGGAGACCAGGTGTGTGTGGGGTGTTCCAGAGTGGTCACAGGCGTTTCTAACTGCAGAGAGAGCTGTGTACAAGGAAGGCAGCCACCCCCCACTCAAGAGGATTAGTCAAACAGGTGAGGAACACGCAGTTGGGGTGGATGGAAGTAAAGGTGCTCCATCCATGACAAGTAGTCAAGGAGGGGCTGCCATAGCCGGGTGCACTTTTTATCGGTGAGAGAAAGCTTACGCGACAGGTGTTACATCGCTAGTGTATGCCAAATTCTGGCAAACAGGACTCTTCCAGGCCAAGGCAATTAATTGTTTGGCCACCCCGTCATATGACGGATTAGGTTCCAGTCAGCAAGGGTCATGCATTCAAGTGTAGTCGGGTGGAGGCCCAGTATGATCGTGCAGTAGTCTGCTGGGATTGGAAACCCCAGTGTGTTTTTAATGTGTCCAACTAATTCTTTCCAAAAGAGTGTGATTTGGGAGCATGTCCACCAGATGAGTTTGAAGTTACCTCCCTGTGCCCCACATCTCCAACAAGCGTCGGAAGTCATGGGTAACATGGTATGAAGGCGAGCCGGGGTGTAATACCATTGGAACATCAGTTTGTAAACGAACTCTTTGTGCAAGATACTTATATGTGTCTTTGAGATTTCTCACCACAGCAGTTCCCAATGTTTCGGCGTGATGGATGTTGCAGCTTCCGACTCCCATTTTGTCCTATACTGGTGGTGCGGCAGGAGGCAAGACTGATGGAGGACAATATAGGTCTTGGAGATCGGACCCTTTGAGCCCTTAAATTGATGAACTCATTTATTGAAGGGTATGAATGTTCGCGTCGCTCCTTTAACATTGGGGGGATAAAGCGCCCAGTGTCGAAGCTGGAAGTATTGATGCCTAAGTTTGTCAGGTAGGCCGAAGTCAGATTTGCATTGGTCATATGGTTTAATCTTTTGCCCTTGGAAGAAATCCTGAAGTACTCTGCATTCGTCTCTCTCCCAAGCGAGGAAGGAGCCCAGATGCAACCCTGGTGTAAAATCTGGGTTACGCACTATAGAAGTATTTGCGGAGGGGAACGAGATCAAGCTTTACTCCACTGCCACCCTTTCCCAGATCCCCAGCACCGTTCTAGTACGGGTCACAAGGTAAACACCTCCGGGATGGTGGCACTTTGGTAACCAAGCCAGGTCCCAAAGAGACCTACAGGCCACCGCACAATCCATATGAAGTCAATGCTTCTCACTTTCTCTGACCACCCATTCAGAAATAAACTGCAAATGAGCTGCACGATAGTAGTCAAGAAGATTGGGACACACAAGACCCCCAGGTAGGCAGCATAAGAATGGTGTTGGAGATGTGGAGCTGCTTCCGGTTCCATATGAAGGCATGGAGGTTCCACTGCAATCAGCGGATATCTTTCCACAAAATGGAGGTCGGGAGGTCCTGAACTGCGTAGAGTAAGTGGGGTAAAATATTAATTTTAACCACATTCTCCTGCCCCAGCCAGGAAATGTGCAAGGGTTTCCACCGACGCAGATATTCCTGGATGGCCTTATGATAAATGGACCAGTTAGTATGGGTCCATGTCTGTAAGAAACCTGTGATATTAAGCCCCAGATTTCGAATAGAGAGATCATGTTGATTTCCTCCAACCCGATGAACAGCATTACACAGAGTTGGTCGGGAAGCTCATAGATCATCCAAAAAATTGTCACTGGAGTCACTATCACTACTGCCATCTTTCTTTTCTTCAATTCCATTTCATCTCAAAATTTCTTTTTCTCCCCTCTGCCTCTCATTAGCCCGGAATGCATTATAATACCCACAATCTGCATCTAAAATCGCTTCCATACAGCTAAAGACTTTATTCCTTGTCCAGCCCTGATATTTCTCCTTCTTCTTTGCATGTTCAGCTCGCTCCCATACATTCAAAGCCTTATGTTATGCAGGTCTAGGTGGGTTTTCATCTCATACAACATTCGCCTCATTTGCGGTGATCTTATTCCATTGTTTAATTCAGATACACATGCAAAGTAACCTTGGTTGTCATGCAGCGTGCTGGCATGCCATCTGGAGGGGCCTCCTAGCCCTCATAAACAGTTATTCTTACATCATCGCAAAACAAAGCTCTTCATTTCTTGAAAAATGTCATCTTTATTCTGTGTACAGTGCAACAGAAAATCAATAAAGATTTAGTTGAAAAAAAAATGGCCATTGTCAGCAAATCACGATGCAATACAATAGAGCCCAATCTCAAGAGGACACCACTTTACCGACAACTCACAGCCTGGCACTCGCTGACATAACACAAACTCCAGTCAACCAATAGCAGTGTGGCACCTTATGATGCAATTCGCAGCAGCTCACAACAGCTCCCACTCAACAGCCATATTCAAATAAGCAAATTATTAAATCCAAAAACAAAACCATAACTCTTGTCTGTTCCACTAAAGTAAATTAAAAGTCACCAATCACATGTATGAAGTGAGATCTTGACCAGCGGGAAATCATCCTGACTAGTGTGGTCTACTCCTGAGTGCAAAGGATCAACCAAACACTAATCTCAGTTAGTACACCCTCACAATAGAAGTGTATTAAGTCCTTATCTTAGTGCAGCTGATAGCACATTATGGTCCTACACCACAAACCTTAACCAACAAGTCACAACTTAATATAAATCAAAATCTATCCTGGGATCTTTGATTACAACAATTTCAATAACGAAACTACAACTCTTTGCGGAAAGCACGATTCTCTTCATAAGCACAAGCAATATACACAAAAAAGCTTCTTACTTGGACTCCACAATAAGAAACACTCTAACTCATCAAATCCACAAACACAGTGCCACCCAACAAAACACAATCAAAGGTACATAATCCTACATATACTCACATTCCCAGGACAATGCAACCACTTCAAAAACACTGGAACAGCAGCAATTCTCCGATCAAGTCCATGGAACCTCTGGGATGCAGACTGGACTAGGGCAAATTCTACCTCACTAAACCTCAGCAGAAACCATCCTCTACTACCAGACTTTTGTTGCAATGGGAAGGGATTTGCACCATGCAGATCGTTGGTGCAAACTCAAATACAAGCTGCACTCAAGTGGATGGTCATTTAGTCCCACATTGAGGCTTAACATCAACAGTCATCATCATCATCAATAAATCTTTATTCAGCTTAATCAGTCATAAAAGAGTACAAAAAAGGGCATTCAGTGCATCAACAACAGCAGCCTCAATTTCCAGCCTAGGACAAATGATCATACAATAACATTATATACTTCATTAAAATTAATTCGCTGGGTCAAACGTGATGGTTTCAAATGCCAACATACAATAATTAAACAGACACTTAAAAACATCACGAAGGGAAACTATGAGCCATGTCAATTCATAAGTTAAGGTGCTTTTCTAGTGGCCTTTATGGCAGCTGAATAAACCTCCAAAACTTCTTAGTTGATTAAAATCCATAACCTTCAAAAGTGCATATTACTTAAAATTCAATAAAAACAACCTGGTATCAATTCATAACACCATTAGGATTAACAAAAATAGTATCACAGCATATAAACAGTTCTGAACAATATGTTAAAAACAATTCATAAAATACCAGGGACATGCGACTCTTTGAGTACGGTAGTTACGGTGAGACAACTCAGGGAATTCTTACTCATAACGTTTCCTAATGGCCAAAGATACTTTTATATAATTGGCTACTGCAATACTAATATCAAGTGTAGCCAGTGAGTGCAAGAATTTAAAACCATCAACATATGTATAAGGGCAAATATTCTTTAACAGTGGGATTAAAAATTTACTCCTTGCTGTTTTATATAAAGTGCAGAATAAGATAAAGTGCAAAGTGCTTTGGCTTGTAAGATTATCACATGGACAGGGTGAAAGATCATTCGCCCAACCACTCTGCGTGGAAACGCCAGCAAAAAATACACAGTACCTAACCAAAATCTAGTTAAATAAAATCTAATCTGCAGATTAGTGGTAAATGTTAAATAATTTAGCAATGGGGCAGGGGACAAGTGCATGGGACCGATCTCATCTTGGTGAGGATAATGCATGTTTACCCTTGAATGTAACGCCTCTTTGATAATGTCTTTGGCGCTCAGTGGGATGCTTTCAGGACTGTCACAGAAATGTCTCAATCCTATTTCATAATATTTATCTTTCACGAAACGAAGCCCTGGTGTTTTAGGGAGTTGGCCAAATTTTGACAACCTTTTATTATTTCTCGTGAGAACGTTAGTTCTTCAGATAGCCACATTGTTTCCCATAGAAGTTGAGGGGCACAAGATATGCGATCCTCTTTATGCTCTAATCCCAATTTGTCATGACATAGGTGATTAGGGGCACTATTAGGCGTCATCATAAACCTTTTAGTGAATTTATTTTCCACTATTTGTAGCTGGCAGATATTGTGATGTTCCTAATCCCCTGCGCCATATGTTGCAATTGAAAGGCATTTGGCTTTGTAAAGGGTGATTATTTTCCTAACAGTTTATGGCCTAATTTGCATGCAAAGCGAAATAGCCCATCCACAGCCCTAGTTGTATGGTGGGCTCTTGCTGTCACAAGTGGGTCCCAACTTAGCTTATTGTTAAATAAGTTCCCCAGGTACATAAAATTCTCAATCTTTTCTATTCTCTTGTCCCATGCTATGAAAATCTTAGGGGCCTATTAGGATGGCGGGCGGAGACACGACCGCGGTGCCGGCAGTGGCGGTAACACCCATTTATCGCACGCCGCCAGCGGTCTCCACGCCCGCCATATTAGGATGGCCACACATTGCACAATACCCGCCCGATGCGGTGCAACGCCGACCGCCATCAAAGTGCGTCCGCCACCGCGTCGGAGTGAGCCAATCACCACACACCGCCGTGCGGAATGACGTCCCGTACGCCGAAGATATCATGATGCCGGAAACAGGGCAGCACACCGCGACGGAGAAACCGTACAGCGAAAGACGGCGGAGACATCACAGCGGAGACAGAAAAGAAACACCCGGGACACACCTCGATGGATCCTGCCCTACACGCCTTCCCGGTGCTGAACATGATACACCACCTGCAAGTTATCCACCGCAGCGGATGCCTCCGCAGGTACGTACAGACACAACAGTGCAAGTAACACAATACACAGCTCCAGGGTGGAAAAACATCGCATGGGAACACCACACACCCCTGTGGGGACAGGCACACAGCCATCACTGCACACACACATGTCCCACCTGTGACAAAAACATCTCGCCACATACTGCCCACCCATGTACCGCATTCATGAACAAATGTCCCGGTTACGTCACCGCCGCAGTCTGTGTGCATGAAACCATGCACACAACGCAGAGCACAGGGCCAGCGCATGCCAAGGGCACCATACAAATCGCACAGAGCCACAACTCCATCCACAACACACCAGCTACCTCCCTGAAGGGACACAACATGTGCCTCACAAGTGCCACTCCTGCACAACAACCACACAACTACAGCCACACCATGCCCCACGTCCCAACAACTGCATATACAGCCACAGCAGGACCCTTTGCAAAGGAACACATAGCACAGAAGCCCAGGCCCCAGCCAACACACACACCACAACAACATCACACACAAGCCAAGAACACTGAGGCCAGGCACAAAATGTACACACACACAGATGAGGACCAAACACTCCACTGCACACACTACCTGACAAGTCACACACATACACACCACCCTGACTCACAGCTACATACACACACCACATGCCAGCAGTAATGGAGGACAACATATAGGAAAGCCAAAGTGAGGTGCCCACAAATGGAAGGGCAGTGACACAACCATCAAGCATGTGTGATGCACATGCAAGACAAGACACATGTGAGAACACACACAGCCCATCACAGCACACATGGCTGACACAGTCAGTCAACACAAACCACGATCACCCCAATGCAACAACTCCTGGAGACAGCAAGGACACCCATGTATAGGCACAGGGATGTAAGGAAGGCCCTGAACTCAAACACTGACCAGCCACACATAGGCATCCAAATACTGGACAAGACAATGTCTGCTGCACAACACACAGTGACACACTACATGACAGCCAAGTACAAGTAGGATATGTCACACATACCTCCTCCCACAACAGCAACACACAATACTGCCATGTGCACAAAACACAACTACAGGACTAAACAAGTACACATACAGGCACACCACTCCAGGGTCACACATGGCAGTAGTTGACAATGCAGGTGCACACACATCCACAGTCACAACCAAGTCACCCCCTTCACACCATACACTTCTCCACCACCCAAGTGCACACATTGGAAGTAAGCCATGGGACCTGGATAACTCATCACCACAAGATGTCCATACACCGACACTGATTGGCACACAGAAAGGAAGCTCACACAGACCACATGACCCTGGCCTGCCTGCCTGTAAGCCTGTGCCCAAACTCCCACCCTGTGCTGCCATTGCCCACAAACCTGACATGTGTCCACCATAGATAACATGAGCCAAGAAGGAAGATGACAACAAGATTTCATTGCCAACCACCTGCACTGCACCCATAAGTATCACAGTCATGTATAAATGAAGTGCCTCCCACCCCTGCAAAAAAAATTGAATGTGAGACAACCCATTGGCAATGTTGAAGTGGCATACTGAGCCTGTGACACAGTAAACCATGCACACACAGACACAACTTTATTCAGGAAGGACACTGACACAACTCACTGCAGGACCAACTGTGTTTATTCACAATTTGCATATAGAGACAACAAATGTGGGCAACAGCAAAGCCAGTGGGCATTTCAATATGCACAGTATTTACATGAAAAGCTGCACAGGCAGGGGGCAAACAGCATTGAAACACAAGGCAAGTACAATGTGCAGAGTAGTTCCATCAGAAGCTGCACAGGCAAGGGGCAACCAGCAGTGAACAACAAGGCCAGTGGCCAGTCCAAAGTGCAGGTGAGGTACATGAGATGCTGCACAGGCAAGGGGCAAACAGCAGTGAACAGCAAGGCCAGTGGCCAGTCCAATGTGCAGGTGAGGTACATGAGATGCTGCACAGGCAAGGGGCAAACAGCAGTGAAACACAAGGCAAGTACAATGTGCAGAGTAGTTCCATCAGAAGCTGCACAGGCAAGGGGCAAACAGCAGTGAACAGCAAGGCCAGTGGCCAGTCCAATGTGCAGGTGAGGTACATGAGATGCTGCACAGGCAAGGGGCAACCAGCAGTGAACAACAAGGCCAGTGGCCAGTCCAAAGTGCAGGTAAGGTACATGAGATGCTGCACAGGCAAGGGGCAACCAGCAGTGAACAACAAGGCCAGTGGCCAGTCCAAAGTGCAGGTGAGGTACATGAGATGCTGCACAGGCAAGGGGCACACAGCAGTGAACAACAAGGCCAGTGGCCAGTCCAAAGTGCAGGTGAGGTAAATGAGATGCTGCACAGGCAAGGGGCAAACAGCAGTGAACAGCAAGGCCAGTGGCCAGTCCAATGTGCAGGTGAGGTACATGAGATGCTGCACAGGCAAGGGGCAAACAGCAGTGAACAGCAAGGCCAGTGGCCAGTCCAATGTGCAGGTGAGGTACATGAGATGCTGCACAGGCAAGGGGCAAACAGCAGTGAAACACAAGGCAAGTACAATGTGCAGAGTAGTTCCATCAGAAGCTGCACAGGCAAGGGGCAAACAGCAGTGAACAGCAAGGCCAGTGGCCAGTCCAATGTGCAGGTGAGGTACATGAGATGCTGCACAGGCAAGGGGCAAACAGCAGTGAACAAAAAGGCAAAGACATTGTGCAGAGTAGTGACATAAGAAGCTACACAGGGAATGTATGCAACTCTACCATGCCATGCCCAGCAACAGAGTGATGGGTGTGACAATGGGCATCACACGCACCCCTGTGGACAGACAGGTGTGTGAGGGTGACCACCACTCAGATGGGTCTGTCTGTTGGACTTGGAGCTGACTGTGTGTTGGGGTCAGTTGGAGGACTGCCCTGGGCAGTGGGAGTAACAACTGTGGAAGAGCCAACTGTGCATGTGGTAGCTGGGGGGCTGATTGGACCAGGTGGGGTGGTGGCCCGGGGAGATGGACTCATGCCCTGGTGAGACACAGTGTGTGCCGGAGATTGTGGAGGGGTGCCTCTCCACTTCTTGGGGATCCTGAAAGGCTTCCCTGTCTGGGGATTGAGGGGAACTGGGGCAGACACAACAGGTGACCCCAACACCAAAGCTGATTCTGGTGTGGATGGTGACCCTCCCTCTGGGGACATGCTGGATCCTGCTGTGCGCTTGCCTGGTGTTTGCCGCCGCCCTGCCTCCCTCTGTCCACCAGCTTTGCCCCCTACAGTGTCCTCCCGTGCTGGCTTCACAGGGCTTGGGATGGGAGTGGAGGTCAAGGATGGAATATCCATGGGGCCCTCATCCTGTGTAATGTTTGCAGGCAACACCTTCTCAGTGGGTGTGGAAACTGTCTTTTTGCCTCTGCGAGACGTCTTTGGGACAGGGGAGTCTTTGGCAGGGGAGGAAGGTGAGGCCTGTGACACTGATGCTTTTTTCTTTGCTTTGTGGCCCTTGCTGTCACCTGATGGGCTTTTCTCTCTGCGCTCTGGGGTGGCCTTACTCTTATGTGGGGATGGTGTTTGCGCCCTAGTACGCTTGGGCTGCTGCTGCTCCTGTGTGCTGCGGGTTCTGTATCGGGACTTTGGGGTCTGTTGAGCATTGTCACTGTCGTCAGAGGTGCACAGTGACACAGGGCTAGACCGAGTGCTGGGAGCCGCTCCTTGACTATGTGCCTGTTGGAGGGCTGCTGTCACAGTTGATGACAAGGACTGCACAGTCCGGTGTAGCCCACCTACGTCTGAATGTAAGCCCTCCATGAAAGCTATAACCTGCCCCAACTTTTTGTCGTGCTCTTGGAAGGCATTGAGAAGTGCTGTCTGCCCCACACACAGCTGGCGCAATAGCTCGACTGCTTCTGCACTGAGGGCAGCAGGGCTGACATGGGATGGGGCAGCTGTGCCTGGGGTGAAGGTGACTCTTCCCTTCCTACTCGTGCAGACACGGGCAGCACCAGTGGAGGTTGAAGGGAGGCTGGGCACTGGACGCTGTGTGGCGGAAGAGGAGGCTGAGTCCCCGTTCACTGTACCCCCCAACATGGATGTGTCACCGCTGGCGTCAGATGAGGTAGAGCTTTGTGTCTCCGGCTGTGAATCCTCTAGCAGACTCCTGTCCCCCTCCTCGGCGCTGGTCACATCTGTGTCAGTCTGCTCCGGTGCGGCTGTTGCACTGGAAGCCTCACCACTGGTGTCCGTCCCCTCTCCCTCTGCACATATGGGAGCTGCTGCATAGGAGAGAGAAGTACTGTGAGATGAGTGGCATCAACAGAACTAACACGTGCCAATACATGTGCATCCTAGAAAGAGGTGTGCAGCACATTGCATGCACCCTGTGCACACATATATCTTGCCACCCAAAATCTCAACACAACGGTGCATGTCCGCCACACATCCTGCCATAAGTGCCCCAGGTGACTCACACAGCACACCATCCTGCAGTTGGCTCACATCAGACACAGCCCCAAAATGGCCTGTGCACACACACTGTCCCGATGTTGGCAAGGATGAACACCACGACATGGTGCACATCACCTACATGTGTGGAGCATTAGGGGACCACACAGACTACAACATACCAGCCCACAATGACCCTGCACACATGCCATCCACCATATCGAGTCCATGGGCACATCCACTGTTGCACATGGCCTCAGATGTCTGACTGGCAGACATCTGAGGTCTGGAATTGCACGCATTCATTGAAACGCATTCACAGTTGGCACACTGGCATTCCCATCTATCTGAATTCACACACTACCCCACAGCAGAAGGTACCTGAAGGCCACAACTCCAAATGTAAGAGAGATGCACAGTGCTAAAACTCACTTCATGAAGCACCGTTTGGGCAAAAGCATGGCACATACACCCAGCACAGAGGCCACTCCCAAAACATTGCACCACACAACCAACGTCACACAGCTGACAATTTGCACACTCTGTAGACACATGCACCCACTCCCAGCCAAAGGCAGCCTGCAACACATACTCACCCCTGGCTCGCTGCTGATGCTCCTTCAGTTGTCTGTCCAGCTCAGGTTGTGTGACAGCCAGGATGCGGGCCATTAGTGGTGTCATGCTGCGCCTAGCCAACCTGCCAGTCCGAGGGAGCAGCCCCAGCGTCATCTCGGCCACGTTCTTGCTCAGCCGGCAGATGTCGTCCCACCTTTTATGACAGTGGGTGCGCCTTCAGTTTGACACACCCAGATCCCGGACTCTGGAGGCAATGGCCCTCCACACGGCTTTACGCTGGTGGACCTTCAGCTGCAGGCAATGGGAGACAAGAGGGGTGAGGTTCCAGTGACACAATGCACAATGACAACACAACGAAAATGCAGTAGCACGACAGTGACTCATCCAAAACTCCAGCTACAACTGTCACATAGCCAACAATTGCTGTGAACATGGTGCAATGTCATTGATCAATCAGACGTACAGGCCTGCATCTTCGATGGTGGACACAGTACCTCCACATCCCATTCACATGCAGGATACCAACACAGCAAGCAACGTGTAGTCTGGCTGCAGCTACTGTCTGCAGTTACCTACAACTACACATAGAGAAGATAGCAAAACATGTGTCTTGTTGTTGGAGTCACTGTGTCCAGCACTGCGCATTCCTAAGTGTCCTAGCCCTGTGAAAGCCTCACTGTGTCCTGGAACTCACATAGAGTGACAACAACTGTCATACACACACCCTTCTCCCACGCCTGCTCCTGTGCAATCTACATGGCAGAGATGGGACTTAGATGAAGAGGCGTGACCCAAACACACATGGAACACACTGTACATGCAGTGATGTGGACATGTGGCATTCGGCGGGGACTGTGCAGGGCAGGTGGACTGACACTGAGTGGGTTAATTTGGAGCAACATAGCCATTCACACAAATGATAACTGGCCAGACTCCTGCATCCCCAAAATGCAGCTGCACTGTATGGCTGACACTACAGGACATGTCCCTCTACTCAGGATAGGCATGCAGGGTAACGTGTGAAAGAGCCCACCAAGCCCTTCCCGCTGTAGTAAACATGATAGGCAGTGCATGTCAGAGCCCCACAACCACTGACACATACCGAAGCACCTCCACCCCACTTGTGCACACCCTGCACTCTCACTCACAGTCTGGGAGACTTACCATGACATTAGGGCCGCCATAAAGCCTTGGGTACTGTGCAAGCACCCCGTCTACCAGGACCCCAAGCTCCTCACTGGTGAAGGGACTGGCACGGATCTTCTGAGTCCTCGACATCACAATGGACATGTGGCAGCAGCAGCACGTTGAGGGTGGCAGCCAGCAGTCCCTTGAGGCAGCAGGTGGAGGGTGGCAGCCACCAGTCCCTTGAGGCAGCAGCAACAGGTGGAGGGTGGCAGCCAGCAGTCCCTTGAGGCAGCAGGTGGAGGGTGGCAGCCAGCAGTCCCTTGAGGCAGCAGGTGGAGGGTGGCAGCCAGCAGTCCCTTGAGGCAGCAGCAGCAGGTGCAGGGTGGCAGCCAGCAGTCCTTTGAGGCAACAGCAGCAGGTGGAGGATTGTCAGTCAGCAGTCCCTGGTAGCTGTGGGAATGTGGTGCACCCTCCCACACATATATAGGCCCCTGGGGCTGTGTCAGGGGTCCCAGGGTGCTGCTATTGGTGTACCAGGTCTGCCTCATTCAAATACATCCAATGCCCGCCTCCGCGGTGGCGGTGCACGCCTACCGCGATTTTCAAACTCGCATCAGGCTACTGCGAGGCTGCTTCCCATTGGCTGCAAGGGCATGGTCCATGCCGGTGACACACCGTAGGGTCCAAGTGCGCGCTACCGCGGTGGTGCATCTTTTGAATGCCTCCAGTGACCGCCTCCGCGGGGGTGGTGCACGCCTACCGCGATTTTCAAACTCGCATCAGGCTACCACGAGGCTGCTTCCCATTGGCTGCAAGGGCATGGTCCATGCCGGTGACACACCGTAGGGTCCATGTGCGCGCTACCGCGTTGGTGCATCTTTTGAATGCCTCCAGTGACCGCCTCCGCGGGGGTGGTGCACGCCTACCGTGATTTTCAAACTCGCATCAGGCTACCGCGAGGCTGCTTCCCATTGGCTGCAAGGGCATAGTCCATGCTGGTGACACACCTCAGGGGCCAGGCGGTAGGCACCGCCATATGTCTGCCAGACAGTGCCTGGAGTGACCGTGATTTGGGTAGCGGTAAGTGGTGACCGCCATTGTCACATACATATCTGGCGGTGTCACCCGCGATCCTGCCTGGGTTATGGGCGGTGCCACACCACAGGGGCCAGGCGGTAAGCACCGCCATATGTCTGCCAGACAGTGCCTGGAGTGACCGTGATTTGGGTAGCGGTGCATGGTGACCGCCATTGTCACATACATATCTGGCGGTGTCCCCCGCGATCGTGCCTGGGTTATGGGCGGTGCCACACCTCAGTCGTCAAGCGGTAGGCACCGCCATATGTCTGCCAGACAGTGCCTGGAGTGACCGTGATTTGGGTAGCGGTAAAAGGTGACCGCCATTGTCACATACATATCTGGCGTGTCACCCGCAATCGTGCCTGGGTTATGGGCGGTGCCACACCTCAGTCGTCAAGCGGTAGGCACCGCCATATGTCTGCCAGACAGTGCCTGGAGTGACCGTGATTTGGGTAGCGGTAAATGGTGACCGCCATTGTCACATACATATCTGGCGGTGTCACCCGCGATCGTGCCTGGGTTATGGGCGGTGCCACACCACAGGGGCCAAGCGGTAGGCACTGCCATATGTCTGCCAGACAGTGCCTGGAGTGACCGTGATTTGGGTAGCGGTAAATGGTGACCGCCATTGTCACATACATATCTGGCGGTGTCACCCGCGATCGTGCCTGGGTTATGGGCGGTGCCACACCACAGGGGCCAGGCGGTAGGCACTGCCATATGTCTGCCAGACAGTGCCTGGAGTGACCGTGATTTGGGTAGCGGTAAATGGTGACCGCCATTGTCACATACATATCTGGCGGTGTCACCCGCGATCGTGCCTGGGTTATAGGTGGTGCCACACCACAGGGGCCAGGCGGTAGGCACCGCCATATGTCTGCCAGACAGTGCCTGGAGTGATCGTTAATGGAGTTGTGGAGTAGCTGTGCTGCACCTAACGTGTCCTCCAGCTCTCTGCATAGGCCAACATGTACAGTGCCCAGTGTCTCAACAATTGAAGGGTCCTCATGAGGGCAAATGCACAGAAGGGACATGTCACTCCACGTCACCAACACATACTATATATGGGTCGCCAGTTCATTGCATGGGCACATACACTCGCACATGTCACATGTGCTGTGTAATGACATGTAGACTGTCCAGTTAATGTGTTGCATAGCATATGTAGATAATGGTCAATGTCTGTGTGTGCAATGTAACGCACACTGTCATCTCATTTTCTGAACTAGGGGCATCAGCAACTGGCACATTGTCCAATGCACATGCACACACATGTCCCCCACGCTCAGCCGGTGGTCAGTGTGTAGTTGAAGTGTACCATGTGCAACCTGTTTTGGTAGGTGTATCAGGGCCAGCAACATGGTGTTTTTGGGTAGTATTGCAATTAGTAACATATGCTGGGGGTCATACTCACAGGTATGCACACATATCTGTTAGTATATCACACTGTGCATGCGAATGAGCCGGAGGGGTGCACAGATAATTGCTGCTGGTAAGAAGACAGGTGTACGAGTAGTGTGCCTGATGTGTACCTACTTGTGAAGTGCCCTGTCGGTTAATAGTGCATGTTGTAAGACTTGGGAATGTGTCTGTTGAAAAAATTGATGTGATGCACATTTCATGGTCTTCTGCATTGACATCTGTGCACTGTGATCTGTCCTAGGAGGAGGAGGCCCAATATCCATCGTCCGTTCACAGTCCTGGCAGATATGGAGAATGAGGATATAATCCGCAAATTCAGGCTGGACCGACAAACCCTGCAGAACCTATGTGCCATGTTGGAGCCCCACCTGCAGCCACGTCAGACATATCCAACAGCTTTCACCGCAACATCTAAGGTGATGGCATGCCTGCATTTCTTTGCAACAGGCTCATTCCAGCACACGGTCGCAAGTGCAGGCGGGATGTCACAGCCGATGTTCAGCATGGTGCTGAGGGATGTCCGTCGGCCATGATGCTGTACAAAGACAGATATATCCATTTTCCCAGGGGGCCTGAGTTGGTGGCTGTGAAGGGATATTTCTATGCCCTTGGACATATCCCCCATGTCATTGGTGCAATTGATTGCACACATGTTGGGCTTGTGCCACCTCAGGCACGTGAACAGGTTTACCGCAATAGGAAGCATTCACACTCGGTAAATGTTCAAGTGGTGTGCCTGGCGGACATGATCATCTCACACGTGTGTGCCAAGTTTCCCGGCTCAGCCCATGATGCCCACATCTTGCGCAGCAGCATCGTTCCTCAGCTGATGGCCAATCTGCTTCCTGAGCATGCATGGCTTGTGGGTGAGTATGCATAGTGGATTTGAGTGGTTTGTGTGTGACATGCTGTTGTGTTGCATTTTGGGACTGCAAGGTTAATCTGTGTCTCTCACACCCAGGTGACTCGGCATATCCGAACCGCCCGTGGTTGCTGAGCCCATTGCGGAATCCCGTCACGCCAGCTGATATGCGATACAATGATGCCCATGGGAGGACACAGCGTGTGATAGAACGGACATTTGGTCTCCTAAAATCAAGATTTTGGTGCCTGGACCGTACTGGAGGTGCCCTTATGTACTCGCCAGGGAAGGTGTGTCAGATAGTGGTGGCATGCTGCATACTCCACAACCTGGCCATTCGCAAGGCAATACCCCTGATCCTGGATGACGATGATGAGCAGCCAAGGCCGCCGCCTGCAAATCAACCCGGATCCAGTGACGAAGGCAGTGGAGAGGAGGAAGGGGTCGACATGCGTCGACAGCTCATCACCCGCTACTTCACTTGAAGGTGAGTGACGATGTAGAAGGGACAAAATGGTCTGATGGTGTTGCTGTTGCTGTGTGGGTGTATGTGAGCTTGCTGACTGCAGCTTGGTGTTGACTCATTGCTGCCTGCCAATGTATGTGTGATTGGTTAGTGTGATACAGAATGTCTCTATGGTGACTGTTGCTCTGTGTAAAGTTTGTAGATCTGAGTACCTTGTTGACAAGTGTTGTGTGATGTGTGCAATGCCACACCCATACAAGTGACTCTTGTTCTGCGGTTTTCCCTAGGTCCCTTCAGCATCTCACTTGTTACCTACATTCCATTCCCCTGGACCATGTCCTACACGGTGAAGGTTGCACATCCTGTATTAAAGACAGAGCAGACACAACAACATGTGTGTAAGGTGTATTTATTTACAACTGTGACATGCGAGGGTGGAGAAGATGTGAAGGGGGGAATTGAAGAAGTGAGTTGACAGTCATTGTAGATGAGATACTTGAGTAGTCCCCACAATGATGTGGAGACCCAGTCCAACAGATAGATGCCATTCACATGGCAGTGTGGTGAAGGATAGTCCAAAAGGTCAATGCAGTGGTGCAGTGGTCTGCCATCATGGCTGGCTCGGGGACTAGCGTTTGGCAGGTGCTTTGGCACGTGAGTCCCCCTGGCCTTTCCTTGGACGGCCCCTCTTGCACTAGACTGGAGGGGCCACTGCTGCAGGGGCAGTGGTGTCTGAGGACTCACCCCCCTCTTTGGACGCAGGGGAGGATGATGAAGTGTCATCCTGCTGCCCAACAGGGGGAGGCGGAGGGGTAGAATGTTGTGCTTGCCTGTCCCTCAGAACTGCCACTAGCTGCCCCAAGAGGTCCACAATCTGTCCCATGCGTGTGTCCATGGACCTCAGCAGCAGGAGGTGCTCCCGAGATTCTTCCTCTAACCGGCCCATTCGTCCCTGGGCCTGTTGGTAGGCCCCAAGGACTCTGTCGATGTGGCCCAGGGCTTCCGTCCCAGGATCAGTCCCCCTCTGCATGACCCTGTCTCGACCAGCTGCACTGCTGCCACGGTCCTGTCCGGTCCTCACATTGGCCCGCTGCATCCTCTCCCTGGCCTCCGCAGTCGATGTGGTGGGCTGCTCAACCCCTGGGGCAGGGAGGATGTTGCGGACAGCTGTGGTGGTGGTGGTGGTGGTAGTGGTTGACACACAGGCCGTGACAGCAGCTGTCAGAGGATGGTCAGGGGCTGCAGCTGATGTGGTTGGGGGGACAATGGGTGCCTGGGACTGGTTGCAGGCTGCCACACCAGATGGGCCAGCGTGGAGCTCCTCATCCAAGGAATCCAGGGGGTCCTCATCCAGTTGTCTCTGTTCCGGGGGGGGGACTGGCTCTGCACGGTGGTGTCATCCTCTGCAGTGAGTTCTTGGTCACCTGTGGGTCAGATGAGAAATGGTCATTGTGTTGCACCCATCAAAGTTTGTGTTAGCAGTGTTACATCAACTGTTTGTACATCCAGCAGTTGTTCACTGTACAAATTTGCGTTGACCGACATCCAGTGATGCATTACAAGCTGTTGTGGTACATGCATTACTGGTCAATATTGGGAGTTGTCAAGACATGACATGCACAATATAATTTTCTGACATTGACAGTCTCATGTTGGCATCCTGTTATTGATCAATCATATGTCATCCATTTACGCGTATGTGTCACTTGTTGAGCCCTTGCAGCGGTTTACTCTGCACAGTGAGTGACCATTGTAGTTTCATGCATACCTTTTCAATGTGGTGTAGATATCTGTATTTGCAATTTCAGACATGCTTAAGTTTGCTTTAATTAGATCCTAGGTGGTCTGGACCACTGCTACTGTCAGATGGCATGTAGTGGTGTGCATGGTTGTGCTCGGAGTTCCATCTACATGTGTTTCAGTCATTCACACTTTGGTTGCTGTCACAGTTTCATTTTCTTAGGTGTGTGCACACTATAGTTGCCAATACTATCTGGGTGTGCAGTTGTGCATTGAGAGGCCTGGTGTCCTATGCCAACATGTTTTTTTAAAAGCATATCTGGCTGCATGTTGT
Organism: Calotriton arnoldi; assembly: GCA_963921515.1. Taxonomy (NCBI): domain Eukaryota; kingdom Metazoa; phylum Chordata; class Amphibia; order Caudata; family Salamandridae; genus Calotriton; species Calotriton arnoldi. Next base: position 932,715 of record CAWUFW010006413.1, read on the forward strand.
GGCTGTTGATATGTTGTGTTTGCTGTGTTTTCCTTGTATTTGAGAGACCTCTCTGTGTGTGTATGATGAGGGCTTCCATCTTGGTCCAGTGTGGGACAAGTCAGCATGATATGTCCACATGCCAGTTCTTTTGAAGTGTACATTGCAATGACTGACACATGCATGTTGGTGCCAGGAAGTAATGGGTCTTGTGTGCTGGCGGTCAGGTGGGCCCGTGTGAGTTGTTGTGCAAGCTTCCCAGCCCCACACACCCCGACCTGTGAGATGCGGTTACCTACCTGTGAGTTGGGTGGGTAGCATACATTGCCTGCCACATGCTTGTTATTGGGGGTGTAGTGTCCCATCCTCCATAGTGGTGGAACAGCATGCATGTTGCATTTTGTGGGATGGATAGCCAAACACACTACACCGTCTCACTGTGTAGATGGCTAACTACCGTTTGAGGTGAAGGTGAGCAATGACATGGCTATGTGACTTGGTAGAAATCTTTGGATGGAATGTGCGTGTGGTGAGCATGATGTGTGTGTGGCTTTTTGTACCCATTGATTTCAGATTACATTTGGTCATGGGGTATAGTCCACCATCACTGTTGTCCCAGCTATCTGGCTGTGGGGTTCACTCCCCCGACATTTGAAGGCACAATAGGGCAAGGGGTATAGTCTCGTAGCACAGTGGTGACATACAGCAGGGTGAAGATCTCACCCAGCATACATTTCCACACTGTCATGGTTTCATGGTATTTGTGGACCTGAGAACATGAGCACAGTACTGGTGAAGCAGTTGTTCCAGGGCATCCATACACTGACATGTTGTGGCCAACAGTGGTGTGTGTGTGAGATGTACTCAGCCCTGTGCAGACAATGTGTGGTTTTGGGGCCAGACTATACCAGCACTGTTCAGACAGACAGTGTGAGATTTGAACATTGTCAATGCATACACACATTGGTGGTCCAAACAAGACACCTTTGACAATTTAATTCAGACAAGGTGCTGTTCAGCAATTCAGTGCAGCACTGTGGTAGCTGGGTGTGTTGCAGGACATTTGGGATGTGCTTAGTTTAGCATTGTGAGTCCCAGCTGCAGTGTAGTTTTTGGGTGCACTGCACTTCCACTGTTTACATTGCAACACTGTGGTATGACATGGGTGATTTGCACTTTGCCATACAAACGGCCAGACACTGCTGCAGGGCAGCATGATCGTTGTTAGTGTTGCAGTGTGTGATGCCTGGCACAGTGTACACAATGTGGGTCAATTTTGAACAGAGACTTGTGCATGGTGACTACAACACAACTGTTTTGCATTATTTGTGTTGGTGACTGTGGACTAAGTGGCATGGTGTCATGTGCGGCTGCACAGACGTCACGTGCCTATGAGTGGGACTAGTGCTCCATCCTGCTCAGCTGTGGGACAAGGGGGCCAGGTGGGAGTTGTAGTGCAGGCCTCCCAAATACCCACCCACCTCCCTGTAAAGATGGCTACCTACCTGTTAGGTGAGGGTGTAGCACACAATGGCTGAGGCATGCTTCTGGTTGGGGGCAGTGCTCAATCCTGCTCAGCTGTGGGACAAGGGGGCCTGGTGGGAGTTGTAGTGCAGGCCTCCCAAACACCCACCCACCTCCCTGTAAAGATGGCTACCTACCTGTTAGGTGAGGGTGTAGCACACAATGGCTGAGGCATGCTTCTGGGTGGGGGCAGTGCTCCATCCTGCTCAGCTGTGGGCCAAAGGGGCCTGGTGGGAGTTGTAGTGCAGGCCTCCCAAACACCCACCCACCTCCCTGTAATGATGGCTACCTAGCTGTTAGGTGAGGGTGTCGCACACAATGGCTGAGGCATGCTTCTGGGTGGGGGCAGTGCTCCATCCTGCTCAGCTGTGGGCCAAGGGGGCCTGGTGGGAGTTGTAGTGCAGGCCTCCCAAACACCCACCCACCTCCCTGTAAAGATGGCTACCTACCTGTTAGGTGAGGGTGAAGCACACAATGGCTGAGGCATGCTTCTGGGTGGGGGCAGTGCTCCATCCTGCTCAGCTGTGGGACAAGGGGGCCTGGTGGGAGTTGTAGTGCAGGCCTCCCAAACACCCACCCACCTCCCTGTAAAGATGGCTACCTACCTGTTAGGTGAGGGTGTAGCACACAATGGCTGAGGCATGCTTCTGGGTGGGGGCAGTGCTCCATCCTGCTCAGCTGTGGGACAAGGGGGCCTGGTGGGAGTTGTAGTGCAGGCCTCCCAAACACCCACCCACCTCCCTGTAAAGATGGCTACCTACCTGTTAGGTGAGGGTGTAGCACACAATGGCTGAGGCATGCTTCTGGGTGGGGGCAGTGCTCCATCCTGCTCAGCTGTGGGCCAAGGGGGCCTGGTGGGAGTTGTAGTGCAGGCCTCCCAAACACCCACCCACCTCCCTGTAAAGATGGCTACCTACCTGTTAGGTGAGGGTGTAGCACACAATGGCTGAGGCATGCTTCTGGGTGGGGGCAGTGCTCCATCCTGCTCAGCTGTGGGACAAGGGGGCCTGGTGGGAGTTGTAGTGCTGGCAGCATGTACACATGTACCCATGGTGATGTTGCTAACTACCTTTGGGGGGCTTCAGGGGGAGTGTCTGTTGTATCTGTGAGAGATGTGTTGGGGGGAGTGTTGTGCACATGAATGAATTTGAACCTAGGAGGTATTATTTTGTAATAGTTCAAGACAGTACATTTGTGTGATGTTAGGCATTTGTTTGTACTTACCAGCCTCCACTCCCCCGGGTATTCCTGAGAGACTCTCTGGATGTAGAATGCCAAGCACCTTCTCCTCCCATTCAGTGAATGTTTTGAGTGGAACAGGAGGGCCACTGCCTGTCCTGTGAGCCAGCTCATGGTTCCTGGCTCTCTTCTTTTTGACCACTGCCTTCAGCTCGTGCCACCTCTTCACAATTCATTTCTATTGCGTGGCACGGTCCCTACTGCATTGACCTTCTCTACTATCCTTCTCCACATTTGCGTCCTTGTTGCTAGTGGTGTCTGTTGGACCTGGTTACCAAACAATTGTGGTTCTACCCTGATTATCTCATCGACCATGACCCTCAACTCACTCTCACTGAATTTGGGCATTCTCTGTAGTGACATGGTGTGTGATGTGTCAAGGTGTTTAGGGTGCAGGTTTGGAAGTGGTATTGGTGGTTGTGATGTGTATGGTGTGTGCTGTGCAAAGGTGTTAGAGGTGCAGGTGTGGAAGTGGTGGTGGTGGTGGTGGTGATGTGTGTGTGTTGTGCAGATTTGCCTCTCCTGTCATCTGTGGTGGATGTCCCCTCAGTTGTGGAGTTTTGCAAAGGATTGTGGTATGTTGGGGGCTGAATTTATACTGGTGTCTGTGGGTGTGTCAGGATGGGGTATTGGTAGCAGGTGTGGTGTGTGTGTGTGAACCTGGGATTTGTAGTTTTGGAGTTTACCATGGGGGTGTGTCTTTGGGCTGTATTAGCTATTTTTGGGTGCATGCCTTGTTTGGTTGGTGCACTTTGTGGCCATGTTGTGTGTTTTTCTAGCGACCGCCATTTTTTTAACGGAGCGTCCTCAGTGGTGGCTCGGCTACGGCACTTCCGCCGTCTCACTGATTCTTCGATGTTGTCGACCCCGGCGGTCGGAAACAGCGCACTGCACCGCGGGGATGTCGGGAATATCATAATTTCGATGGCGGTGTCTCTGCTGTGGTTGCGGTCGTTTGGGCTGTTTCCGCTGCAAAACCGACCGCCGCGGACGGGTTTGGACCTTCTCCGCAGGCGAACGGCGGTTTCTCAGGTCTCCTTTCCGCCGCAGTTGGATTTTTACCGCCGAGGATCCTAATCTAGCTGTCGGTTTTCCCACGTTAGCGGCGGGCGGTGTTTTCCCGCTACCATGCCGGTCGGTTGTTTTTCCGTCCGCCATCGTAATGACCTCCTTAGTTTTTGTACTCTTTGGGTGGCATACCATAATATATGATTTAATAAAATTTACTTTAAGATCAAGTGATGACATAAAGTCAATATCAATAAAAGTATCCAGGGAATTCTGAAGGCAATTCGCTGTCGTGGCCATTAGCACTGTGTCGTCAGCATAAGATAGCAAGGGGACAGATTTGCTGCCAATTTTGGGAAAATCAAGTTTCCTACTTAATAGGGAAGGCTCCAGACCGTTTGTATATATTAAAAACAGAAAAGGGGCTAGGATGCACTCTTGATGGACACCCTCTGTTTAAGCTATTTGCTCAGTTATTTCCCCTTGAGTGATGTATCTTATGGAGACGGAAGTATTAAAATGTAGCCTTCGGATGAGCGACACCTGTGCTTGTTCCACACCCAAACTTTCCAGAATATCCCATAGTTTCTCCCCGTTAACAGTGTCAAAGGCACTAGACAAATCCATGAAGGCCAGGTGGATCGAGCCCTTCCTGGCCTTCACATATTTGTTGATAATGGACAAATTAAGGCATTGCTCGGTTGTGCCAAGCCCCCTCCTGAAACCATATTGCGTATTGGATATCACTCCTGTGGTGGTTGCCCAGGGCGAGGAGAACTCTACCCAATACCTTAGCTGTGGCATCAATAAGCAAAATTGGCCTGTAACAAGCCGGGTCACTTCTACTACCCTTTTTAAAAATGGGGACCACTATTGTCTCCTTCCAGGATGCGGGCATTGGGCCAGTAATTACAGCCTTAAATACATTTGTCAACAGGGGTGTCCACAAGTTTGGATTATTTTTAAAAAGGTGAAGGGGGGCCCCATCAGGACCTGGTGCTTTCAGGCGAGTCCCCTGGGCTAACGCCTCCTCAACCTCACTTACTGTAATAGATAGACTGAGTTGGGTAGCTGCAAATAAATCTACGGGCAAATCCCTTATGTATTCCTCAACCCTTTTATTTTGGGGGTTAAAGATGCCAGTAAAGTGGGCTTCCCAAGCGTCTCTCAGGATCAGTGAATCCATCTGCCTAGCTTCTTCAGTAAATAATGGGCGATTTATAATTTCTCTAAATTTTTTTGTGTCTCTTAGGGCTCCTGCTCTCTCTAGATCATCCCATGCTAGACTTCTCAGTTCTGCTTTTCTACCCTCAATTATTGTTTTATATTTGTGCCTTGCTGCTTTAACTAGATCTCTGATACGGGGAATAACATGAAGCGCCCTTTTTAAAACTTTATGGGCCCTAGAACAATCGGAATTAAACCACCGGGCCTCCTGGGGTTCCCCATGCTTAGGACTCCTCGTCAGCCTCATGGCTACCTCAGCACATAGTGACCCAAACTCCCGAACAACATCCTCTGGAGGAGAGTCTGACTTCAAACACCCCATAATTAAGTGGGAATAGCCTTTGACAATATCTCCCTCAAATTTGAGGGGATCGATCTTACCCCAATTCAGCCTGACTCCCTTGTTCCGGTGGTAATGGATCATCGCCCTCCTCCACCTGGGTCTTTAGATTGAGGGAGAGGATAAGGGGGTTATGATCACTCAGGCATTGAGGTTCCACCTCAAAGTCAAGAACGAACTTAAAGAAATTTCAAGCTATTAGCGTAAAATGGATGGAACTAGCCCTGCCGCAGCCAACATAAGTGGGACACTGCAGTAAAAGATTCTTGGCCCAACAATTTATAGGGCCGAAATCGTTCCCTATTAGAACAGAATTTAGGGCTTCTACCTGTGATGAGTGAATAAAATGGGGCTGGGGCTGTCCCCCCGTGTCTTCCAGCCCACACACACGTTTAGAGCTGTGCTTACAAGTTGTACAGTTAAAATCCCCTACCGAGATGATGCATAGCGGCTGCCACTTCCCAGTGATTTGCATGATCTCATGATGTAGGGTCTCAATGGCATTACAATTATTTGTATCAAAGATATTGTGGTACCAATTCACCAGGAGTATTTTGGCCTTACTTAAATTATGGATCATAATTAGTTGATGCCAGGGTGATGAGCTTATACTAATGACTTTTAGCGATCCATATTTTACTGATATAAAAACCGCAATACCACCCTTAGCCCTTCCTGCGGCAGAAGGTAATGCAGGAACGCAGAAGGAGCGTTAGCCACCCAAGGATATATCATCTCTAGACCAGGTTTCCGGGAGGCAAATAAGGTCAAAGCCTCTGATATACCCTAGCCACTCCTCATTCCCTATCTTAGAACGGAATCCTGCAATATTCCACAAGATGATATTAAAGCGGGGGATAGATTTCGCCTGGCTTTCTGTACCACTAACTCTATTAGTGGTGGGGTAGGGTATGGGACCCACTAAAGACGCACGCCCTGTGTCTACAGTTTCTACCACATCAGTAACACTGCCTAGATTGTTACCTGCCTGTGCCACGCCCCCCTCCTCAGCTATCTCTTTAGGATAAGCTAGCAGTCAATCAATATAAGCAAGGCCTGATAGAGTTTTGAAGCGATTGGGGCGGGTGAACGACAATTGCTGTGGACGAGCATAAGTTCTTAGGCCTAGGGTAGGGGGCCTTTGGCTCTGGATGTTGCCCCTGTTGGGTGGGTAGAAAAAGCCCAATAGGTGGACCCTTATGGAGTCATTCTCCCCTCCTGTGTCATTAAAGCGCTTCAAAAGGAAATGCACATACCCGGGGTCCCTAAAATTAAGAACCACACAATCTCCCTTAGCTGATTTTGTCATGTGGCCCACCCAGCTCACTCACCTGGCCATGATGATATTATCTATCAGATTTACCTGGGGCGATATTTTACTGCGACACCAATGAGCTGAGTTATTAATGAGGCTTTGGCAGTTTTCTTGGCGGCCTGGTGGAAGATAGGGGACTACAGTGAGTACGAAGGTACAGGGGGTGCGATCTGGTGGTAAGTTCAGTATAGCTTTTTCACCCTCCCTATTTGGAGATGCATTTTCTGGGCACTCTAAATTTGGGTTGTGAAATGGATGTTGCTGACTGGGCCCAATTGGCAGATCATGATTGCAAAAATGTTGGTCTCCTTGCCTAACCATGCGATTTTGCCTAGGGGGGACTGTTACCCAGGGACATTCCTCGCAAGTGTTCACAGGGCGATCTATGGGTGGAGCCACACAGGAGGCTTCCTCCAGGGAGTTTAAGGACATTGTATTTTGGGTGGGCATTCCTATCATTTGGTAGGGCCGCTGTGCTACTCCACCTTATAGTTTCAACCTTCTGTGGGGCCGGTGACTTATTTAATTCTTGAAGCACAAGGGCAAGCTGATCGTCAATATGATCTAGACGATCCACAATAGGGTCCAATGCCTCAGTTATTAACTTACTGATTTTAATTAAAGAAATGTCCACCCCATCTCGTGTGGGCCCTTTACCCGGGCCCCTTCTGGTCCTACCCCCTGTTACCGGGTCTTGTCTGGTTTTTTTGGTCTCAGGTAAATGGTCCTTTGGTTTACATCCTAGTCCCACCACCTCGATTCTCTTCCTCTTCCCCCCTATTACTTGCGGAGAACTATTCTCCTCTAGAATGTGGTTGGAGTCACACATGTTTAGCTTATCTTTTGCGAGGACATCATCCTTGTGCCTGATTACGACAACAGGCGAGAGTGGAACTGCGGTCCTCCTATCAACATCCGTCCCCAAAGAATCTGTGTTAGGATCTCAATGGGAGTCTAGAAGAGTTGGTGTGGATAAATCACCTGCGGGGACTAATGAAAGTCTGCATTCTGCTTGCTCGATTTCCTTCGTAATAACCCCCACCGCTTTCTGGAGAAAACCATCCAAGGTGGTGCCTGTAGGTTTTGCGGCTGGCGTGGTCTTACGTTTACCCATCATTTAATCAGTCCAAGTTACTAAAAATATGGAACAAGGGGAAATACCAAATACAATGATGTAATAAGCTATAAGTTCCCTTATGCTACAGAGATAGAATTAAACTCTGGAACTCAGTAGCGCAGGGTCCCCTGTGTGCAAGTCAAGGGGAATTACAAAAAGAAACTGCGGCAAGAGCTTTCCCTGGGGGGTTAAGGAGCAACTAAGCCTTGCCCACACTAATAAACCAACAGATGGAGTATTGAGCAGTTTATGAGAACAAAGCCCCTTGGTGTAAAAGGCACAGACAGCAAAGCACAAAGGGCCTGATTCACAGAACTAACTTACGTCAAAAACGTAAAGTTAGTACTTTTTGGTATTCACAGAATACACTTACTCATTTTGGTATTCACAGAATGAACTTACTCATTTCGGTATTCACAGAAGTTAGTAGTCCTAACTTTAGGACTCCTAAATGCCTTCTGTGAATACCGAAAGTCTTAAAGTTAGGATTTTTCTCAGTTTAGGAGTAATAAAGTTAGGACTCCTAACTTTACTACTCCTAAACTGAGAAAAATCCTAACTTTAAGACTTTCGGTATTCACAGAAGGAATTTAGGAGTCCTAAAGTTAGGAGTCCTAACTTTACTACTCCTAAACTGAGAAAAATCATAACTTTAAGACTTTCGGTATTCACAGAAGGCATTTAGGAGTCCTAAAGTTAGGAGTCCTAACTTTACTACTCCTAAACTGAGAAAAATCATAACTTTAAGACTTTCGGTATTCACAGAAGACATTTAGGAGTCCTAAAGTTAGGACTACTAACTTCTGTGAATACCGAAATGAGTAAGTTCATTCTGTGAATACCAAAATGAGTAAGTATATTCTGTGAATACCAAAAAGTACTAACTTTATGTTTTTGACGTAAGTTAGTTCTGTGAATCAGGCCCACTGAGTTCCCCTTACTTTCCCACCACTGTTAAGATCGTGACACAATCCAAGAAAGCGAAGTCACACAGTTATACAGACTTCCTGCGGGGGTTGTAAACAGCAGCCTCTTTTTCAAAATCCACCAGACAGAGGGGCAGGTCGCAGGTCGCAATCCAAACATTGACCATCAGCAGGAGTAAAATAATGCCCTCTCCCGTCTTGTCACTCTCCTTCATCCAGATTCCAGATGAAAGAGGGGTTGCCCAGCCTCTGCTGGGCTATTACGGGCACGGATGGGCCCGCCCTTGGCCCGGGCTTTGCCTGGGTGTGCCTGCGCACATCCCGCACTGTGGGAGGTGGCCGCCATATTTGACTGGGAGGAGGCCCCTCCCTCTCCCTCTGGAAGGCAAAGCAGGCTGGGGGACCGAGTCCCACCCCAGCAGGCAGCAAACAGGAGCAAGTGGTGGTGCAGGCTAACAGAGCCAACAGTCAACAATATATTAATAACAGTGCAGCACATTAAGCCCCACAATGATGACAGGGAGTACTAGATTTGCAAACCATGAAAGATTCTTAGCAGATTAGCAAAGTTACAAACTCAATATGTAATTTACGTTTATCAAAGATAAATGGTCAGTTACATAAATGTCTTTTTTATATATTTCAAAACAATAGAAAATTAGCAGATGCAAAACAAAATGCTGAGATTTGTCATAGAGAAAATTGAGCAAATTCAATTTTCCATGAAGGGTATATTCCCAAATAAAGTATGCTAAAGGAATTCAGAAAATGTGTGAGAAAAGTCAAGCAGGAGGTTTCAGAAAGTAATGCATCTAAAAGGCGGAATCAAATAAAGATTCAGTCAGGTAACGGAGAATGTATTTGTTCAGGAGTCTAATTCTTGATCAGGAGCAGAGTAAGGCATCTGATCTCAAGAAAGTGAAAAGGGGCATCTGAATCTAAGTAGTTCAGCAATGCACAATTAAAACATACAATTCTTGACAGTATGCAAAACTAGCTACAGTTCTCAGGGCGAGGTGACCAATGAGGATTGAACATTTTACGATAAACTAGTTTCCGCCTTATTTTCAGACATTGCACAATGGAAGTTATCTCCAGCATGGCCTTCAACATCCCATACCAGGATGATACATCACGGCCAACATGTCTGAGGCATGATTGTGGAAATTTATTATTCACTCTCTATGGATCTCATGCAGATAAATGATTCTCACAGACACGTGAACTACTGCAGCTCGGCTCCTGAAATGAGAGAAGGGAAAAATACACAGCAAACACAGAATATTTCATTTAACATGAGGTACTCAAACTGAGGACTACATTAACTGTGCTCAACCTTAACGTGAAAGTCACACTTTTTATATATGTTTGTGAAATGCAGATTTGGCTAGACTTGATATAAAGCATGCACCAGTGACAACACATCACCATTGCTTACTCACTTGAGCGACATGTCTTTTGTTCATGTCCTTGCACAATTACAGTTACTGCTGCTTGAACATGAAATACCTTGAAAAAACAAGAGACAGGAGGCGTTTGGCTAAACAGAAACAGTTCGATTAATTAAACAGTATGGCCGGGAGAACAGCCACAGGCATAGGGTCTGAGGACTGTCTCAATTTACAATTGGGCGAACATAGGTTTTTATACAGTTCATTGTATGCAATAAAATGGTAAACAGTCTAAATATCGAGTTTTTTATGTCGACTTGCACTAATATCGAGTGCAGAATATCGTGATACAAAAATATCGACTGTCAGAATATCGTGGTCAAGAATATCGAGTCTAAGGTAAGTACTATCGTTTTTAACAATATCGAAGTCATTAATATCGTTTGCAAAAATATAGCTGTTAAAAATATCTTTTTTTAGTTAGTGTTATGTATTTTAGTATGTATTTTAAATGTATGTGTTCTATTTTTTTGTCTAAGTATTGCATTTGTTTTTTAATATATGTGTTAACTTTTTAGAAGTTATTCATTTTATTTTAATTACATTTTGCGTTTTAGTTCCGTAGCGGGTTCTGGGTTTATAGGGTAATAGGGTGGGAAGTAATTTAATTATAATTAATTTATTGATAATTTTTAGAAGTTATTAATTTTATTTTAATTACATTTTGCGTTTTAGTTCCGTAGCAGGTTGTGGGTCTATAGGGGAACAGGGTGGGAGGTAATTTAATTATAATTAATTTATTAATATTTTTTATTAATTAATATTTATGTATTACATATTTTATATTGTTAATTGTGGGAATTAATTTATTATTAATTATTTATTAATTGGTTGTTAATTATTTATAATTAATTGGTAATTATGTTAATTGTGTCATTTTTTTAGGAGCGGGTTGTGGGTTTATAGGGGTATAGGGTGGGAAGTAATTTAATTATAATTAATGTATTAATATTTTTTATTAATTTATATTTATGTATTTAATATTTTATATTGTTCATTGTGGTAATTAATTTATTATTAATTATTTGTTAATTTGTTGTTAATTATTATTAATTAATTGGTAATTATGTTAATTGTGTCATTTTTTTAGGAGTGCGTTGTGGGTTGATAGAGGAGTAGGGTGGGAAGTAATTTAATTTTAATACATTTTTTAATATTTATAATATAATATTTATTTAATGTTATTTTATAGTGTTAATTGTGTGAATTAATTTATTATTAATTGTTTTTATTTTCCTTGTTAGTTGGTATTAAATAATTAATTAATTGTTAATAAATTGTGTTAATTGTGTCATGTTTTACAACATTGGTGGTGTCATTTATAGGGGAATATGGTGGGAGCTAAAATATTTATAATTAATTAATTATTTGTTAATTAATGCTAATTAATTAATTAAATATTAAATATGCTAATTGTGGAATAATTTTGATGTGTGAGTTGTGGCATTTATAGTTGTAAATGTTGGGAAGATTTTTTTTTTAAATTAATTAATGATTTGTTGTTAAATGTTATTAATTTATTAATGTAAATTAGTTATGGAAATTGTGTAAATATTTTTAGGTGTGTGTTTTTGTGTTTATTGGGGTAGAGGGTTGAAAGTAATATACTTTAAATAAATGAATCATTAGTTGATTATTAATATTCATTTATTAATTGATAAATATTGTAAGTAATTGTTTTGTTTTTATTTTGTTTGGGGATTTAGGTTCGATAGCTGTAATGTTTTGTTTTATCCCCTCCGCTATCCAACACTTTCCCTACTGTTGCACTCATTGGAGTGGGAATAGTAATTTATTCACCTCCGCTATCCAACACTTTCCCTACTGCTGCACTCATTGGAGTGGGAATAGTAAATTATTCCCCTCCGCTATTCAACACTTTCCCTACTGTTGCACTTGCTGGAGTGGGAATAGTAATTTTTACCCCTACGCTATCCAACACTTTCCCTACTGTTGCACTCACTGGAGTGGGAATAGTAATTTTTACCCTTCCGCTACCCAACACTTTCCCTAATGTTGCACTCGCTGGAGTGGGAATAGTAATTTTTACCCCTCCGCTATCCAACACTTTCCCTACTGTTGCACTCGGTGGAGTGGGAATAGTAATTTTTATGTCTCCGCTATCCAACACTTTCTCTACTGTTGTACTCATTGGAGCGGGAATAGTAAATTATTCCCCTCCGCTATCCAACACTTTCCCTACTGTTGCACTCGCTGGAGTGGGAATAGTAAATTATTCCCCTCCGCTATCCAACACTTTCCCTACTGTTGCACAAGCTGGAGTGGGAATAGTAATTTATTTACCTCCGCTATCTAACACTTTCTCTACTGTTGTACTCAATGTAGTGTAAAATGTAGTTTTAAAAAATAATAAATATTTTAATATTTTAATTTATAATATATATCTATATGTATATATATTTTATTTTTATGTTACAGGTGTATGTATATATGTATTTATAATTTTTAATATATTTCTAACATTTTGTAATTTACTAAAATAATTATTTCTTAATTATTATTAAGTAAATATATATATTACATTTTATATATGTATGTTTAATTTATTTTTACATTACATTTATTACTTATAATTGTTAACATTTTCTAATAATTCAAAAAAATAAAATTAAGTTATATGTATTTCATTTATTTTTCATTATTTTTTATACATTTTTAAAAAACAATATTTTGTACTTCGATATTTTTAACAACGATTTTTTCTCTCGAGATTTTAGTACTTACCATTATGAAGATAGGATGTCGATATTTTTGACATTGATATTTATGTCCCGATATTTTGGGAACACGATATTCTGTCACTCGATATTTTGTCAGTGATCCCAATAAAATAGTTACGGCAATTATTTTTTGGTAAGGAATATGAACCTCTGTCTTTGGAGTCATAAATTGTATTGGATGAGGAATTCAGGTGGGCCTCGACCTTGCGTGGACACAATGCGGCCAGTGGGTAACATGCCCAGATGTCTGGCATGGGGAGTCAATCAATCAATCAGGACATTTGTAGAGCGCACTACTCACCCATGAGGGTCTCAAGGCGCTGAGGGGGGGGCTGCTACTGCTCGAAGAGCCAGGTCTTGAGTAGCCTCCTGAAGGACAGCAGGTCCTGGGTCTGTCGTAGGAGGAGGGGGAGGGTGTTCCAGGTCCTGGCGGCGAGGTGGGAGAAAGATCTGCCGCCGGTGGTCGCTCTATGGATGCGAGGGATGGTTGCAAGGGCGAGGTCGGCTAAACGGAGCTGGCGGTTCGGTGTGTAGAAGGTGAGTCGTCTGTTGAGGTAAGCTGGTCCGGTGTTGTGGAGTGCCTTGTGTGCGTGGGTGAGGAGCTTGAAGGTGATCCTCTTGTTGACGGGGAGCCAGTGCAGGTCTCTCAGGTGGGGTGTGATGTGGCTGTGACGGGGTACATCGAGGATCAGGCGTGCCGAGGCGTTCTGTATGCGTTGCAGTCATTTCAGGAGTTTGGCCGAGGCTCCCGCGTAGAGGGCGTTTCCGTAGTCCAGCCTGCTGCTGATGAGGGCCTGGGTGACTGTCCTTCTTGTTTCGGTGGGGATCCATCTGAAGATCTTGCGGAGCATGCGGAGGGTGTTGAAGCAGGATGAAGAGACGGCGTTGACTTGATTGGTCATGGAAAGTGTTGAGTCGAGGATGAACCCCAGGTTGCGTGCGTGGTCGGTGGGTGTCGGGGCTGCTCCCAGTGTGGTCGGCCACCAGGAGTCGCCCCAGGCTGAGGGGTTGGAGCCGAGGATAAGGACCTCCGTCTTGTCTGAGTTCAGCTTCAGTCGGCTGTTCTTCATCCATTCGGCGATGGCCTTCATTCCTTCGTGGAGGTTGGGTTTGGCGGTGAGGGGGTCCTTGGTGAGGGAGAGGATCAGTTGGGTGTCGTCGGCATAGGAGATGATGTTGAGGTCATGCAGTCGGGCGACGAGGGCGAGCGGTGCCATGTAGATGTTGAACAGTGTCAGGCTGAGGGACGATCCTTGGGGCACGCCGCAGATGATCTCGGAGGCTTCGGAACGGAACGGGGGGAGGCGGACGTTCTGGGTTCTGCTGGAGAGGAAGGAGGTGGTCCATTCCAGGGCCTTGTCTTGGATCCCTGCGTTGTGGAGGCGTGTGCGTAGGGTGCGGTGGCAGACAGTGTCGAAAGCGGCTGAGAGGTCCAGGAGGATGAGGGCCGCAGTTTCACCATTGTCCAGCAGGGCCCTGATGTCATCGGTGGTGGCGATGAGGGCAGTTTCAGTGCTGTGGTTCCTGCGGAACCCGGACTGGGACGGGTCCAGGATGTTGTTCTCTTCGAGGTAGCGGGTCAGTTGTCCGTTGACGATCTTTTCTATGTCCTTCGCCGGGAACGGGAGCAGGGAGATGGGCCGGAAGTTCTTGAGGTCTCTCGGGTCCACCTTGGGTTTCTTGAGCAGGGCGTTGATCTCGGCGTGCTTCCAGCTCTCCGGGAAGGTCGCGGTCTCGAGGGAGATGTTGATGGCTTTGCGGAGATGGGGTGCGATGGTGGCGCTAGCTTTGTTGAAGATGTGGTGCGGGCATGGGTCTGACGGAGAGCCGGAGTGGTTTGTGTTCATGGTTTTGTTGGTATCGTCGTCGTTCACGGTGGCCCAGGCGAGCAAGGGGTCGAGGTGGATGGTGGGCGTGTGGTCTGAGGTGTCGGTGGCTGCCGGGGTGGTCTGGTTGTTGAAGCTGTCATGGATGTCTGCGATCTTGCGATGGAAGAAGGTGGCGAGGGAGTTGCACAGGTCTTGCGACGGTGGGATGTCGTTGGTGTTGGAGCTGGGGTTGGAGAGTTCCTTCACTATGTTGAAGAGCTCCTTGCTGTTGTGTGCGTTGTTGTCGAGGCGGTCCTTGAAGGAGGTCCTCTTGGTGGATCTGATGAGGTGATGGTGTCTGCGGATGGCGTTCTTGTGGGCTGCAAAGCTGTCCGGTTTCTGTTCGCGGTGCCATTTCTTCTCAAGTTTCCGGCAGTTTTGCTTGGAGGCCTGGAGGTCTGAGGTGAACCAGCTGGCTTTCTTGTCGGTGCGTCTGTTGGAGGGTTTCTTGAGTGGGGCGAGCATGTTGGCGCAGTCGTCGATCCAGCGCCTGAGGTTGCGGGCGGCGGAGTCGGTGTCGGTGGGCGGATTTCGGGCGAGGGTGGTGTTTAGCTGGTCTTCGGTGATTTTGCTCCAGCTGCGGTGGGGGATCTGTTGTGTGCGGTGGTGCGTGGTGGGTTTCCGGAAGGTGAAGTGGATGCAGCGATGGTCGGTCCAGTGGAGTTCGGTGGTGTGGCTGAAGGTGACGTGGGAGCTTGCGGAGAAGATGGGGTCAAGCGTGTGGCCGGCGGAGTGGGTGGGCGTTGTGACGAGCTGTCTGAGTCCGAGGTTGGTGACGTTGTCAATCAGGGTGGTGGAGTTGCTGTCGTTGTTGTTCTCGAGGTGGAAGTTCAGGTCTCCGAGGAGGATGTAGTCTGTGGAGGCAAGGTCGTGCGTGCCGACGAAGTCGGCGATGGAGTCACTGAACTGAGGCCGGAGTCCGGGGGGTCTGTAGATGAGAGTTCCTCTGAGGGTGGTGTTGGGGTCTGTGTGGATCTGGAAGTGCAGGTGTTCGGCGGTGCTGAGGGTGTCGTTGGAGCTGGTCGAGACCCGGAGGGTGTTCCTGTGGATGATGGCGATACCTCCTCCTACTCCGTTGGTGAGGTCCCTGCGGGTGATCTTCTAGCCGTCCGGGATGGCTATGGCGATGTCCGGGGCCGAGGAGGCGTTCATCCAGGTCTCGGTCAGGAAGGCGACGTCCGGGGAGGATGTGTCGAGCAGGTCCCAGAGTTCGATGGCATGTTTGCGTGCGGAGCTGGTGTTCAGTAGGATGCATCTGAGGTGGTTGAGTTCTTTCTCGGCGGGTGGTTTGGCGGCTCGGAGGCTGGTGAAGCAGCAGTTCCAGCAGGTGAAGGGTCCATGGGTGCGCTTCGGGGTGGCTAGGAAGCAGGTGTGTGATCGTCTGGAGTTGAGTGCGAGGAGGGTGCTGGCGTCGTAGTGGCGGCGGTCGTGGCTGTTGTGGGGGCCAGGGGTCCTGGTGCTGGGCACGGTCCAGGCGCGGACGGGCGCAGACGGGCTTCCCTTAGGTGCAGTGGCCACCATAAGAAGGGGAGGTGGGAGGGAGGAGCAGCTGGGAGGCGGGAGGGGACGAATAGGCGAGCAGGGGGGCAGGGCCGCAGGGGACGCAGCGGCGGTAAACGGGCACAGAAGGCAAAAGGGGGGCACAGAATAAAACAACAACAAGGGGGCAACAATAAGCCAAGGGGCACAGAATAAAAAGAAAATAAAACAATGGAGCAAGGTACAAAAACGAAAGGCACAGAAACTACACAAGCGAGGCAGGGGCCTCGAACTCACGGTGGCAGCAGCAGTGGGCAGAGGGACACGGGCGCAGTCTGGTGGTGCTGTGCGGCGTGGAGAGCGACCTGCCTGGAGCAGGGTCAAGGGTCGCTCTCTTCACCGCGCAGCGGCCGCCATAAGAAGGGGAGGTGGGAGGGAGGAGCAGCTGGGAGGCGGGAGGGGACGAATAGGCGAGCGGGGGGGCGGGGCCGCAGGGGAAGCAGCGGCGGGAAACGGGCACAGAAGGCAAAAGGGGGGCACAGAATAAAACAACAACAAGGGGGCAACAATAAGCCAAGGGGCACATAATAAAAAGAAAAGAAAACAATGGAGCAAGGTACAAAAACGAAAGGCACAGAAACTACACAAGCGAGGCAGGGGCCTCGAACTCACGGTGGCAGCAGCAGTGGGCAGAGGGACACAGGCGCAGTCTGGTGGTGCTGTGCGGCGTGGAGAGCGACCTGCCTGGAGCAGGGTCAAGGGTCGCTCTCTTCACCACGCAGCAGCCGCCATAAGAAGGGGAGGTGGGAGGGAGGAGCAGCTGGGAGGCGGGAGGGGACGAATAGGCGAGCGGGGGGGGTGGGGCCGCAGGGGACGCAGCGGCGGGAAACGGGCACAGAAGGCAAAAGGGGGGCACAGAATAAAACAACAACAAGGGGGCAACAATAAGCCAAGGGGCACAGAATAAAAAGAAAATAAAACAATGGGGCAAGGTACAAAAACGAAAGGCACAGTAACTACACAAGCGAGGCAGGGGCCTCGAACTCACGGTGGCAGCAGCAGTGGGCAGAGGGACACAGGCACAGTCTGGTGGTGCTGTGCAGCGTGGAGAGCGACCTGCCTGGAGCAGGGTCAAGGGTTGCTCTCTTCACCGCACAGCGGCCGCCATAAGAAGAGGAGGTGGGAGGGAGGAGCAGCTGGGAGGCGGGAGGGGACGAATAGGCGAGCGGGGGGCGGGGACGCAGCGGCGGGAAACGGGCACAGAAGGCAAAAGGGGGGCACAGAATAAAACAACAACAAGGGGGCAACAATAAGCCAAGGGGTACAGAATAAAAAGAAAATAAAACAATGGAGCAAGGTACAAAAACAAAAGGCACAGAAACTACACAAGCGAGGCAGGGGCCTCGAACTCACGGTGGCAGCAGCAGTGGGCAGAGGGACACGGGCGCAGTCTGGTGGTGCTGTGCGGCGTGGAGAGCGACCTGCCTGGAGCAGGGTCAAGGGAGTGCGTGATCACTACGTGTACTGTGTGCTGGGTCCTGATTAGCTATGTGTTCCTAACTTCATGTGGTATCTGACTTTATGGTGTTTTGGGAATGCGTGCACCCCTCCAGCCATGTGTGCTTTAATGGGGGCAATCTCCCTGGACCATTGTGGTGTCGCTGCGCCTATCTATGGGATTGATCTTGGATTTCCTGTACACACGTTTATCTGCTGACTATCTGCCACCCCACCTGTGACATGTCAATCAGTGACCTCGGGCCTGGGTCTCAGAGGCTGCCTGACTGCGTATTTATGGGTCGGGTTGACATGGAATTCACAAGAGGCGAATTTGTCAATAAAGATGTGATTTCGTTTTTATACATGAATGTATTGTTATTCATATTGACATCGACTTTGTCAATATTAACTTAACATTCCCCCTGTAGTTGAATTTTCAACTACACCATCTAACCCATAATTCATGACTGTTACTTTATTCAGGGACTGTTGTTCTTCGGTTTTGTCAATTGCTACTTTCCTAGTTACTTGCATTTTACCCAATTTGAGAACTGTGTTTTTCCAGCATGAAATCCCCAATTGCATGGAACCACACTCAAACAAAAACACAATGAAGACTGGCAGCAACAATGAGCACAGACCAGAAAGCCACCGGGGGAGCCAGGAGAACCAATTCGAGAACAACTCCTGCTCAGGGGCACCTCCCTCCTCATGCTTGTCTCTTTGTAAACAGTGCAGTGCTTGGATGGCAAGAGTCAATGTCCCATTATCCAGGTCCTTCACTGGAATAAATGTGCAGTTGGATGCACCGATCTTGACACACACCCCTCCCTCCCTCCATCGTGGTCATTAGGGGGTCGATTCCGATCTCGGTCGGAAGGCCTCCGAATCGGATTCGGCTTTACCGGATCCGAGTCGGAGGCTTTGTTTCCGACAGAGTCGTACAGAGGTCCGGATGCCCAAGTACGATGCGACTGAACGCGAGATCGCCGACCGACTCGTTTCCGGGTCCGAACCGCTCCGTACGACTCGGTCGCAGACGAACCGTACCGCGCAATGGAGTCGATTTCTGACTGAGCCAGTACAATGCACGATTCGGACAGCCGGATCGAGTCGGACTCTCCGGGTCAAAAAAGCTCTCGGAACCGGACTTCGGGGGTCCGTACCGGACCCCCTTCACCCGTAGCCTAACGAGTCGAACACAGGGGGGGACCCAAGGGTCCCCTCTTCACATGCGTGTACGGTGCGGATGGCACCAACGCGTACCCACTGCAGGGGGCGCCCTTTTGCGAGACGTACCTATTCAGCTGATGCGAGGCCATGCACGCGTCGTACGACCGGCTCCCATTGACTTCAATGGGAATCCGACTGAGCCGAGTCCGTCAGCATGCGGCAGCATCGTACTCGCTCGGTCGGACTCCAGGGGTAAGGCTCGGTCGGAAAACACTCCGGATCCGGCTCGGTCGGAGGGTTTTCCGACCCAGATCGAAATCGACCCCTAAGTCTAACACATACCGATGCTGCATTACCATGAGGCAGATTGCTCTCAGTTCTTCCTTGATCAAATTAAGGTTGAGCTAAGGGGTGTTTATCATCTTAAGCATTTCCCACATGGTTAAATGGAGCCAGCGGCATTAGCTTTCGTCTGTAAGGTGAACAAGGGCATGGACCCACCCTCTGATACTTGTAAGTCCGAGAACAGTCTGAATTCTTCTGGAATATCCTTGTACTGAGCCCAGCCAAAATAATCTGCAGTTTTTTTTTCACAAGCCTGATGCAGTAAGGTTGTCTTTTTTCTTAGCGGGTGCTGGTACAAGTCCAATACTTCTTCTCCGGGAATGACCAGGTTCGGGGGGTGTATGGTTACGAGAGAACAGAGTCTGTGCCATCCGGGGACGAGCTGAGTGTAGGCAAACTTGCTGTACTTCTAGTACATATCCATCAGCGTGGAGGTTCCCCATTACATATCGGGAATATGCATGATCTTGCCACAGTTTTCATTCGTGCCCAGTGGAAGCTTTCCTTTACCGTTGAAACATAAGGCATACAGTCTAAGTTTCCGTACAATTAGGGGTTGCCCCTTCCCTTCTAGCCAAATGTATTCACCTACCTCAGTAACCCAAATTTCCTGACATGGGATGTCTATGCTTTCATTCAACCCTTCCCTACGAGACCCATTTCCCGTTGTTTCATTGAGCTGGATGGCCCTACACAGGAACTCCATGTCAGGAGATATGTTAAGGGCCACCCTTGGACCACAAATGGAGGCAGGAGCAAATGTGTTTGTGCATTGAGTTGAGGGTTTTGCTACCTTCAAGAATCTCTTCTCTGCGAAGTCTGTGGGCCAGCCAGCATCGCCCCCTATGGTACCCTTCCTGAGCATCCTGACTAACTCAGTTTGAATATCACTAGGCTCGGCGAAAAAGTATATAACAGTTGGGTTGATCTTGTACCGGGTCAGATTCACTGCTACTATGTGGGGTTCTAACTTGTTGGGTTGGATTTTGGCCCATATTCTGCATAGGTATAAGTGGAGAAGGCACTTTGCTTTTTCAGGGGCTACTTCTTTGGACAATTAAAGTCTGTCTGCACCTACTGCATGCGGTATCAGTGAAAAGATATAACATGACCTGGCTAATATCTTGGAGCCCACAGCAGTCATGTGCTGATACCATGTGTTGTTTAAAAGTATGCTGTGTAGTGCATGTGGAATGCTAGTGTTTGGGTTGGTGTAATTATAAGTGACATGAGAGAGATCCCTACGCAAGCACTGTGATAGTTTTTGAACAGACTATATTTGGCCAGGCAGTTCTTTAGCAGTGAATATGTGCAGCAGCCCCCAAAGTAGACAGAGGGTACATATAAGTGCAATAATACATAACTTGGTAGTGAACATTGCAGGTCTTGGTATGGATCTATAGGAGGTGTCTGTGGTCCTCTGGTGATTGGAGTTTTCATTCAACAGTTCAATTGAAAAGAAAGCTCACAGTGCAGTTTTTAATTTTGATTCGCATACTTTGGATCCACGTTGGGGTGATGATGTGGCAGCTGAAAGGTGGTGCACTTGGAGGTGTGATTGCGGACCTGTTCGATAAGAACTTGGTTCATTTGTTAATTCATAAAAACAGTGTATGTGTGGCGTTGTTAAAGATCTTTTCTTCTGGGTTCTTGCATTTCCCTCAGGGGTGTGTTCTCCACACTCCATTTAGCCAATTTTTAGTGAGGGACCAGAAGGTAGCCCCGATTGCGGTATCTTTTTGCTGGTTAAACTTAAAGCTGACTTGTTGGTGATCAGATGACTTCTATTTTATGAGCCTTCGTGCCTATCTAGGTGCGTGGAATAGTGTAAAATATGTATGGAGTGGTCTTGTGATCATAGGGGTGGATTGTATCAGTTTGCATCTATGGTTTTATGGGCACCACCAGTTTTACGAGACCCAGCCTCTCCTGGTGTGTGCATGCAGGCGCCATCGGTGTGGACTGCTTTCAATCTACACGTGTGTGGGTCTGTGCGAGTAGGGGGTGTGTCACTGTTAAGTGTTGTTGGTGGTTGCAAAATGCCCCAAAATCATATGTGTATTCTTCTCTATTCTCTGCATGCAGCGTGCAACGTGCCTCTCTCATGTGGCACCAGATGTCTCGACACCCTTTCTCTAGAGACTTCTATTGTGCTAACTTTGGACTTCTTTTGTTGGTTTTTGTGCACATCCCTAGAACTCATGTGATCTGCTTTCTCGCTTATCATGAAGAGGAGGTGGTTGAAAAGTTGTTCCCTGGCCCACATGTACCCCTGACCATGCCATCTTCTGGTGTCCAAGGTCAGGGCTGACTGCTCTTACTGAATGGTGCGTTGGTTAATTGCTAGGCCTTGTACAAGGATATACGCATTCTGAGTTCTACTCTTGCCTGGAACTGTGATGGACTTTGGAGATTCCCCTCACCCAGGCACCCCCTTCTTCCTCGGACCATAATTTTTGAGTGCATTTGGATCTGCGGTTTCTGGCTTGTGGCTAGGGGCTTCTAACAGCGGGAATGCTCCTGTCGCTATTTTGGAGGGGTATGGCACAGTGATCAGACTTTGGAGATTTGAAAATCCCGAAGGAAAGAAAAGAAAGCACCACCGGCATCATAAGAACGGGGGGAGCCCTGGCTCAAAGCTAAGAACCCTCACCAAACTTTGCCTAGGGATGATGACTGGACTGGGACTGCATAACAAGTCTGGGATGTCTGGCTAACCTGACGATCCTCTCGACTGACCCAACGCCATGTGGGCGTCTCGCAACTTATTGACTTGTGCGTGTTGGGTGGAGGTTATGGGATCTTCACTATCCCCGGTGTACTGGAAACTTGGATCCTGTCTCTTGAGGACAGCTTCGTTTTAGAACTAAAAAGGGGGCCTCCATTTGGCCGGAGGCTTCTAGTCTTTTGGGGGTGCTGTTGGAACTTCGCGCTATGAAGGAACTTTGGTCCTGGGCTGAATGTCCAAGAATGGGGACCTTTCAATTTGGTAATTGGGACCTGTCCCGATTGACTTTGGATGCGGGGACCTGGGTGCCTGTTTTCAAGTACTTTGTCTGGGAGCCGCCCGGCCCCTTTGTCAGACTGTCCTCCACCTGGGGTATGGTCAGCTAACCCTGCCCTGGGGATCATCAGCAGAGTGGGGCCTTGGCTCCTGATGACAAACGTGTGTTAGGCTTCTCGTTTCTGGGAAAAAAATGACAAAATGCAGCTTTGATTCAGAAACTGCATCGTAAAAGCATGGAGAATTGCTAGAACGAGCTCATGTTATATTTTATGGCTACATAATAGATGTGAATTATTAACACTTTAAATGACATTGATCCTATGGTTTGATAATGTGATCTTAATAATAACAAAGAAATTCTACATGCAAAATGTAACGTTTCATGTATTAGAAATAAATAATTATTTCATGTTGTAACGTGTACACTGAAAATGACAAAAGAAAATTAGGTGCTACACGGGTTTTAGTTAAGAGTGTTTTCTTGAATCTTTCATCAAACGTGCTTATAAATATGTGCGCCTTAATAACATTTCTGCAAAATAATTATTTGTACTTTTTCATTTCATTGAAGTGTTTATTAACATATTTATTTGAGAGATTAATATTATTTGCTATTCAATGCGAGATTCATATTTCAACATAATTAATAGTAAATGAGCTGTATTTCATGTAGTCCTCAAATCTTGCTTCCTTTTTCTAAATGTGAACTCATGAACTGTCTGAAGTCTGTGGGAACCATTAGCAAAGTTGCCACTTGTATCCTAACCTCAATTGTTTCCTCTGACATCCTCAGCACAGCTTAACTCCATTTGTAACAAAATCTGTTACATACGAGAACAGATGCTTGAGAAAGGACTGTCAACAATTCAAAAGCATATTTTCGCTTGCTCTCTGAGTATCTCATTGTTCATATGACTAAGCTTACAATGGTTTAAGGAAACTACATAACTTGAATTACTTAATTCTTCCAGATTGTGCACTTTTTACATACTACATCATCCTCATCCTATCAAAGACGAACAATGGGACAGAGTGGTCCGACATTCTTGATGATGTCAAGGGGTGTCACTCCGGAAACGTTTGGAGTATAATTGTTCAGATCCTGGAACTGGAGGTGTGTGTGCGGCCAGCCTTGCAGCAGTGATACTGACGGCCAAGATATCTATGGACTAACATGATGTGACGTAATACTGCGACCTCCGGCCGGCTGGTATGCTAGCACAGTAGAACCTTTTTGGCTGAAGGGTTTGCATCATGTGGCTGTGACATTGGTGTTGCAGCGACGGACTGAGACAGATTACTGTCTTTAACAAACTGGAACTGATCACTTGGAACTTTTCTGAACTTTCCTAGGGGTTTGTATGAGGCTCAACTGATTTTCCTATTGATTCATATGCTATAGTTGTCCAAATGTTCCTTCTTTTGAGGAAGATTGTTCCCCTGTCATCCTTGGATCTCACAGAGTTTGATATTGCTTTATTAAACCTATTATTAGTTTAATTTTAAGGTTGTATGTCGTTTATTTTAATGTTCTTTAATCCTGAATGAATAACTAAACTCTGAGATTTAAACTACATTCTGCTGATTCTGAATCATTATTTCCTTGTAAATCATTTGATTGATATATTTTATAGACTGTACATTGATTTCCTAAAAGGTTAAGAAATAACATTTGAATATAGCAGTCATCTTATTCCTGGTCCTCATTTGACAATTGCTCATCCTCCGAATATCTAGTCCCTTTCAGCGAAGAACAAGATCCATCAGAGGACTAATTGAGTATGATGGGTAGGGAGAGGTTAGGTGAATATAATTAAATTACAAAATATAGTTTGGGCCCAGTACACAATGCTACAACATCTTCCAGTTCTAAATCTTGAAACTAAATGTCAGAATCACACCCTGTATCACACCCAGGGGCCAATGGTGCCATTTGTGTCATGCCCAGTGGTCCAAGCATACTAGCTGTGTCACAACCAGTGGAAAAGCGTACTATCTGTGTTACGCTCAGCTGTCCAATTGACCATTACCTCTCACTCCTTTCAGGTACCAATGGTATTGGGAAACTGGTGGCACTGAGAAAACCCTTTTAGACTAAAAAATAAGATTGTGGTGATAATCAAAAAAAGGTGACTTCCACAGGATAGCCTCAGAGACTGCCTTGTGACTACTCAGCTAGGACCGATAAAATAGGTAATATGCCAGATTTCTGTCAGTGTCAGGGAGCACAGGTTATCTTTTTACGCTGCTCCCTAGTTTGCCATATGCCATATATTTTACTAAGATTCTAATGTAGTCTCTTAGCCTCTTTGATGGCTGCTTCAAGACGGACCTCCATCCTGCGGATTCAGCAGAACTTCCAATCAATTGTGGTGTCTGCTCACCTTCCTTGTTGCTCAAATGTGAATCCATAAGGGTGGAGTTTCCTTCCTTTGGCTGCAGTCGGGTTCGAGGTACCAGTTAGCTCTGATGATGGCTCACCAAAATGTTGCTTGAACATGTAATACCTTGAGAAAAACAAGAGGCGTTTGGCAAAACAGGAACAGTTTGTTTAATTAAACAGTGCAGCCGAGATATCAGTCACAGGCAAAGGGTCTGAGGAATGTCCCAATTTACAATCAGTCAAACATGGGTTTTTATACAGTTCATTCAATGCAATAAAATAGTTTTGGTGATCCTTTTTTGGTAAGGAATGTGAACCCCTGTCTTTGGAGTCATAAATTAATGTATTGGATGAGGAATTCAAGTGGGCCTCGATGTTGCCTGGACACAATGCGGCCAGTGGGTAACGTGTCCAGATGTCCAGCATGGGAAGCGCGTAATCGCTGTGTGTACTGTGTGTGCTGTGCCCTGATTGGCTCTGTGTTACTAGCTTCATGTGGCATCTGACTTTATGGTGTTTTGGGAATGCGCACATGCCTCCAGCCATGTGTGATTTATTGAGGCCTATCTCCCTGGACCATTGTGGCATTGTTGCGCCTATCTGTGGGATTGATCTGGAATTTCCTGTTCGTGCGTTTGTCTGCTGGCTACTTGCCACCCCACCTGTTACCTGTCAATCAGTGACCTCTGGTCCGGGACTCGGAGCCTGCCAGACTACATATTTCTGAGTCGGGTTGACGTGGAGTTCACAACGGGCGAAATTGTCAATAAAGATGCGATTTTGTTTTTAAACATGAATGTACTGTTATTCATATTGACATTGACTTTTTCAATACTAACATTACACCTGCAGCTTTTTACTGAATGGATTGGGATTCAACATTCCCATCTCCTGCACTATCAATCATTGAAATTGTTTAAGATATAATACAACCAATAGTAACTCATTCTTATTCTGGGAATTATTTTGGTGAATTTTTCGACAGTTTTTCGATACTGAAAGATCTTCTTCAATTCCATTAGCAACTGCAGCAGTTCCAGTTTCTCTGCCTCTGGTGGCTATTGCCCTTTCAAATGAAGGTGCTGCTCCTTAGACTTGTTGCTGCTCCTTAAACATCAAAAGCTGGACAACGCACAGCCCATGCACCAGTTTTCTCACAACCACTTTTGAGTATGACTTCTCACGCTGTGACCTGATGTTTGGTGAGGAACGTAACAAACAAATTTCCAGTGTTTCTAAAGTGAAACAGTGAATTAAAACCCAGGAGTTAGATGTTTATGGAGACCTTTCTGAAATGCAGCTAGCATCCTTTCCATTAATTCTGAATATGAAATCTATGAAGTGATACTGAGCATCACTGACCTAGAGAGAGCTATGAGGTTAACATTTCTAGAATATCAGGAGAAATTCAACTTCAGAATCTTATTAGCTTTTGATAAAATGTTCAGTACTGGCTATTTTCTTTACATTTTGTCTGGGCTAATATTTTTCTCATTTGTTTTTGAGATTTGCTTGTCTTTATTTTGATTTTGAGCATGTATTCATAATGTTCCTCAAAATATAACAATCAACAAAATGACAGATTTTGCTTAGCACTTCGGGTGATCTGGGTACTTCTACATATGAAGTTCGCTTCAGCTGATTGGCTCTCAAGCTGAGATTCTTTTTTTAATACCTTTTTTAGACTTTAAAAAAAAATACATTTCGAATCCTTTTATTACATTTGCATATTTACAGTATTAAACACTATGGGGTTGATTCCGATTCGGGCCGGAAAAAATACCGACCGACTCGGTATGGGATAATAGTCCGACCGACACCTACCGGCGTTGCCCGACCTGGGAAGTACGATGAAATGCATGTGAATAACTACCGACTCGTACGGAACTCAAGGCGAACGACCGACCCGGACGGAAACAAGCTATCCGGCCGGAAAACCACGCGAATCGAACCGACCGACACGCACCAGGAAGAAAGCCGAACGAAACGTACCCGCGAACTCCGACCCGCGCAGTACGATGCATGGTGCAAAAGCAGACCGATTCGCACGGAGCCCAAGCCGTACGACCGACACGCATACAAAACCCAGCCGAACAAACACAATACACCGCGACCGATGCGTACGCCGCATATGAAACAGAGCTGAAACACAGCGGGAACGACTCGGAGAGGCGCGCACGAGATAACTGCAACGTCCTACTCGGTCAGAAGAACAACTCCAACATGCACAATAATCACAAATGAAAAAATACAAAAAAAGAGGGCCAAACAAGCAATGACAAAGCCAATAAATACAGGGGTGAAAAAAATTGAACAAGGACACACCCCCAACTCCACCTACATAAAGGCCACAAATCCCTACCATGATCCTTTGCAAATTCCACTGACCTGCCAGCAGAGAACACCATCACACAGTAAACACAGACACACACACAGCTCATCCAACACAAAAGCCACACACCATTAGCACCTCAACAAATAGCACCCTCACACACACACAGCAAAACCTACACTCACACACCCTCACTTGCACACACACACACATCAATCACCACCACCATCCATCACCATGCCCCTAAAGAAGAATCCAAAGTTCCAGATAGTGAATTGGAAGTCATGGTAGACGAGATCCTGAGGGTAGAGCCACAATTGTTTGGCACATTGGTCCAACAGACCCCCATGTCGCAGAAAACCAAGATGTGGGCGAGGATCGTCGACAGGGTGAATGCACAATCACCATGTTTGCGCACAAAGGAAGACATCCAGAACAGGTGGTATGATGAGCGCAGGAGGGTCAGGGACCTCCTGAAGAAGGATTACCTCCTGAGCCAGCACACCGGCAGTGGCCCTCCTGCCAAACCAGTATACCTCAGGCCCTGGGAGGAGAAGGTGCGGGCCATCCTACCACCAGTGAGCGTATATGGACTAACAAACATCCCAGAGCCTGGTGAGTACACAACTAATATACACAATATTGTGTGCCAATACACACACATCACTGTCAAGGGGACAGTCAAACCATGCACCCCTAGCAAATCAACAGCAAACAAAAGATAATCATCCCAAAAAGTGCATGTCAGACAGATAAACACAATACATGCCATCTCATAGTGATATGTAACTGTGTCATGACATGTACAAATCCAATAACAAATTGAGCCAGGCAGTGGCACAAGTCTAACCAACAAACACTGTCAGATATTTAGCCACCACTAGAACACCACCTCACAGGGAAGCTCACAGAAAGGAAGGAATCCTGTGTATGCTGGTGAAGTCAGTGTAGCCAAGAGCATGATGGGACTCGTAGTAACAGATAATGGGCAGCCTCACATTTGGACCATCAACACCACTCAGAACCATGCTCACAACACAGGGAGTGGAAAAGGACTGACAAGATGGCTGACACTGGGTACTGCTGTGGGGAGCACAAGGCCCTGCTGGGAACTGTGCACCAACAAACAGCACAACACCACTGCCTGACATCCTGAAAGCCAACTTGCACTCCCTGCAATGCAAGCACGTTGCATGGTGGGATATCTGGCTGGGTGGGAAGGAGGACTCACAGCACTGACCATAGTTACAAGCAGCTCACCTCACACACCCCCTCAACACAAACTCCACATAACCCACCTGGGAGAATGCAATGCCTCACATACCAAATGAAGATCCCACAAATAACCACCACCCTGGGTAATGCTGTGTGAAGCACAGGGACACTCTTGGGACTTGTAGCCAAACAAACGCAAGGACAACACTGTCAGCCTTCCTGTCAGCACAGGCACACTACCCCACAGGGAAGCAGAGTCCAAAGGAAGGAAGTACGGGCATGCTGGGAAGGGGGGTGTAGGCAATAGCATGATGGGAGTTGTAGTCCCAGATACTGTTCACCCTCACAATTGGCCCATCAACACCACTCTGAACCATGCTCACATCACAGGGAGTGGAAAAGGACTGACAAGATGGCTGACACTGGGTACTGCTGTGGGGAGCACAAGGCCCTGCTGGGAACTGTGCACCAACAAATAGCACAACACCACTGCTTGACATCCTGAAAGCCAACTTGCACTCCCTGCAATGCAAGCACGTTGCATGGTGGGATATCTGGCTGGGTGGGAAGGAGGACTCACAGCACTGACCATAGTTACAAGCAGCTCACCTCACACACCCCCTCCACACAAACTCCACATAACCCACCTGGGAGAATGCAATGCCTCACATACCAAATGAAGATCCCACAAATAACCACCACCCTGGGTAATGCTGTGTGAAGCACAGGGACACTCTTGGGACTTGTAGCCAAACAAACGCAAGGACAACACTGTCAGCCTTCCTGTCAGCACAGGCACACTACCCCACAGGGAAGCAGAGTCCAAAGGAAGGAAGTACGGGCATGCTGGGAAGGGGGTGTAGGCAACAGCATGATGGGAGTTGTAGTCACAGATACTGTTCACCCTCACAATTGGCCCATCAACACCACTCTGAACCATGCTCACATCACAGGGAGTGGATAAGGACTGACAAGATGGCTGACACTGGGTACTGCTGTGGGGAGCAAAAGGCCCTGCTGGGAACTGTGCACCAACAAACAGCACAACACCACTGCCTGACATCCTGAAAGCCAACTTGCACTTCCTGCAATGCAAGCACGTTGCATGGTGGGATATCTGGCTGGGTGGGAAGGAGGACTCACAGCACTGACCATAGTTACAAGCAGCTCACCTCACACACCCCCTCAACACAAACTCCACATAACCCACCTGGGAGAATGCAATGCCTCACATACCAAATGAAGATCCCACAAAGAACCACCACCCTGGGTAATGCCGTGTGAAGCACAGGGACACTCTTGGGACTTGTAGCCAAACAAACGCAAGGACAACACTGTCAGCCTTCCTGTCAGCACAGGCACGCTACCCCACAGGGAAGCAGAGTCCAAAGGAAGGAAGTACGGGCATGCTGGGAAGGGGGGTGTAGGCAATAGCATGATGGGAGTTGTAGTCACAGATACTGTTCACCCTCACAATTGGCCCATCAACACCACTCTGAACCATGCTCACATCACAGGGAGTGGATAAGGACTGACAAGATGGCTGACACTGGGTACTGCTGTGGGGAGCAAAAGGCCCTGCTGGGAACTGTGCACCAACAAACAGCACAACACCACTGCCTGACATCCTGAAAGCCAACTTGCACTCCCTGAAATGCAAGCACGTTGCATGGTGGGATATCTGGCTGGGTGGGAAGGAGGACTCACAGCACTGACCATAGTTACAAGCAGCTCACCTCACCCACCCCCTCAACACAAACTCCACATAACCCACCTGGGAGAATGCAATGCCTCACATACCAAATGAAGATCCCACAAAGAACCACCACTCTGGGTAATGCTGTGTGAAGCACAGGGACACTCTTGGGACTTGTAGCCAAACAAACGCAAGGACAACACTGTCAGCCTTCCTGTCAGCACAGGCACGCTACCCCACAGGGAAGCAGAGTCCAAAGGAAGGAAGTACGGGCATGCTGGGAAGGGGGGTGTAGGCAATAGCATGATGGGAGTTGTAGTCACAGATACTGCTCACCCTCACAATTGGCCCATCAACACCACTCTGAACCATGCTCACATCACAGGGAGTGGATAAGGACTTACAAGATGGCTGACACTGGGTACTGTTGTAGGGAGCACAAGGCCCTGATGGGAACTGTGCAACAACCAACAGCAAGACACCACTGAATGACATCCTGAGAGTCAACCTGAACCCATTGCAAGGGTGGCATGCTTCATGGTGGGATAACTGGGCTAGGTGGAGAAGGATGGCCGGATGTCCACCAAATACAACAAATGCTGGCCATGCACACACCTCAACATTCACATTGAAATGCCCCAGGTATGCATGACAATGTGCTACACCAATATCAACCTCTTACTGTGACAACTTAGGACAATGCAATGTACATGCCCGCATCTAGAGGTACAGTCACAACTGTCAGGTGTGTGAACCATTGATGCCTGTAGAAACATAACATACAATGTGTGTCTCTTCCAAATACAGGTGATGATGATGGGGACACAGCAGCAGGCGAGGAGGAGTCCCTGTCCCAGGCTCCGGGGGACACAGAGCTCACTGGTGTGGAACAGCCTCTGCCCTCCTCGGATGGCGAAGACCTACCTGGCACCTCCGGTGTGAGTCATCATGCAGCACCAGCTGGACCAACACCTGCACCCCCTGCACCCACCCCTCCAACAACTGCCAACACACAGACCACCCCCGCCGACACGGACAGACCAAGGACCACCGATGGCAACAGCACAGAGCCCCAGGCCCAACGTGGAGCAATGGACGACAACACCACTAACAACCCCCAAGGGGCCTTGGGTCACCTGTGCGTGCCACCGCAGGTCCTGCACGTGTCGCCAGGGGTGGTGGGAGGGGTGGTAGACATAGGTCGCTGCTTGCAGAGGGTCTGGACTGCATGATGACCCACAACTGGCACGCATCGCTGATGCATACCAGGATAGCACCGGAGAGATCAGACAGGTCGTGGGGATCCTCAAGGACATACAACAGCAGCAGGCTGCCCATCATGCCTGCTTGGACTCCCACATGTCCCGTGTGGAGACACACATGTCTCGCATGGAGTCCAAGTGGGACACATTGCAAGAACTCACAGCGGTGCATAGGGACATATTGACATGCCTCCGCCAGATTAGCACCAACATGGCCACACCTCCCTGTGTGCCCACAACATCTGGTGCTGCAACAACTGACACCACCACAGGGAGGGAGGAGGACTCTGGCGGAGACTCCCCTGCACCGCCGTAGCCTGCACGTGAGGGTCCCCCCCCAAAGAAGAGGGGTCTTCCGAGGAAGGAGAACTGAGAGGTTGATGGCCACGTACATCCCCCAGGAAGCCAACACCTGTTCCGGAAATTCTCATTTGTGTGCAAACGTTTCACCCTGTCGAATGCAACACTACTCTCCCACATGACATGGGGAGTTCAAGTTGGACTAATGTATCATATGACTGTGGACTTCACTCAGGACATTTCTGCTACCAAGACTTCCAACTCATCTGGGAACTTTGGATCACAATCCCAATGTACAGCACCCACCATCCTGTGCACTATCACACACACATTTCTGTAAATAAAATCACTAGTACACCATACTTGCCTCTGTTGTTATTCAAATGTGGATACTGTTATGGTGATGATGACCTGCTAAATTACACTGTGTATGCTAACTGCTACAGCAAGTACAACACCGTTGTGTGAGTCATGGTGACGTGACACATATGAGGGAGACACACCACTAGGGCTACACAACACAGAGACACCAGGGCCATCGGATTCATCGCCCACAGTGAACTTGCCAGGAAATACAGTGGAATGCACAGACACCACACCTATTCAGAGTCTGTGTCAACTAGCCCACAGGTGCAGTAAGCAAATGTCAGTCAGATGTGTGACCACAGACAACGCACATCCCAAAGTGAAGCACAGGTTCATTACACATTTGCAACATGTTGTTTCCACTACAAATGCAAGGTAATCCCACGTGGCAGTGGCCACACAGTCAACAAGTGCAGAAGATATGAAGTCCAGGGGTGTGTGGCACATCACTTGTAGGCAAACTACTGCTGCCACCCTGAAAGCTGAATCATGGTGTCGGGGGATCCAAGTTGATCAAAGTACTCAGTAAGCACCCTGTGAAGGATAGACATGACACACAGTTAAAACCACTGAAGAACAGGACAGAACTGCAATACTCATGCCCAATACATGTCACAAGACAACTACACAAAACCAAGTTAGCATGTCAAAACTGTTGGGGAGTACAGACTACCTGTAAGGACACATTGCTGCACGCATCCAGTCAAGTAGCACATGGCCACACTCAAACAGCACCAGAGCACCACCCACACATATCATGCAAACTCACATCATTCACATTACATCTCCCTGGATACTCACATTCAGCTGAAGAAGTTGGTGATGAGCTGTGTGCGGACATCATCATCATCATCATCACTGGCATCGTGGTCCAGGCCAGGATCCTCCACAGGTGGCGGACGTTGGTCATCGTCATCCAGGATGAGAGGCAACTCCTTCCGCACTGCCAGGTTGTGTAGCATGCAGCAGACGATGACAATCTTGCACACCTTTGCTGGGGCATATGGGAGGGCCCCTCCTGTCTTGTCCAGGCAGCGGAAGCAGCTCTTCAGGAGACCAAAGGTCCGCTCAATCACTCTCCTGGTCCGACCATGTGCCTCATTGTAGCGCATCTGGGCTGGTGTCACAGGGTTCCTGAGGGGTGTCAGCAACCACGGCATGTTGGGGTATCCGGAGTCACCTACGGACACATTAGCTGAGTTGGAAAAGTGGGTGGAATATTACAGATCAGAACACACACAATGGTACAAAGTCAGTACACACCGACAAGCCAGGCACGCTGGTTCTGCATCTGTGCCATCATCCTCGGGATGCGACTACTCCTCATCACGTAGGCATCGTGTGCTGAACCAGGGAAACGGGCACACACATGTGTGATGCTCATATCTGCAAGACATACCACCAGAGCATTGATCGAATGGTAATGTTTACGGTTCCGGTATGCCTGCTCATGTGCCTGTGGTGGTATCAAAGCCACATGTGTCCCATCAATGGAGCCAATGACATGTGACATCCTCCCCAGGGCATAGAAGTCACTCTTGACGTCAGTGAGTTGTTGACGTGTAGGGAAATAGATGTACTGGTTCAGGCATCTCAACATTGCCTCCAAAACATCGCGTAGCACACGGCAGAACATAGTCTGTGACATCCCACCGGCAGTCGCCACAGTGTGTTGAAAGGTACCGGTGGCAAAGAAGTGTAGGGCTGCCATTACCTTCACCTTGGGTGTCAGCGCCGTAGGGTATGTCCGGCCAGGTTGCAAATGTGGTGCCAAGCGCACTGCCAAATCATCAATCAGCTGCCTGGTGAAGCGGTACCGTCGGATGCTGTCACGTTCCCTCATCGTTGCCAGGTCAGGGAATGGTCTATGGACAGCTGGAGCCCTGCAGTGCATAGGTTGAAGAAAGAAAGATTGTCAGTCACCCCACATATGTGCCATTCACCATACTCAATTTCACATGATACATCATTACGAGACACAAGTACTTGATGTGTGTGCCGTTCTGTTCGGACATAACTCACACCTACATGCCCATCATCTAACTTCTCAGTACAACATGTGTGCACAACAGGTACCAGGTTGTGCTATGGGAAACCATTAGGCTGTGTCACAGTACCCATTTCCTGCTGTCACGTTCCACACACACACCACAGTGACATGTCTGGACAGATGCGCCACAGGCATCACAGCTCATTGACAGGTAGATTCCCAGTGACCCTGTCTTGCCACATGGACACTGGCATGACATGGCGAATCATGTACAGGTCAGAAAAACAAACATGACTCCCACAGGTAGTGGCCCCGGTCGCCTCCGCAGGGCAGACATGGACGCCAGTGACACACAACATCAAAGTCCATGCACAAACAACGTTGATGTGGAGACTGTCTCCCATCTTGCACATGGAATCAGAGACATCGGAAACACAACATGCACACAGACTGTGGAGGGACATCACTATTGTGGCTATGGGTCATCCTGTGACGTACATGCCTTCCCCCATGGGACCTTGGGGGTATGTGACATGTCACACACATACACAACCTGGAAATGTGACCATGCCACATGCTCCAAAATGAACTGTTGCACATCACAGTGGTCATGTGCACAACACACAAAGGACCCTGTCCCCATTAACACATGCACAGCCTGGGTGTGGCTGCCCACAAGTGCCACCACAGAAACCACATGTCAACCCCCATACACAGAAAAGGTAATGCAGCCTTACATGCCTTAGGAAACAGTGTGGACTGGGTGTGGTGTTGTAGGTGTGCCCCTGTGTCTCTGGCAGGTATATGTGGCTGGCATACGTTCACCAGTGACAAGCATGGTGACATATGCGACTGACCTGTACAGGTACGCGTTGTACAGCAATGGACCGATCGGTGTGCCCAGCCGGCCCATTGCATCTGTTGTATCCCGGAATACGCGTTGTACAGCAATGGACCGATCGGTGTGCCCGGCCGGCCCATTGCATCTGTTGTATCCCGGAATACGCGTTGTACAGCAATGGACCGATCGGTGTGCCCGGCCGGCCCATTGCATCTGTTGTATCCCGGAATACGCGTTGTACAGCAATGGACCGATCGGTGTGCCCGGCCGGCCCATTGCATCTGTTGTATCCCGGAATACGCGTTGTACAGCAATGGACCGATCGGTGTGCCCGGCCGGCCCATTGCATCTGTTGTATCCCGGAATACGCGTTGTACAGCAATGGACCGATCGGTGTGCCCGGCCGGCCCATTGCATCTGCTGTATCCCAAAATACGCGTTGTACAGCAATGGACCGATCGGTGTGCCCGGCCGGCCCATTGCATCTGTTGTGAGCGGGTACGCGTTGTATCCCGAAATACGCGTTGTACAGCAATGGACCAATCGGTGCGCACGCATTGGCTGGGGCCTGGCATGGCAACGGACGCGTTTTCGAAGCTCCAACGAGTCTGATGCAGTGAATTCAGTTGGCCAGCCACAACAATGTTGAAAAATCATGGGTGTCATGAAGTTGAAGATTTGAAGGATGCTGTGGGCGTGTATTAGTGCTGCTATTCCATGGATTGGTCAGATTCAGAAGATGCAAACGACTTGGACCTCTCACTTTGGACACATGGGACAGTATCTGCCTCTGCAGCACACATATAATGCTGGCTGTTCCCCTGAGAGCTCACTTGCCTGCACTACATGCTCCAGGACGACATCTGCCACCAACACTGCTGCTGTCTCTGCATCCTCTGGCTACTGCAATGGCACGTACTGTGGAGAGAGCCCCAGCCTTCAGCCTTGAGGACAACAAGGCCCTGCTGGACAGCCTCCTTCCACAGTACAGCAAGCTGTATGGGACACCAGGGGAGCAGGTGAGTGTGCTGTCCACTGCCTTTCTAATTTTGCATGTTGTCTGACTAGCAGGACTTACAGGGTGCACACCACTGGCTAGCATGCTCACTGAGTAGTTCTGAGCCCCCAAAGTGTGTAGTTACATGCACTGAACAGGTACAGTGCAGTAACAGTGCATTCCAACAAGGTTTACTTTCCATGCAATGATACCATGTAGTAACTGCTGGCAAACTGTTCATAGCCATTGTTGCACTGCCTGTGTACATCATGTGCCCCAGTGATTGAGACATGTATATCCAACTGTGTGATGCACGGACATGTTGCATGTGTAGTAATGGCATTTTCACTTTCTCATCTTCACAGGTTGATGCCCACCAGAAACAGAAAATGTGGCTGACCATCGCCCGGGCAGTAAGATCCGTGGGGGACTACAAGCGCCGGATCCGCAACTGCCAGAAGAGGTGGCAGGACCTTCGAGGCTGGACCCGGAGGATCGCAAGGGTCCAGCTGAAGCTGTCGCCTCCTCGCAGGAGGGGCGGACATCGGACCCTGACCCCCACATGCTCAGGATCCTGGCGGTGGTCTTCCCTGACCTGGATGGGCAGCTGAAGGCCAGACAGCAGCACGGAGGGGTGAGTCCATGACAGCATTGTGCACTTTGTCTGACATGCTATGTGCCCTCCTCTGGCCTGGTTAAACTTCCACAGTACATCAGTCTTGTGGTCCAGGACCCATGTCCCTCTATTGTGACATGCCCACTCCTCATCTGATACGCATATGTGTGGCCCTTACACAGTGCTTAATTTGTAAAATATGAAGTCCAGGTGCTCAAATTTTTCCCGGAGGCCACACCCACTTCTTTCCTGGCTCCACCCACTTCATCTACTGGCCCCACCCATTTGCTATTGGCTCCGCCCACATCCTCAACTGGCACTGCTGAAAGTCAGATGTAATACCCGATCTGAATTTCAGCAAGGGAGCCTTCCCGCAAGTAAGGACTTGATAGGAGGTTCCCCTGCCCTGTGAACATTTTGAAAAAGATTAAACCAAAAGTGCATTTAAAGCACAATTTTGGAATAAATTAGCTACACGTAACCACCCAGGCCAGAAAGTATGGAAATGTCACACATAAGCGCCCAGGCCTGAAAGCATGGAAATGTCACATATAAGTACCCAGACCAGGAAGCACGGAAATGTCACACAAAGGCACCCAGGTCAGAAAGCATGAAAATATCTAAGGAAGGCATTCAGGCCAGTGGCGCTGGAACAATTTTCAGAGTGTTGGTGCTGCCCTTTATGGTACATCACTGAAGTCAGAGGATTGTGAAAAACATCACACCTAAGAACAACCCATCCATGGCCACAAGGCATGTCCACAATGCAAGGGTCACAATGGAAGGACCGCCAGACACAATTTATGTCACAAGTAGTTTATATAAAACATATTGGTCTGTGATGTTTGTTGAGCTGGCTGAATAAAGCAGAGACACAGACACACAGACACACACAAGGACAACTGTACGTATGCATGCACATGCCCACACACAGACATATTACATTTGTGGATAGTAGAGGACGCAACAGAGTGCAAAAACATAACAATACAAAGGTATTGCACATACTCAGTGGCAAAGACCAAGGGAAGAAATGAAAATTAACCAGAGCAACTGAGACTTACATAGAACCAAAATATGTGCTTTTCACATACAAACACTCAAAAACCTAAACCATTGCATACTTAGCGTTAGCCATCCTCCACCCTCACTGTACCAAACACACACAAGCACACACAGTCACACACACACAATGTTAAAGGTAGAGAGAACACATTAAACATTAATATATGTAGAATGTGCTAACACACGTGTGGAGTACAATAGCAAAACACTGTGCTTTGCTGACAAAAGAGTGCAGTCAGTGTCTCCCGCCTTTTGCTAGATAGTGCTAATAGTGGCTCAGCAATTATTCCCTGAATTCTCTCTAATACCATCTATCTACATGATCGTGGTGGGTGGGTGGATGTAGGTTGTAAGAGTGTTGATCAGGTAAAAATGGAAGAAGTGATTTAAATGGAACTCCATAGTTCAATCTCTGACAGTGTAAAGGTCCCATGCTGTTGAAGATGAGACAGTGCCCAGAGTCAGATATCTACTCCATCCCCACACATTGGTACACCAGTTTCCTTTCACCGCAACAAAATCAAGACACCATCTTTGAGAGTGTGTTGGTTGGCTAAAGATAGCCTTTTTGTAACAATAGTGAAGCTGGCACTCCATTTCCATGTCAAAATATTACATGACTTTTAATAGATTCCTTGCAGCTGACTCTGTCTTTTCTAGAGCTCCAAACGAAAACAGTGCTACAGATAACAGTTGTTTTAGTCCCTGAATTTTAGGAAGAGAAATGAGCAGGGAAAGAATGTAATCGTTTCACTGCATCTTCTCACGAGGGCAGGCTTCTCAAGCCCCTTTTTGCATGATGGCGTTTGCATTTTCTAAAAAATTAAATACACTGGAAAGGGAGCCAGTGAAAAGGTGCTCCCTCCCTCTGTTTGCTAAACTCAGCCTTAGCCTCTCCTTTGTGAACTTTGACCTCATCATCTGCAAATTCATTTACTGTTTCTAACAGTGTAATATAGTTATACGCGCTTTCAGCGAGCCCCCACCCAATTAATTACATTTCTTATTGTGTCATTCACATTTTGATTTTTGCCTACACAGTGCTCCCGATCGGCGCGCTGGTTACTCAGGTCTCAGACTCAGACAGGGCCAGGGTGGTAGGGCAGAAGGTGAGATGGGTGTGCTCTGTTCTTTGTGACATGGTAGGGCAGATGAGGGGGAGAGCGGCGGCCCCTCTGTCTGTGATGGGGTGGTGAGAGTAAGGGCAAAGGAAAAGGCAAGCAATGGACACCATGTGGGAGAGGTGAAAGGATAAGGTGTGGTAGGCTCAGCGTGAAAGGAAGTGGTGAGGAGGGGGATGTAATCCGTGCGAGAGGAAGTAGTGAGGGACTCGTAAATGGATGTAGGAGAAAGATCAGAACCCTTTGTGAAGGGGAAGGACGTGTTAGGGTTGGTGTGAAGGGACGCGGAGACAAGGTTTAAGGCTATGATTGGCTCACTGGAGAGGAATGCAAGAATGAGGGAAGCGATCGCATCGGTTTGAAGGGAGGAAGGACCGACTCTAAGGATGATGTGCTTTGTGTACACACCATCACTCATAATAAATGTGCTCGCTGTGAGATGAGAGACGGGGCTGATGGTGTTAAGGGAGGAAGGACAGGAAGAGGCCGTCTCTGTCAGTGGTGCTGGAACAATTTGTTTAGTAGCAGTGCCAGAAGTATTATTTTTAAGCTGCACAATGTAAGCCAGCAATCGTGGGAATCCCTCGAATACAGAAAGGTGGGTGCTACAGCTGTAACGCCTGCCACTACTTGTTTTCTCGTCTGTGGGCTGGATGTGAAGGGGACATGACAGGTGGTGGAAGGAGAAAGGTCAGAGGAGAGTGGTGGGCGCTGTCAGAGAATAACACATTGATGGTTTCTGTGTGAAAAGACAAGACCTTAATTGATTATGGATGGACACGAGCACGATGGGCTCAGGGTGAAAGGACAGGATCGTAACTAGCTCTGTGAATGCAGAACGGACAGCAGGTGAAGAGGGTGGTCTGGTATGTGGGAAAGGACAGGAGTGGACAACACCAGCGATAGGCTACGTTGAAAAAGCAGATGCCGAGGAAAGCCATGGACTTCAGACGAAAAGAGGGGGTGGTCTGATCTGTGAAAGGGGGAGGTGATGAGTGATTAAGTCTGGGAGGATCGCCGAAGTGAGCTGATGGATGGGCCCTGTGAGAAATGGCATGGATGAGAGCGATGTGTTCGTGGGGAAATATCAAGACGAGAAAGGCCCTGGGCTCAGCGTGATGAGCGTGGTGTTGTCAGTGACCTTTCAGGATGCGCGGACCAGTGGAATCAGCGTGAAAGGAAAGGGGACTGGGTGAGAGGGATTGGCTTTTGTGTGAAAAGTGAAAGGAGAGAGAAGCTGCCCGGTGAAGCGGAGAGCCCAGGGCTCTGGGTGAACGGGCAATGGAGAGCGACGGGGTCTTGGTGACAAGTGAAAGGAGAGTGGATGGAGAGGGTGAACGGTGAAGGGCTGTGGGTGAAAGGACAGTGGATGAATGCAAGTATGGAAGGAAAATCATTTGAAGAGTGCGATGGATTCGGTGAAAGGACGGACAAGCCGCAGCAGTTGGTTCAGTACTGCCATGATTGCTCGGGCCTGGCGCTGGGGCGGCAGGCCTCCGACTTGGTTCAGGTGACCTGACATCACGGCGACACCACGCGCAAGAAAAAGCAGCTTGAGCATGAGCATCATTTTTTTTTATTAATAATACTAACTAACTTACTGCGGTCGTCGGTCGGTTACTGCTGGACTGGTGGCACAGCACTGCCTTTATTAAGAGGCCTGCAGGCTGCTGCGCAGCTGAATAAAAGGGCCCACCTGCTTGACGTCGTGCTATTAACTGCTGTGCTGCTGCTACACTCGTCCACTGCAGTGCGTGTGTGCGGGGCGTGGTCCACCATACAAGGGAAAAGTTTACGCATGCCAGCACACGCTGCCTGCCGTAGCCCCCTAACCCATAGAACCAAAGGCAGCCCAATTAGGGCCCCGCCCACCGGCAACACTTCAACTGAAAGTAAATCTTAAATGGATTTATTTATCGGGCTCGCTGCGCTCTCTCAGCAGCACTGCACGTCGTCATCAACACTCTTCTTCTTCATGGAAGGACTGGAGACTGTCTCAGCCTGGTAACAGTCACAGAGTGTGTGAAGTTGAACAAGACTGCATGCAGTAAGCCGGCAATTATGTTTAATTTACTTTGCCGCGGCATGACGTGCGTGCAGACTGCAGTGATGTAAGTTGGCGGTGTAGACCCGGCCCTGATAAAAAGGTGCCGGTGCTAAGCACCGGAAACCACCGGCACAAATTAAGCACTGCCCTTACAGTCAGGAAATTGTGTCACTTGGGGACTGTGTCATTGCATTTTGCTTTGCTCAAGGTGGGGGACAGCATTTGTTCCGGTGACTATGTTGTGGGATTCATGGGTGGGTCAATTGTTCACAAAATGCCCAAGTCCTGACATGTAATCTGGGTGTAACTTTGATTTGTGGTCCACTTGCTGATCTGATTCACCACATGTCCCTGGGGTATTTGGCACACCCCCATGCTGTGGGTGGGAAGAATGTTTGGGCCTCAGGAGTATGTATATCAAGTGTGTCACACATGCTTAGACACCTGCCTACTGTCCAGGACTCATCCCTCTTACAGGTGGAGCTGGACAGTCATGCTTACTCCAGGGCATACAATACACTCTGTACTCCCACTCCCGTGGATCATCTGACATGTTGTGATCAGTGACATGTTCCCTCAGGTGTCTGCCTCTGTGTCAT
The DNA here is from genome assembly GCA_963921515.1 of Calotriton arnoldi. Taxonomy (NCBI): domain Eukaryota; kingdom Metazoa; phylum Chordata; class Amphibia; order Caudata; family Salamandridae; genus Calotriton; species Calotriton arnoldi. The sequence goes on from CAWUFW010006413.1 coordinate 973,784, forward strand.
TGTGCTGTGGCTTCGTTGTCAGGACTACTGGTATGTTTGTCGGTTATGGCTCAGCATGCCATCTGAGATGTGACCATGAGAGACGATACTTCTGTGACTTATAGGTGTCTGATCACTTGACTGTGCACACAGGTGTATGCGACTGTGACTTTCAGGCAGCTGTTATTCATTCACAGCACACTGTGAGGTGCTCATGTTCAGAGAGTTGTGTTTTGTGTCCCCCATATGTCCAATTGGTATGACGTGGACAAATAGTAGTTCAGATGATGTTGTTTTTGGGGGATGGACATGTGCACTTGTCAGTTACATAACTTGCATTCCCCATGTCCTAGGACTGTGACACAGTGCAGACTGTTGTTGGCTGGCTGCCATGGCCATGTGACTGGAGACAGTGATGTATGACTTTGCAAGCATGACTGTGTCATGGCATTAAACTTCCTAAGACTGATCCTGCAGGGGAGTGACATGTGCAAAATGCACCCCATTGTGGCATTGACTATCCGGACATGGGTGGATCATGGTGTGTGGTGCTGGTATGCATCACATGCATTTCTATTTAGACTCTGGCCATCCCTTTCTCTGGACACCTGCACTGACTCAGTGGCAAAAGATGTGATGTGTGCATGTTCACATACTTCACCGTGTTCCCTGAAATGTCCAACAACTGTGTAGGTGGTGCATGTGTCCACACTGGGGTCTTACCATCAGACAGGCACCAGACAGATGGGTGCAAGGGCAGGAGGGGTGTGAGTCCCCTGGTTGACCATCAGACTGACAATTGGCTTCCCCGAATCTGTGTGAGGACTTTAGGCAATGTTCAACTAAGGATGCCAGGGCTTGCTCTGTGATGTGCTGTACTTACTGTGGTGTGTGCGGTCAGTGCAAGTGACTGATGTTTGTCTGTTTCCCTAATTGTTTGCAGATACATCCACGGCCACAGGAGGGGACAGCTCCACGGACCAGGAGGAGCAGCGGAGCCAGACTGGGTCGGCATCCGACGAGTGGTCAGAGGGACCAAGTGGCACAGAGGGCGAGGGGAGCCACACTGAGGAGTCCTCAGCACCATCCACCTCAGCTGAGGACCACAGCAGCTCGGAGGATGACTCCCTTGTGGAGGCGGGTCTCAGCAGCCACCAAAGGCCAGCTAGTCTGTCTGGCCCCGCCACCACCACCACCACCGCCCTCCCATTGGCTCCCATTCCTGAGGTCCGTGGAGGCTCCCGTGCTCGGGAGCGTGTCTCCTTCGTGCCAGGCACCGCACCCCCTGCCCCTGTGTCCCCTGCTGCCCTGAGTGAGGAGTCTGTGTACCTCCTTCGACAGCTCCATGTAGGGCAGACAGCAATGCTGAGTGTCCTCCATGCACACACCACTCTGTTGACACAGCTGGTGTCATTCATGGAGGGCATCTCGACGGGTATGTCTGCCCTACAGAGGAGCAATAAGTCCATGGACTCCTCCCTGACGGCAGCCGTGTCCCTCCTCCAACAGTCCGTCACCCCTCCCACCTCTGCCTCATCCACACTTCCTGGCACCCTACCTGTCCAAAGCACATGCACACCTGCACAATCACCCAAGCACACAGACACGAGCAGCACAGACACACCCAAGAGTAAGGCAAGACGTGCACACAAGCATCCTCAGGGGACTGAGACCACACACACAGGGGATGGGGAACAGACACACACACACAGGCATCCACAGTCACTCCGCAGTCCTCCAAATCCTCTCCCTCCAAGACCCCTTCCCTTGCCTCACCTGCTACCCCACCTACACAGCAGATCTTCCTGTGTGACCTCGGCCTCTTCCCCTCCAATCCTGCTGATCCAGCATACCGGGGGAAGAGGAAGTCCACCCACACAGAGGGAGTGCCCCTCGCCCCCGGACACCCTCCCCCAGGCGCAGGCAGACACAGGACCCCATTCGGAAGTCCCCCGGACCAGGAAGAGCAAGACCCCACCACCACGCAGCTCCACCACCCAGTCTCTCTCCTCCATCCCGCAGGCCACCACTCCACAGGTACCCCCGCCACACCCTGCCCCAGGTTCCCCCACACACCGATACTGCATCCCCAGACTGCTTAGGACCTCCCCCCCTGCCACTTGCTCTTCCACCCCCAACCCAGACGCTCTGCCTGTTAGTGCCACTGGTGTGGAGACCGGGTCCCCCCCTCTGTCCTACCCACCTCATCTGCCCACCCTTCCACTCCCTTGGAGTCATGCACTGCAGTGGAGTCCACAACCACCCCGTCTGACTCGGGCACTGCAGTGGGGACCCAGTCCACTACATCAGACCAGCCCACTGCAGTGGTTGCAGCACCCACACCAACTGACTTGTGTACCACAGTGGTGCCGGCCCCCCTGAGTCAGACACCTCCACTGCAGTTGCCGGTGACACTCCTGCACCCACCACCCCTTCACTGCCTCACTCTGCCATCCCCTGATCCTGTCCATGCGGTGCCTGGCCTGCCCCTTGTATGCCCCTCCAAGGGGATGTCCCCTGTCCGTACCAGTGCAGGCAAGCAATGGGTGACCAGTTGTCACTTATCACCCTGTTGGGACTGTGATTTTGGACTGGCCATTGGCCTTAGTTTCCTTTGGACTTCAGAGTTTACCTTGACTTTTGCTGAATAAAGCCTCTTTTTGTTTAATTGTGGCTTTTCTTTTGATGTACATGATGTGGATGAGTAGCATCCTGCATTTGCAGTTGTAATAGTGTTCATATCAGGAAAATGAAGTGTTGCTGTGATGGACTCCATGTGGTCCATGGGATATGTGTCCTGTTGTAGTCTGGATCTATGGCATCCTTTGCTGCAGTCTGAGGGTGTAATGTTCAGCATTTGACACAGGGATGTACGTTTAGCATTTGTAAATGAACATCTTTGTCTTACACTGATGCACATCTGATGGGCTTACCACTGTTCAATGTTCCGATTTCCCTGACTGTGTGCCCAGCTCCACTGGACATGCAGTTTTGCACATCAATGTCGAAGGACTCATCTGTGTATACAGTGCAACTTGCTTGACACGTGTTTTGGGTGTATGCAGATGACTGACGTGACACTCCCGTACCCAGGATGATGTGAGCAGAGCCTTCTGTGTGTTGTAGTTGTTGACTCACTGATGGAGTGTTCTGCTGACATGTTTGGATCGTGCACAGACAAGGTTTGGCACAGCGGACCTTCCACAGGAGTGGAGTGCCCTCATGGCAGTGTGTAATCCGGTGACATTGGGTGGGCCTGTGTTGTGTGTTGTGTAAGCATGTCTGTGCGTGTTCCCTTCCCTTTTCCTACACAGGCTGTGTCCCTAGGGATGTTCCTGTTTGTGATGCTTGCTGAGTTGTTCTGTGTTCATCCAGCATCTTGGACCTGGTTTCTCCGTGATGTGGGTGCATGGCAAACTAATGTTCATGAGGTTGTCATCCTAGGTTGTCTTTGTTGTCAGGGCTGGGGATGTGGTCAAACGTAGATGGGACACATTCAGGATTCCCCTTGGCACTTGTTGTTTACACAAGTCATGTGATTTACAGTTTGTGGTAGCTTTCAGTGATTGTGACACGTTGTGTGTGTGACTGCTGCCACTCCTCAGGGTCAGAGCTGCAATGTTGGAAGTTGTGTACGTGTGTTCTTAGTGTGTCACCTTGGCTTCTTCGTTGGTGTGTGACTATGGCCAGGATCCCATTGATTGTGGTGGATTTCACATCATGCCCATGTACAGCATACTGTGCTGTGTGTCAGACATTGACGAGTCTTGTTAACTGGCCATGTGTGATGGCTTTCTGCACCTTAGTTCCCACCACCACCCCTGGTATTGTCATGGGTGCATGTGCAATGTCACCAGTCCATGTGAGCTTCACTGCTGCACATTGGTGGAGATCAGGGTGTGTGGTGTTGAGTGTGTGCAAATGTGAGTTGTTGCACGGCTAGACCCCTACCTCCATATTGGCCTTGGCTGGCAGGCCGTGCTGATTGATTAGAGCTTGTGTAGGTGTGATGGTAGTTAGTTGCTCAGGACACATGACTGTGGTTCACAGTGTGAACGACATCTACCTTTGTCATCACAGTGGGATTATCATGCAGGCTAGTGTCAGCACAATGTGGGGTCCCTGGGGGTAGTGCTGTGGTGTGTCTGTCTCTTGCTGTGTTAGTTGCTGTTCCTACAAGCTTGTGTGACATGTGTAATTTGGGCTCCCTCTCATCTAACAATGCCTGATTGCCCACATAGGGGTATCCGATCCATGAGTAACTTTTGTATGGCACTGTATACACATCTGTGTGGTTGGAATTCAGGCCTCCTCATGTGTTGTGTGGTTGCCTGGGGACACTGGCACACCCCCCATCACCCGTTGTGTTTGATATGCAGTGTGAGTCTGCCTGTTTGTGTTTGTGCCTTAGCACCACTGCATTGGCATATCTTGAGTGTGCCATTGGCTGTATGTTGTTTGGTGGCTTTCCCCTGCTGTCCCTGGGACTCCTAGGTCATCAGTCAGCACAATAATCATGGTTTGTATGTCCCATTGCTGCCATGGTATGGTGTTTGTTCACCTCACATCTACAGTCTCCACAGGATATCTACATTTGTGTGTCCATTGGTGCAGATATGTGGGTCAGCATTATGATGGTCACTTCTGTCATTGTGTTATTTGTGAATGTTGACAATGTGGGACCCCATGGGTGATGTTTGTATGCACATGGCCAAAACGATGTTTCAGTGACACTGCACTGTTTGCCTCGACCAATCTATGTTGCTATGGGACACAAGCACTACTATGCCACTGATGTGTTTGTTGTTGTGTGACCAGGATTCATCCATGCAGTTTGGCTTTGGCAGCTTTTACCATGACTACACTTACCTTATGATCACTGTGGTGATGGTGCTTTCGGCCCCATTGCCACACTGTTCATAAGTTGCATCAGCTATGGACACCACACTTCCCTTTTGGTCACTGTGATGATGGGGCTTTAGGCCCCATGGCCACACTGTTCAAAAGTTGCATCAGCTATGGACACCACACTTACCTTTTGGTCACTGTGGTGATGGGGCTTTAGGCCCCATTGCCACACTGTTCAAATATGTGCATCAGCTATGGACACCACACTTCCCTTTTGGTCACTGTGGTGATGGGGCTTTAGGCCCCATTGCCACACTGTTCAAAAAGTGCATCAGCTATGGACACCACACTTCCCTTTTGGTCACTGTGGTGATGGGGCTTTAGGCCCCATTGCCACACTGTTCAAAAAGTGCATCAGCTATGGACACCACACTTCCCTTTTGGTCACTGTGGTGATGGGGCTTTAGGCCCCATTGCCACACTGTTCAAAAATGTGCATCAGCTATGGACACCACACTTCCCTTTTGGTCACTGTGGTGATGGGGCTTTAGGCCCCATTGCCACACTGTTCAAAAAGTGCATCAGCTATGGACACCACACTTACCTTTTAGTCACTGTGGTGATGGGGTGTTCGAGCCCATTGCCACAGTGGCCATGGTCGGCTTGCATTGTGGAGGCCACACACATTTATGTGTGACACATGTGTTAGGGGGTCACATTGTATGTTCAATGTCATGTTCAGTCTTGTAGGCATTTGACACAGACTACACACGCTTGTCAGGGTGTTGGGGGATGTAATTTTCTGTCATTCCTTATGTGGGATTATGCTGGTTGTGTCATGCATTACCCGTCCTATGAGTAGGGGTGGTGTTAGTGGTAGTCATCCATCCCCCCATCAGTGGGGATGGTAGTAGTGACAGGCATCCAGACCCCCCTGAGTAGGGGTGGTGGTGGCAGGCATCCAGGCCCCCCTGAGTAGGGGTGGTGGTAGTGGCAGGCATCCATCCCCCTAAGGGTGGGGATGGTAGTAGTGACAGGCATCCAGGCACCCATGATTAGGGGTGGTGGTAGTGGTAGGCATTCATCCCCCATGAGTGGGGATGGTAGTAGTGACAGGCATCCAGCCCCCCTGGATAGGGGTGGTAGTAGTGGCAGGCATCCATCCCCTAAGGGTGGGTATGGTAGTAGTGACAGGCATCCAGGCCCCCTGGATAGTGGTGGTGGTAGTGGCAGGCATCCATCCCCTAAGGATGGGGATGGTAGTAGTGACAGGCATCCAGGCACCCATGATTAGGGGTGGTGGTAGTGGTAGGCATCCATCCCCCCATGAGTGGGGATGGTAGTAGTGACAGGCATCCAGCCCCCATGAGTGGGGATGGTAGTAGTGACAGGCATCCAGCCCCCTGGATAGTGGTGGTGGTAGTGGCAGGCATCCATCCCCTAAGGGTGGGGATGGTAGTAGTGACAGGCATCCAGCCCCCCTGGATAGGGGTGGTGGTAGTGGCAGGCATCCATCCCCTAAGGGTGGGGATGGTAGTAGTGACAGGCATCCATGCCCCCGAGTAGGGGTGGTGGTAGTGACAGGCATCCAGGCCCCCTGAGTAGGGGTGGTAGTAGTGGCAGGCATCCAGCCCCTAAGGGTGGGTATGGTAGTAGTGACAGGCATCCAGGCCCCCTGGATAGTGGTGGTGGTAGTGGTAGGCATCCATCCCCCATGAGTGGGGATGGTAGTAGTGACAGGCATCCAGCCCTCCATGAATGGGGATGGTAGTAGTGACAGGCATCCAGCCCCCCCTGGATAGTGGTGGTGGTAGTGGCAGGCATCCATCCCCCTAAGGGTGGGTATGGTAGTAGTGACAGGCATCCATGCCCCCCTGAGTAGGGGTGGTGGTAGTGGCAGGCATCCATCCCCCTAAGGGTGGGGATGGTAGTAGTGACAGGCATCCATGCCCCCGAGTAGGGGTGGTGGTAGTGACAGGCATCCAGGCCCCCTGAGTAGGGGTGGTAGTAGTGGCAGGCATCCAGCCCCCTAAGGGTGGGTATGGTAGTAGTGACAGGCATCCAGGCCCCCTGGATAGTGGTGGTGGTAGTGGTAGGCATCCATCCCCCCATGAGTGGGGATGGTAGTAGTGACAGGCATCCAGCCCTCCATGAATGGGGATGGTAGTAGTGACAGGCATCCAGCCCCCCCTGGATAGTGGTGGTGGTAGTGGCAGGCATCCATCCCCCTAAGGGTGGGTATGGTAGTAGTGACAGGCATCCATGCCCCCCTGAGTAGGGGTGGTGGTAGTGGTAGGCATCCAGCCCCCCCTGAGTAGGGGTGGTGGTGGTGGCAGGCATCTAGCCACCCATGAGTAGGGGTGGTTGTAGGGTGGTGTTGGTGGTAGGCATCCATCCCCCTATGGGTGTGTATGGCATTGGTGTTGGCCATCCCATCCCTATGGTTCTGCTGTTGCTTGTGTACGTCATTTGTGCATCCCTATGTGTGTGTGACATATTTTGAGTACGTGTAGTTTGTTTGTATTGTTGGTGTTTGACTTACCGTCTGCGCCGTACGCGTCCGTGCCGGTCCCGGTAATAGATGTAGAGTATAGGTAGGACCTGCGCAATGGGATTCATGCTTGGATCGTCTCATTCGGGTTTCTCGTGTCTTCGACTCGTACTCGTCGCTGGCTTGTTCGTCTCGTAGCCGTGGATTGTCTTGTGGCGCACAACGGAGCTTATGTACGGCTCGCCCGGATGCTCAAACGTGCCGGACGTAGCGACGGGTTCGGCGCGTACGGAATGCGCATCGTACTAGTCCGGCCGGAAGGTGCTGTGTATTTGCTTCCGTGCGGCTCGAATCGGCGTTTACGGATCCGGCTCGGGCAGGGAACAGGAGCTGGATTGGGTGAGTACGGCTCGTTCGGTAACTGGGTTGTTATACGCATCGTACTTGTTCGTCCGGACGAGTGTACTATTCGGTCGGGAAACACGCATTCGGCTTGTATTTTTTCCAGACGAATAGTGTTAGGTGCGCTTCCGGCCGAGATCGGAATCGACCCCAGAGTTTCCATTTATAAAATAAACGAATGCAGCACCACCCAAAGTTCATCCGGTAGAATATTGTTCCCAAGTCCCACACTATTCCATCATCCCTCAACATTCGCCACCCATGGTGGCCATTTGACTGGGCAGATATAAAAATTATGTTACAGAGAGGTGTCCCACTACATATCCCATATTTTTGTATATTTTCTGAGGCAGCCACTCAAATAGATTCTCTCCTTTGTTGCAGCACAAAAGTCTATTTCTGTAGTCCAGTCAGTAATCACAGGAGCAGCCAGTGTTCTCCGCGTGAGCGCTTTTTCCCTCTTAGCCACCATTAGTCCCACTGCAACCAACTTCTTTCGTGCCCAACCCACATCCCAGGTTGACATTATTTGCAGCAGTGGCATTGTTCGATCCACTGTGAGTGCCCTCCCAGTCACCCAAGATAGGGTCTCATGAATTTTGAGCCAGTTATTGTAAACAAGCAGACACTCCACACCATATGAAGGAAAGAGCCCATATCACACCCACAGCATGTGCACAATGGATCGGAAATTCTACCTATTCTATGGAGGCATGTAGGTGTAGTGTAAATTCTATAAAAAATATTTGAATTGGATCAGATGGAGTCTCATTGTTATTACACCACATCTTGTGCAGCTACAAACAGAGTGTAACCGGGTCATGATCTCTCTCCACTCTCCTGACTACTGTCATGCATGCATTCCCACCCCTCCGTATTCACTATAATGTAGACAATTAATGACTAGCTTCTCCCATTATCAATAGTTGCCATAGCAGTACTGTCAGAGGGGGCACGACCGTTAATTATGCGCAGCTGGTAACTAATAAAAAAGTCAGAGAATGAATCACCCTTTTTGGTGTAGTTAAGACTGCGCAAAGCTGATTCTGGGATCCCTAGGCAACAATGTCCCATTAGATCCTTGCTGTTATTATTATCATTGGATTGTTGTGTGTTAAAATCAGCACAAATCAATAGCTAGTACTCCCCCCCTTTACTCTCCTCAAACACTTTACAATTGGCTACATCCTCCTTGAGGCTGCCGATATATGCGACAAAATTCCCCCATATTGCCTGTACCCTAGTGGAACTCCCCAGTGGGATGTATGCATTCAGGATGTCAACAACACCACCTTCTGGGCCCAGGAACCAGATCCTCACATGTTGCACATTGGACGACAAATCTGTGAACCCCAGTTGCTCTACCCTGCATTTCAATTTGCAAGAAACCCACATATATAGCCCTCCCACAGGGCTCCCCTTTCTTGGGCGAACAGCCCCAGTGCTAATGCACTGATCCTCTCGGGGGCCCACGTTTCCTGGAAACAACATATTGCTCCATAAACTTCAGCCAATCCTGCCACATTCAAAGATAAAACATACAAGTAATCATCACCACCAGTTCTGACCATGCTATTGGCCATGCATACCCCTACTGAAGACAAATCAGCAAACACAGGGGGCAAGTTCTCCTATACTCAATCAGCCTTTCTCTGGTAGACTCTCTGGGACAGGAGGCCAAAGCTGTTGCTAACCATGACCAGTCCTTGCAATTTGTCTTAGCCTCTGTAACCCCATGGAGTTCAGAGCTTAATTGTCCTGCTGTTCTTGCGTGCAATGATGCACAGGATCTCGGGAACAACTCCATTTATACTTGATAGGTCACTCCTCGACGCCCCCTCTGATGGTTTGTGTGTTACGAGGCACTCATATCCGGGAGGGACTGTGCAGGGCCAATGCTGGCCTGGTAGAGCTGCTTCTTCTTCTCGACCGAAGCCTGGGCAAGGCAAAACATCGACCCCCATAATATGAAAGTCATCTACGTCATTGAGCACCAGTTTGATGATACCAGGCAGTGCAAATTCAAACTTGCCAGCCATTTTGGCCACCGCCATACCCTCATCCTCAATGAGGCCAATGTCTGCCTCCCGTTTTTGCAAAACAGACTGTATCGGATCGATCAGGCATGTTGACGATCAAAGCTCTGTATAAACAGAACACAGCTTTCTTTCCTAAGAGTAAAAGAACCAAATTTGGACTCGAGTGGGTTAAAGTCAGGAACAGCAAGGAGTTTTTCCATAGAGGCCGCAAGTGCATGTCTATTTGAAGAATTGTGACCTGTGCAAATCAAACTGTTTGCAGATTTGACCAAATGGTTTAATACAGGAGGTTCCCCTGACGTCTCACACCCTGGAGAGTCCAATAGTGTCCCATCTGGAGAAACGAGGAAGATGCAGTGCTCCTGGCAACCAATCATCGTCTGTACAAGAGGGGGGTTCTCTAGTGGTCTTACCATGTCATTTCATTTCTTCCAGGGCCTGTTTCTAGCAGTCTAGGGTGATCTTAATAATGTGTTCATTTTCACTATGAAAGCCTTGGATGTATGTGCTATGATGTAGGTTAGTGTTAATTTTTTTAAATAAAATGTATATTATTGTGGCTGTCTTTCACTTCTCACTGCAAAGTGGGGCTGTGTATCTAAATTTGCCCTGTACAGCCTCTAGCAGGTCTGGGATCGTTTACATAATGACCGATACTTGCGAACTACGCCCCCTGGAGCGCTGATGAGACCCCTGTCTCTTTTTCCCGCAGGGAAGATTGCCATATGGCTCTGAGGTGGAGAGGGCACAATATTTTGGCTCACATCAGCATTTTTTGGGGTATGAATTATGGCTTTTCCACATGATACCTTCTATGTAAAAGAGTGTGAGGCATTCAGAAGGTTCAGGCACCAGCCTGTTCTATGGTAAGATTACCGATTCCGTACGGACATATGCTCCCAGTTTGATAGTCTGCACATGTCTATGATAAACACGGTGTTTAAGAAGAAGGTAAACTTTTCTCCTTGAAGAAAAAAAGTACTCTAGATTACCAAAATAAGTTTTTCGAGATTAGAGCTTGAGATATATCCGTATTGCTTCCAGCATGGGAGACACATATGATTAATGGTTTTTCGTGCCATGCTCCCCTTACAAATCGTGGTTAAGTATACAAACAGGACATTAATGTGTGCGAAGAGCGTGTTCAGAATAGGCTGAGTACTGCAGTCAGGAGACTGCAGAATTTCCATGGACTGTGGAGCAGAAATCTAATGATCTCCCTCTTATCAGGCACACTTTGCAAATGAATTTGGCTCTGGTACACATGCAGTATTTCAAAATAATTTACCGCTCTTGCAGGAGTCCTAATGCATTAGCAATATTGCTGTTTCTTTCGGTTACTTGAAAAGAACATCTTTTCTCAAAGTCACATTATCCGTTTTGACACGATGCATGATAATTCGATTACATTAAAAATGCTGAGAATCCTTGGAGCGTCTGAGCTGCTGTTTAAATTCCAAACCTGAGCACATCAAACTGCTTACAAAGGCCCTAGACCTGTAATTAATCCCGTGTCCTGTATCATTTTCTCCCCCCACTTAAGGTCGCGCGCTGTCACCTTCACTCCGCAAAGAACCTTGAGGAACAATCAGCATTGACGCTGAGAATGTCTCGCCCGTGCTATATGAAAGGAGCTCATTTGTGCACAATTGTTTTTAAAAGTTAAAAAAAGAATATAAAAAACGTCGGTTCATTTTACAAAGCAGTTTAAAGGGCAGTTCTACATACGTAACAAACCAGACCGCTGCAGTTGTGTTGTACACAACCGAATTTAGCTATCGTGGTTTATTCAAAAGCATGTATCATAAAAAGCCATCAGTAATATTGCACAGCACGTTCCAAACACAGTACTACCGTCTAAAGTAATAAGTTGCACTGGTGCCACAGTATGGTACATTTGTTGAGCGCTTTCTGGGGCAGATTTACAAGCCTCCTGCGCCACCAGTACGTCACTTTTCGTGACGTACTGGTGGCACAGAGGGCTGCTCCATATTTACAAGGAGAGGAAAAGCCACCCTGCGTGACTTTTCCTCTCCTTGTAAATACGGCCCCTTCACACGCAGCACTTTGCGGTGAAGGGGCGTTCCATGGGTGTTGCTGTGGGTGTTCCCACGCAACACCCATGGAACAAGACACATCTCCAGAATTACGAGAAATCGTAACTCTGGAGATGCGTCAGTATGCTACGCCACCCTAGAGGTGGCGTAGCGAAGCGCACCGAGGAGAAATGTTTTCATTTCTCCTCGTTTCCTCTTTCAATGCGTGCTGCATTCTGCAGCACGCATTGAAAGAGGAAAATGGTTGTAGTGATTGTTTTTGGGCAGGAAGGTTCCCCTTCCTGCACAAAAACAATCTCCCCACGACGCAGGCATCCTTGCACCATGGTGCAAGGGTGCCTGCGCCGGCGCATGGCTGCAGTTTGTGCGCCAGCGCAGTGGGAAGCACAAGGATGCGACATATTCTCGTAAATATGTCGCATCCGTGTGCTTTCCAAACTAACGCAGCGCGGCGCAGCAAAATGACTTGCTGCGCCGTGCTGCGTTAGTTAATTGTAAATCTGCCCCTCTGTCTTTAGACCTAATCAGAGCAGGTGTAGAATTCTTGAAAGATCATTTAGGTGGTCGTTGGATCAGGTGCAGACCTCCTCAGATATGCATTAGGACATCTGTGCACATTGGAGCGCTAGTGTTGATTCATCTCAGATTCCACCATGTGAGAAGATGTGATATTATGTACCATTTGTCCGTGATTGCAAGTAGGCTGGAATGGGGCAAAGCATTACTGCACCTGGGAAAAACTGAAAACCCGAGCCAGATTTCTCACGTTTTTCGTCGCCCATGTGCCATGCAATGGGACACACGGCTATGCAAAACCTAGAATGAGATTGGTAAATCTGTGTTACTCTCCCCCAGGAAGGCATTCCATGGGTGACATGTGGGTTTTCCCATGCATCCTCCCATGGATTTTGGTGCAGGAATGTGTCCTCCCATGGGAGGCCTAATGAGAAGAAATATGTTTATTTCTCCCCATTGCTTCCTCTTGTCTTCTGCAGCACACATATTTTATTTTATTTTTATTTTGAAGGTTTTGTATAGCGCGAACAAGACCCTTGCGGGTATCAGAGCGCTTTACAAGGTAATTGTAGGTGATGGACATAAACAAAGAAATCATATAAGGTGTACTAATACATAAGTGGAAACTATTTCGATGCATGGACATAAACAAAGAAATCATATAAGGTGTACTAATACATAAGTGGAAACTATTTCGATGCAGTTACAGAACAGCAGATATATACGCGACTCAGTGGCGTAACGAAACTTCAGGGGACCCTCCTTCAAGTTACATGGAGGGGGCCCCCCATGCTCCGAACCCATTCAAGCCTGCTGCCCATGCACAGTGCTGGAGAGGGCCACCTGGAGCTCAGGGTACCCCCCTGCACCGCGGGGACTGCGGGGGCTATCGTTACTCCACTTACCCATAGGGGATCTGTAGCTGTATATGATAATTTGATGTGACACACCTCAAATCAACCCAGCTTCCCAAGTAGAATGGGAATGTAACAGTAGAAGACACATATTAAAAAAAGGTCCTAAAAGAGCAAAAAACACAAAATCCAGGATGCTTTTTTGAATGCCAACCTATGACAGTACCTACGAGCTTTGTCAGAATTTCACAAAAGGGTAAAGTTAGTAGTTGATTCCCTGTCAAAAAGCACACAATGCACTGTATTGTATACAGATCATTGTTTTCAGGGTCAATTGATGTGATAAAACGCTAGGAAATGCTTAGGTTGTTAAATCAAATGTCAAAGGTGGAAAACTGCATTCCTGTTGACATGGAGTGACCTTACAAAAATGTATCGAAAGCCTGAGCCATCTTTAAACGAACACTATGTGATGCCGGCTGAAAGAGCGCTAGAGGACTTAACCAGGCTCAGTGGCATAGCTATCATTGGTGCAGCCCACTGCACCGTACAATGGCTGCATTTGACTACTCAACCTGTAAGCAGGAGGATGGTTTTCCTTACTTGCATTAGGGCCATGTGCACCCTTGCTACACACTGACCACCTGTGTAATTTATGCAGCAGCTTAAGTGAAATCTCCTGGCAGTTGCTTATCTATTTTCTTAATTGAGTCAAGCCTTGGTATGTAGGACATTCAAAGATCCCAGACTCGGCAGCTGATAAAAGAACGTCATGTTTTAACAAGACCCATTAATTACACCCGTCTTTTAAAATGAAAGCAGAACAAATAAATCTGAGGTGTGTAACTATTGATTTTTAAAACATTTAATCAGAAACGTGTTTTACAAACAAAAACCACAAAACAACTGGTCCTACAGAGCGTGGTTGTTAGCACTTAAACTTCAAACTAACGAAAACCAGGCACAAGACCCTACCCTCCCTGGCCCTTGCTCCAGACACACTACGGGGGTATGCAGTTCTTTATGTGGGGACAGGCACAGCCCTACTCAGGGGCAAGTGTCAACTTCTCCCACCACTCTAGCTCAGGAAGACCCATCAGCCCAGTGATGGGCCATCGGAATATGCAGGGCACACCTCAGCTCCCTTTGTGTGCGACTGTCTAGAGTGAATGCACAAAGCCCAACTGTCATCCAACCCAGACGTGTATTCTATGGACAGGCAGAGGCACCGAATGGTTGAAGTATGAAAATTATTATGTGTGCAAACAGAACCTGTTGCATATGAGCAAGGTGCACTTTTCACATGCCCATGTGGTGCTTTACTTCATCTCAATATACTTCATTTAGATATAAATTTTAAATGTTGGTATCTATTTCAAACCAAACAGTACTTTGTCGTGCACAAAACCATAAATGATAGCGGTAATCGATGTTGCTGCAATACAAATAATAACATCAGAACAAAACTCGTTGGTCAAAATACAGTTATCATCTTCATGTTTATTTTCTTGTGCTTCACTGCTCCGGTATAGTTGTCACAAATCCCAGTGCAATTCGGGAAATCCCTACATCAGGGGAATACTGTAAATAATATAATATGTTTTTTACAAACAAATAGTATCAGGTATCAAAATGTCATCAACAATCAAAGGGTATGCAGGACAGAAACCTAGGTCCCATCAAAACAATATATCAGTGCTTAGGTTTGCCAAGCTTATCAAATACAGAAATGACCCACTGGTGTGTGTGCTGTTGTCAGACCTTCAAAATGATGTCGATAAAATGAATACAAACGCCCAAAAAGACCGAACCTCATGAGCCAGCAAAACCCAATGCAAACGTGTCAAGGCAAGCCTGCCTGTGTTAAAATATAATGGAGAAGAAAAACCATAATCAACCGCCACCTCATAAGTACCCAGGGTGATCCTGTGCTTAAAGTGAAAACAATGTGCCGAAAAACAGGAAATCTCACCTATCCAACGTCAGGAGCTATATTCAAAAGTTTCGAAAGCTCGAAGAAATCTAAAGACAAATCAACCCACAATAAATACAGAACTCATCAACCATGCTACAACCCGATAACATTAAAGCAAACTCAATATTCAAAACTTACTTGATATTCTATGTGACTTCTGAACGTTACGGGAAACCACGTTTACTCAAACCCCATCCGATACCTAAGTAACGAAAAGAGTTGCTTAATACCCAATTGGCACTACTATTACGTCTCTACTAAAGTCCATCCCCTAAAACCACCTTCACTTACTGTTCACAGACTCGCGGGGCGTCTCGCATTTCCAGAAATGAATCCCGAGTAACACCAAAACCACTCAGTGTTTGTTTAATACGATATTCTGCGTGCGCACGTAGCGTGAGTGATAGCAAGAGAGAAAAGACTCTCATACTCACTGACATTCCCAGTTAGAGTTCTTAAAAAATTACGTAATTGTCCCTGGTATCAAAATTATTTAACTAATGACCTATCCATCAAAAACCGAGGGAAAAAAACGAGGGAAAAAAAACGAGGGGAAAAAATAGAGCATTTCCCTTATTTATAATCTTCGTGACCGCATGTGATAAAAAACGCCAAAAGAAAAAGTGATAGAAAGAGAAGAAAGACTCTTCTGTAGAAAATACAGAGGTTAAATAAAAAAGAACTCTCTATTCGAGTATAAAAAATTACATGATTGTCCCAAGTAAGGAAATGAAACGCTAGTAAAAAAGTCAAGGAGAAGGGAACCAACAGATTTCCCTTGCATGTAGTCTAAACAACATAAAATGCAGTTGTAATCTATGGAGTGATTCGATTTTGTAAATGGTGAGTTTGGCAAAAATTATAACATTTATAAAAATTTTTTTTTAAAAGTGCAAACTCTTTTCATGATGAACATGTTACTGAATACAGTAATAGAAAATCAGTGACATTATTACAAAAAACATGTCATTTCTATCTTATCATTCAGCCCATAAGGAATAAGTGTGTTCAAATGACGTATCCAAAATGTCTCTCTCTGTGCCAGATATTGATTAACATTAACATGTGGTGATTCTGACACCCGCTCAAGTATAGTAAACCTTAGCTGTGGTATTGTATGTTTCATCTCGCCCCAGTGTACTGCTAAACATGATTTAATATTCGCTGTTCTTATCATGCTCTTGTGCTCAGTCAATCTAATCTTAATCTTCCTCGTGGTGCGCCCAACATATACTAAAAGTGGCATTTTCAGACCTGTAATTTAAAAAACACTTTCACTAAAAGATGGGTTTTTAAATTGTGAGTCCTGAGACACCAAACTCCAATTTTCTATCAAGCTCCCAGTTGGAAGGTACCAGTGTAAAATGCTACAGGGCAGCTCCAATGCTAACCTATGGGAGAGATAGGCCTTGCTGTAGTGAAAAGCAAATTTAGAGACTTTTCCCTACCAGGACATGTACAAGTACATGTCCCACCTTTTAAATGCACAGCACCCGACCCCTGGGGCTACCTCGGGCCTACCTTAGAGGTGCCTTACATGTAGTAAAAGGGAAGGTTTAGGCCTGACAAGTAGGTGTAGTTGCAAGGTCGACATGGCAGTTAAAAGCTGCACACACAGGCTCTGCAGTGGCAGGCCTGAGACACGTTTAGAGGGCTACTCATGTGGGTGGCACAATCATTGCTGCAGGCCCACTAGTAGCATTTGATTTACAGGCCCTGGATAAATGTAGTGCGCTGTACGAGGGACTTACTAGTAAACCAAATATGCCACTCATGGAGAAACCAAATGCCATTACATTTTAGACATAGAGCACATGCACTTTAGCACTGGTCAGCAGTGGTAAAGTGCCCAGAGTCCAAACACCAGCAAAAACAAAGTCCAGCACACAATCAAAAACAGGAGGGCAGAAGCAAAAAGACAGGGAAACCACGTCAAAAGATGCCAGGTCTAACAGGCCCTCTATCTTTAAAGTTAGGGGTGTCAGTTACAATCAATTGTCTTTGAGATTTGCTGGATTGCCATTCATCATTATTAGGATTGAAGCAAGCTTCAAGCAGCCGCGGCCGCTGCAGGTAAGAGTGGTGGGGCTGGCTGGAGGGGGATTTCGAGAGACGACCACAAGGGAAAAGTAAATAATTAATTTTCCCTCGTGGTCGTTTTTCGAAATCCCCCCCAGCCGGCCCCACCGCCCCACCGCTCTTACCTGCAGCGTCCACGGCTGGCTTCAAGGATATAAATCCTAAATATTGGATGATTGCTGCTCACCAATATACAATAGGCTTTGCTCAAACAAACCAGTTATATACGTCCATGGACAATCTGTAGGGTTAGAGACCGGGCATTAAGAAACTGCTCACCCCTAACTAATATTTACATGCATTACTTCATTGGTTCCTAACATGCTGAGAAACAGTTTCTTCAATTGCAAATTTGAAGATCAGAGGGATAACTTAATCAGTTAAAAATACTTGTCAAGCTACCTCCAATAAGATGTCAACCAGTCAGGATGTAGCACAGAGCCTGCTGTAGCCCTTGTGTTTGATCACACTCTTTGTATGCTAGTTGAAGGTGTACCACATCTATTAGTGCCCTTGGAAAGCTCTGCTGCATTTGACGTGGTCATTCACCGAGCCCTCCTATCCATAAAGCCCTGTGTGGTACTCGGTGGCAGGATATTTAACTTGTTCTTGGTTCGGTTTAACAGGACATGGGTGGTGAAGGTTGTAGATTGCCGCTCCTTGTGCCACTGTCTCAAGTATGGTCTCTGCAAGGTTGATCCTATCAACCCTGCTTTTCAGTCAGCTCAAGAAGCCACTGGAGATCTCCATAACACTGGGATCTGTTAATTATACCTCCCCCTCCTCTTCACAGACCAATCTCTATTGTCTCCTTCTCTTTCTATAGAAAATTCTCTGAACCCCGTGAGAGCTTTGATGCAGCCAGCCCTGACACTTACATTTAAAGACATTGCAAAATGCACATTATACCACACATGCCTAATTTGTGAGAACTCACACTTCTGTTCTTGAAAGACCACATAGCCGTGCTTTCATGGGCTTGATTGTCTGAATATTGTATACAAAAATAATGTCTAGCATAAATGTCATGTTCTAAATATCGTTTTTAAAAATATCATTTTGAACACCAATCGAGTGTTATTTTTGTAAACAATATCAATGACACAATCTTTGTGCCAGTTCAATATTCTGATGCACCACCTCTCATGATCATATTGCACCTTGAATAGTGCAAGTATATCTTTTGGGACTTTCAGACCCTAGTGAACTATGGAGAACCCAGAAGTATGCCACACGGCTCATATTTTCCACAAGATACTCCAACCCTGCTTGGAGCCTCTCCTTTCAGTCCCTTTAACTTAAAACCATTTGTTGTGCGCACAAGACCGTGCCATGAAGTACTTAATTTGTGCTGGTGGTTGGCACCAGCACTCACTTTTGGGGACCAGGACTTATTTTTCGTCATTACACTTTGACCCAGATCAAAAGAAAGACAGCCTGAAAACAGAGAAGAGAGGAGGAAGATAAAGATAGGAAATCAGTGAGAAAGGTAAAAAGTCGGGATGAAGAAGAACGTACAAGACTGAGAGAAAGAGACAGGTAGTGTTTGGTGGTGGAAGAAAGAGACCTGAAGTGGATTCAAAACTAAATAGCCTGGCATTCGGCATCGCCAGCAATCCGAGTGTATGGTGGACCTTTGAGACCCTAAACGTCTTTATTACACATTAAGCACTTCCCTTCCAGACGCTTCCGTCCTGAGCAGCCGCCCAGACATCACAAAAAAAGCAGCCTAAACACCTAATGTACACCCACCAGCATAGCAGCATTTTTATAGATGGCTTATGAGGCAATCTCTTTATGGACTGCTGCCAACCCTCTGTGATTTAGCCAGTGTGACCCCTTATGCTCTAAAGGTAGGTACTCATTAGCTGGTTTCATGCCCAGTTCATCGAACATTGATATAATTCACTCGACTAGATTTATGAACTTAAAAAGGGTTGTTAGTGCTATACAAACAACATAATATAGCATAACATAGTGAGCCTTGTTGGCCGTCTGGGCCTTCAGGGTACTTAGCATCCTTGGCAGGTGTTTTTATTCTATTACGATGAATTGTATGCTTGCTGAGGTCTGTTTCCAATATGTGTGTGCCTGGAACTATCAGGGATTGCAAGAGCCTGGAACTATCGGGGATTGCAAGCATCATTGAACTTCTGGCAGAGATTGAATAGAGAAGGGCCCTCTAAAATATCAAACCTCTGTAAAAGAGAAATAGAGGAAAGTGAACTTAACTGGGCGTCTCAAGCTAGACAGAAGTTAGATAACTTATGCGCTAAACTTTCCTTAAAAGCAGATCAATGGAAATCAGGGCATCAGATTCCCAAGCAGGAGCTTCATGCTATTATCAATACTAAGGCCAGAGAAGAAGATTTACATTACTTGGAAAGTAAATCGTCCACCCAGTTCTTGGTAAACGGGTGGACTAATGATCATATGTTCCCTTATATCGAGGCCATGCCTAACTCGAAACTTAGAAATACTGTATTGAAATTTAGAGTTGGTCTGAACCCATGTAACGCTGATTGGAGGATAAAATCTGCAATGACGATTGAACAGGGGCTGTGCACATGTGGATTACAAGTAAAACGCAGTGGCCCACATATTTTGCTGGACTGTTTGTGGTTCCTCGAAGAACAGAAAGAACTTTTAAAACCTCTTCTTATTGCCTATAAAATAGATAGTAGGGATCAAGCACTTAGCCTATTGATAAATATGAGATTTTTAAATGTGACGTGTGCAATATGAAGATTTTTAATTGCAATACAGAAGTCGTTGAATTAATTGGTAATATAATCTGAAACGGGGATGGGGTAGAAATATAATTTTACCCAGGACCTGAGAATATCTTTGAGCCTTGGAAGTCATTATGTATGTAGAGATGTATATTTAGTGTATATGTGACCCTTTTTTTCTATCTGGTGATGAATTATGAGCTTTTATAGAGCGGTATTGCTCCCATTGTATATTCTACTAGGATTTTATTGAGTTTTATATAGTTTTTATGGTTGCACTGTTTGTATAATTCACATTTTAACTGTATGCTGTATTGTGGTACTTGTTTTTTATGGCTATATTTGACGAATAAAAATATATTACAACAATAAATAAAAAAATATGTGTGTACATTGCAAGATCTTATATAACACCATTTACAAATAGTATGCCTCGACAGATGTTCTAGAATTATCCATCTGATAAGAATGTTCTTCATTAGCAGGATATGTGCCCCAGAAGCTTCCATTAATTTAATCTTTCTACATGGTCTCTCATCAGCTACAAGTATAGAGTTCCCCTAGTAATAAGTTTTGCAGGTACATTCGTCAGATGCTCGTCCACCCCACGTTTTTATTTGCATCCTACCTGGGTCTTGCGGTCCTCATTTTATAATGGGAATGCAAAAAAGAAAACCATAACCGGGTGACCTACTCACTCCTGGAACAGGAAACCTGCGAGCGTTGTAACTATAAGGAGGGCAGGGTTAATGGAAGTGCTGTGTCCCTGGAAACCACCATAGCAAGTTGGAAGAGCAGGGCAGGGCCGGGCCTTCCACGGCTGGAGAAGAAGGGCCAGTGGTCACATAAGGCACAGGTGTGTCTTTTTCCGTGATAGGCCAGAACTGTAACCAAATAGTTATCAAGAGACAGTTTTTACAATGGCGATGGCGGCCATCGACATCATCCGACATAAGTACCATGATTGAACTTTCCATGCTGCAAATATATATTTTGAGATATTTGGAGTTTGCTTTTTAAAGCAGGCACGTTTTTATTTATGTATGTGGTAGAAATCCTCTGGGGGTACCATGGCCTTGTTTCAGCTATTCCTCAGCAAGTGTGTCACTAGTTGAAATGACAAAATACCCTAAACAGGCAGTCATAGAAAGGAACTGCAAACACAGATCTATAAGTTAATACAATTAGCAGCTCTTTGTCAAACTAAAGCTGCTTGTCACGAGACAGTTTGTATCTGAACACACACGAAATGCTTCAAGACTAATAAGTAAGGTCTCTTCATTGTTAATTCTCTTGTTGAACTCCATCAAGCATATAGGGGTGCTGCAGCACCCCTACTCCAAGCGCCAATGAAAGAGGGGCTGATAAGCGGTGCAGTGGCACCAACAGATCTGGAGCACCGCGATTGATGGGAAAAGGCTGAGGTCACTGCTAAGCACTCGGTCTTCATCGATGGCACGCGCTGAACTCCGAGCAGCCACAGAGTACTGTGTTGAAGGGGCCCCCTGCAGCTCAGGGGCCCCCCCGCACTGCGGGGGCTGCGGGGGCCTGTGTTACGCCCCTGACGCGACTGTTTAAAAGAAAAAAATCGAGTGAGGGTTAGTTGATAAACATATACATAAGAATACTATAATGTACAGGCTCGCAAATATATACGTGTCTCTGTGAAGAGTTCTAGTGAATTTGGCCATGAGAATCTCTTTCACTTCTTTTTTGAAAAATGCCGTGATTGGGTTCTGTCTCGTTTCTACGGGCAAGGCATTCCAAATCCTGGGAGCCATTCCTGAGAAGGTACGGTTGTAAGTTTTCTTCTTAGTAAATCATTGAGGTTTCAGTAGAAGATTGGAGGAGCTCCTAGTGGTTCTGTTACCACCCGATAGTTCCAATTTCTCCGCTAGGTATCTCGGGGTATTGTGATGCAATGCCTTGTGTGTCATACAGGCGATTTTCAGATGGATTCTGGCCTCAAAAGGTAGCCAGTTGAGGGCACGAAGGTCCGGGGAGATGTGACAGTTCCTTTTAGAGCCTGTGATGAGTCTGGCGGCTGCATTGATTGAGGCTCTTAGAGGGACCGTTGTCGATCTGGGAAGGCCGCAGAGAGCGACACTCCCATAATCCACTCTGGGGGTTACTAGAGCTTGAACTGCCTGTTTGAAGTCATTTGCAGGTATGAAGGGTTTCATTCGTCTCAGGGTGTTCATCTGGAAAATTGCTCCTTTAGTTGCAGCGCTGATGTGATTCTGCATATTTAGCTTACTGTCCAGAGTAATTCCTAGCGATTTTGCAGAGTCAATAATGAGAGGTTGACCGTCGAGTGCTGTTAGATGCTTCATCCACTCGCGTATGATGGTAGTTTGGTTGGGGGAGCGATTAGGAGGAATTCGGTTTTGAGGGTATTGAGTTTTAAGTGGTTTTTGGCCAGCCAGGTCTGTGTTTTTGTAGCGTTGAGTTGAGGGATGTGATGTCCTCAAGTGAGTGGACCTTAATGTAGAGTTGAGTGTCGTCAGCGTACATGTGGTAGTGGACGTTTGAGGAGCTAAGAATCTCTGTGAGTGGTTCCATAAACAGATTTAAGAGTGCAGGGGAGAGGAAAGATCCCTGGGGTACTCCTTAAGAGACTGGGGTGGACTTGAATAGAGATTGATTGATCTTGAATCTTTGAGTTCTATTTTGAAGGAAGGAAGTGAACCAGTTTAGAACCGTTCCCGATAGTCCCATTCTGTGTTTCAAGAGGTCTAGTAAATTGTCATGTTTAACTGTGTCAAAGGCTGAGGATAGGTCAAGCAGGATTAGTAAACAGGCTTCGTTTTGGTCTAATATTTTTAATGCGTCATCTATTATGTGGGTCATGGCAGATTCGGTACTGTGACCTGTTCGAAAACCAGATTGGAATTGGTCGAGCAGGTTGAAGTGATCTATATGGTTGCTAAACTGCGAGTGTACACATTTTTCTAGTAGTTTGGCCAGGGTAGGGATGTTGGATATTGGACGATAGTTATTCAGGTCTGACGGGTCCGCCGATGATTTCTTTAAGATAGGGGATACCTGATGAGCCTTGAGTATGTCTGGGATGGCTCCTTCCAGCAGAGAGGTGTTTATAATCCTGGTCCATAGAGGCACTAAACTTGGAATGAAGACTTTTAGGTAGTTAGCTGGGAGCGGGTCTGAGAAGTGATTGGATGGATTCAGGGCCATGAGCGTTTTTAGAATAGTTTCTTTCTGTAGAAGTTGAAGGAGGCCCAGGAGGCGCTGTTTTTGAGGTCGAGCTTTGCAGAACAGCTAAACGGGGACACAAGCGGGATCGGTGAGGAGATCAAATGTGGGTAGGTATGGGATATTAGATCATTGAGTAGGTCTGTCTTTATGTTTTTGGTCTTTGTTGTGAAGAAGGAGGCAAATTCCTCACAGTTGGGGAGTAAATCTGGGTTAACCTGGGGGGAATGGGAGACACCCTTAGATTGAGATTTGATTATTTCAAATAGTCTTTTGGGACGGTTCTTGGATTGGTCTAATTGTTTACTGAAAAAGTCCGCTTTAGATCGTCTAATCTTTCTGTAGTAAGAGTTTCTTGTCCTTCTTAGTAATTTGAGGTGGTCAGAGGATGGTGCCGTTCTCCATTGTCGTTCAATTGCTCTAAGTGATCTTCTATCTTCATTTAACTTACCATCGTACCAAGGTTGTGAGTCTTTTGTGGAGACTCTTTTCAATTGTAGGGGAGCTAGCTTGTCTAAAACCAAGTTCATAGAGTGGAAGTACTGATTAGTCAGATCATGTACATCGTTTAATCCATCTGGTGGGGGCAAGAAGATAGGACTAGTGGTTGTGAGTGAGACAGGATCGAGGTTTTTTAGGTTCCTCTTCCAAATTTTCGTTCTTGTGGGCTGGACAGATAGTAGTTTGACAGCTTCATTGATATGAAAAGTGATGATCAGACCAGTCACAAGGGAGGATCGATTCCAGCTGGGTGACATCGGCTTTGTAAATTACTAGATCGAGGATTGAGTCTTTTTCATGGGTAGGGCTGTTACAGATTTGGGTCAAGTTAAGGTTGGATAGGAAAGCTTTAAGGCTATTGACCTCAGGGTCGTTCAGGTCATTCCAGTGGAGGTTAAAGTCTCCCAGGAATATCTGAATGTTCTGTTGTCCGACATTTGTGGCTATGATATCCATTAGGTATTCAATGAAGGTAAGGTTGGTTCCTAGTGGATGGTAGAATGAATGTAGTGAGCAATTTGGCTTATTATTGTTAGTGATCTCTAAACATAGGTATTCACAGGAAGAGAGAACCGGGGAGTTGGAGCGGTTTACCGTGAGGTTGTTCAGATGTATGAATGCAATACCCCCGCCTGGCCTGTCAGTTCTGTCTAGTCTAGTGATGTGATACTTTGGGGGAACTAGTATGTCTAGGATGGGCGTGGATGCTTCGTTTAACCATGTTTCCGTTAGTATTAAAAGGTCAGGTTCATTAGTTAGTATGAGGTCAGCTATATCTGCAGCATTTCGTGCGGTCATCTGCAATTTAGTAGAATATATTTTAGCCGGGACTTGGTAGACGTCGAGTTGGGGTCGTCAAGGAGGGGTACTCTCTTGAGGTTGTTTACAACAATACCTCTGCAACTGTGTCTTGTAGCTCTAGAGGCATTGGAAGGGCTGGGTTGGATTAAGGACAATTTCTGAGTGTTATCTATGTGCACAGTATTAGGGGGTGGAGTCGGGAGCTGGTAAGAATGGAGTAGGGAAGTTACATCTGACGATGATAGAGTGTTTTCCTTCTGATCGGACGGGATGATGCATTGGGGTAGGGTATTGTTCTTCATCTAGGGGGTTTCTGATTCGGGGAGCTGGATTGTGATTTATGAGTGAGTTTCGCTTGTGGCTTGGGTTGTTGCAGGATCAGGTTGTGAAGAGTATGGATGTCATTTTTGACTTGTAGTAGAGAAAGTAGTATCTCATCGAGTCTTGGGTCATGTGTCTGAGGTATCATGTTCATGGAGTGGAGTGGGATTGAGAGAGGAGGGGTTATTACTTGTATGTGGTCCTGGGGTGAGACGTGAGCTGGTTCATTGTAGAGCAATTTTTCAGAGTAGTGGTCAATTGAAAGGGGGGGGAGTAGAGGAGGGATGTGAAGGGGTATCGCTGTTTGCTATAGTAGGGGTGGTGATATTTGAGGAGAGGGGGGTGGGAGCGGGAGGGGGCGCGGACTCATCAGGAGTCCGGGTGTAGGGGGAGATTGGCGCAGGATTTGTAATGGAATAGCTGGGGGTGGGGTGGGGGGTGGGAAGGGATGCGTTTTATAGGGGGTGAGAGATGGTATGGTTGTGGAGAAGGGGAGTGGTGGCAGTGGGCGAGGGGGCATGTGGGATGGTTGGAGGCGAAGAGATATGAGTGTGAGGTATGATAGGAATAGTAGATATTATAGTGGAACTGGGGGAGGGGTAGGGCTTGGGGAGAAGTAAGTCGTTCAATGGGATGTCGACAAAGTTTAGTGTGGGTGTACATGCACGATGGGATACCGCGGGTAAATGCCTTGATGGGGGGTTAGGTAGTGATTTGGGCACAGGGCTGGAGAAGTGGTTTGTGGTGGTGGTGGGGGTGGGATGGGGTCTTACAGCCTTCTCTTTGATGAGAGGAAAGATGTTATCCAGTAGCTTTAGATTATGGTCTGATGCTTGCATGAGGATGATCCCATTGTTATAGATGGTCACAGTGGCTGCCGTTTTGTAGAACGTGGAGGGAATGATGGATAATGTAAGCCCATGAGCAGTTTTCCTAGTGGAAGCAATCAGGAATAGTGCGAGAAAGGCCTTCCTCCATTGTGCTCTTCTTTTGGTGTAGAAGATGATGTAGTTTGTTATATGCCCTTTGTTGTTTGAGAAGTAGGGGTCGGAGATTGGAGTTTCTGGGTGAGATTTTAATAGGCTATGTTTGAAGCTTTTGGCCGATTTTTTAGAAAGGTTAGGGGGTATGTAATGGAATAAGTGTGCAAGCCTGTGAGCTCCATAGTGTAGGTGTAGCTTAATGGGAAGGGGTGATGGGGTGATGGGGTTTTTGTGCGGGAAGGTGGCCCTTCCTGCACAAAAACAATGCTGGCTCCAATGCAGGTACTGTTGCACCATGGAGTTTTGGAGGCCCCTCGCCACGGGGGGGCAGTTAATATGTTTTGTTACATCATTGCAGCTGGGGGTGTGATAATAGTAGCACTCAAAGTTTTCACGCCTGCGCAAACACCTTGCAGGATTAATTAAATAAATAAAAATAAAAGGGCAAAAACAAGAGCAGATGTTTGGTGTTTGAGAAATTCAGTATTTTTGTACACTTAATATTTAACTGCTTTGCAGATGAAATCCCTTTTAAGCTGGAAAAAATGACAAAGTTTTAATGTTCATTACATCCCTGGCATCACCTTGAAGAAATCTCTACCATTGCGTGATGGAAGACGTCAGCCTCTAGGTCAATCCAATCCTTGCCTTATTTGGAATGATGACCTGTAGGTCACAATGCAGTGCATTCTTTGTGCTCATTCCATTCTTTGCCTCTTTGAATAAAGTGCACTCTGCATGACTATTAATTGCTTGGCCTCTTTGTTATGATCATACATAAGCAGCACTACAATACAGAACCTGCAAAAATCTATGTCTAACAGATATTTCATTTATGATTTCCAGATGGGCCCCGTTTCAGGAGAGGAACCAAAAGCAGCCCTGGGATATATGCTCAAGACAGCTCCAGTCCCTTCATCTCCTTGCGCTCTCTATTTCCATGAATCCACTATCTCGCTCTCCTGTCTCTCTTTTCCCTCTCAGATCACTTTCTCTCCACCTTCCCCCCTACTCCCCCTTCTCTCTGTCTCACTTTCTTGAAGGCCCCCTGTGCCTGCTGCAAAAAATCTCAGGAATGTGAGAAACCTGAGAAGCAGCAATGGCCCTGGGCTTGCAAAAACAATTTGTGTGGGTGGACATATCACCAGCATAAGAAAGGCCAAGAAATGCTGTGGAAACATCACAAATTTTGCTTTCAACTTACATTAATTGTTGGAATGTGGGTAGCTGCTGTATTTGAACTTGCGGTCTGTTGGCACCTCAGCCTACCACAACAGCCTAACAACCCATAACATTTCCAAAGCAGACAAACAGGGGACTCCAGCGTGGTGTATCTTGTGTGGATCTCACAACTTTTTCTCACCCAATACCTGGTAAACATCAAACATCTGGTGAAATCACAGAATTTCCTCATAGTTCTGAAATCTGCAGGATCCAAGAAAGTTCTACGACCAAACATTTCAACACTTCTCCTGGTAAAAACCGTACCCAATATTTGTGGGTGTCCACACACCTGGAACAGGAAAAGCCCCCCAAAAAATGGTGGAAATGTCAAAAATGTAGTTTTGAACTTATGTTGATTTTTGGAATATGGGTGGCTGCAGCAAAAGGGGCCGGGGTCAACCGACATTCAAGGAAGCCTACTAGCCCCAGCAATGTCTGTCATACTGATTGCCTGGGGAGTCTATGGTGGTGGGGCTTGTTCATATCCCACTACATATTCACGCCCAGAATTCCCTGCAAATGCAAAACTTTGGAAAATACCACAGAATTTCTTTAGATTTCAATGAGGGGAAGTTCCAAAATCTGTGAGAAATGGCGAAATTCCCAACACCAATTGTTCCCACTTTTCTCCCAATACATATTGTACCCAACGTGTGTGGGTTGGCCTGTGAACCGGGATGGGAAAGTCCCAGGAATGAGCCTTGGAAATGTGAAGAATTTTGTTTCGAACTTACATAATTTTTTGGGGGTGTGGTAGCTGCAGTGTATAGGGTTGGGGCCCAGCACCCAGGAAACATACCTACCCTAGATATTTCTAAAACCTAGAAATCCAGGTGACACCAGGGTGAGGGAATGTTCTGGAATCTGTGGGAGACAACAAAGGTCTTAACACCTAGCATTTCCACAATTCTCTCAATACAAATGATGCCCAATTTGTTTTGGAGAGCCTTTCCCTCAGGACAGGAAATGTCCAGAAATGCACCATGGAAACATCATAAAATTTGCTTTGAACTTACATTGATTCATAGGATGTGGATTGCTGTGGCATTGAGTTCTGGGGGCTTTCTGCCCTCCTCGGATAAGTAGATTAGGAGTAACCCCTCAATATGCCCCTCAGGGAAGCAGAAAGACTGAATTTGTCAAAGGTAGATGGGGCAGCTTTGGTCCATGCTGGTGGGTCTTTTCCCAAAAGATACTATCTATGGTCGTCCAGTGGTGTGGATTCCAGCTCAAAAACCACTCTTCTGAGGAAGCCTCGAGAGGAAATGGACTAGGGAGAGGTACCACTGGAAAGTGGAGAGTCTCCTCCTTTTCACCCATCCACCTTGGCACTCAGTGGGCTGTGCTATGGCCCTGAGCACCAATCAAACTGAAAGCAGCCAGACCTTCAGTTACACCCATTTTCAGTTTCACAGTTGAGGATGCCAGAGTGAATGCTGAGCTGATCGTCATGACAAAAAGCCTTGCGCTGCAGGGAAAGCACTTCCTTTGAAGCCCAACGTGAGGGTATCGCAAGGAAATCCCTCTGTTCCTGTGGTGCGAGCCGAGGTCCCTTGGTGCTTGGACTATCCATATCGCCTAATCAGTAGCACTGTGGATGGAAAGTAACATTCATAGCACCCAACAGTGTAAATGTATCAGGTTTCATTTTGTACACTAAACATTTGTTTAGTGTGTACAGTGTGAATAATTGGATTTACATTGTCCAGTTTCACTGCTGTCCAGGGACTATGTCTCTTTTGGTGTTTTCCAACAAGGTAGATGAAACTTTTATATTCTTTCAGCCTGAAGGGCTATATTAGCCTGTACTTGTTTACATTTACAGTAGACAATGGACTTCATTTGATACATCATAAAGGGACATGAGCAAATGTTGAGGTCTGTGAAATGTTTGAATTGCTGCTGAGACAGAAATTGACTTATACAAGCACCAGACCAACGAACACACCAGTTAGCATAGGTGGAAGGTGAATTAGGAGCTAAAATACATGTCTGAAGGATAACATTTTCATACCTTTCTGACTCAAGCAGTCTCAAAGCCAGCAGTTGCACTTGGTATGGAACCCAAGACTTTGGCATATACATTCTCCAAGCAGTATTCATAAAGTCAGAACTAGCCTTGATCTTTGCCAAATGATAGCAAACACAACCTGATCTAGAGAAACACTATGCACTCAAAATATAAGAAAATGCTTAACAAGTTAGAAATCTGGGATATGACCTACCCTGAAAACACCCATTAAAAGATAACGTTTTAAAGGATTCCTTTCACGTACTAAATTAAGGAAGGGACACTTAAAAAGAGGGAAATTTGTCACACAACAGAGCGTCCATTGCGTAAATGGATTAAAAGGGCTGACCACATATTGCCATATCATGAGTCTACATAAAATCTTGAGACCTCAAACGTACAAGACCTAGAAGTTATGATGGCCCCAAGCATTACTAGGCACCCTGCGCAGCTTAGAAAAACCAAAAGGATTTTTATATAGACATGAAATCCAATGGAAGCAAATGACAAGGAAACAACGTCAGATTGGAGGAGAACTCCTTGAATACCAAAAAGAATCACGCGATTAAGGAATTAGTGAACTGCATTTCAGAATTAATAACCCTGCAAAAAACGTGCACCACGTGCCTCCCTCCAGAAAGCTCCGTTGGTGATCAATGAAGTTCATCCACAATATGCATCCAGTCGATAAAAAGCATCAAGTGGCCTGCAAGCAATGAACTGTCCAGCAGCTCAGCAGGTCTGGCAGCTTGTGACAGAGGGGGTGACAGCAGCAGCAGTTACTCCCCAGGAACCTTATTTATGTAAATTACGTTATTAAATGAATGAATTATAATTAATATTTCATATTGTAATAGCACTGTTGCGCAAAGCTGATTTTATACACTCTGGCATACCGATTTAAAATCAGTGCATATGGTAGAGCCTTTCACTCGGTGAACCTTTCAGGTTAGCTGCCATTGTTCCCTTCCACACCACTTGCAGAGTGACTGCCACTGTGGCCTGCTTTGAGTCTTTTACCAGTCAGGGTCTTATCACATTGAGTGTGATTTCACTGATAACCATCTTCAGCACTCCTCGCTGGACAGCTATTGTTTGCTCTTCGTCTTCCTTCTCCTCCTCAGGCCCTAATCCTGCCACATTGTTACAGGCTACACTAGAAAAGGCCTGCTGCTTTGCTGTGCAGCAGGTCACACGGTTCACCGTGGCCATTCTGGTGGTAGACAGCTCTTGCACTAGCCAATGATCCACTGCAGCCATCAATGCACTGTTGTAGTTGCTCCACCACTAGACTGTGTGTGGGCACAGACACACTGCAGCTGTGCGCCTTACATTTAGAGAAGGATCTCATGGGGTTGTAGGTATCTCTGCCCAGTCAATAGTTCATTGACTGACTTTCACAATTAATTTAACGTGAAGCCTGGAGGTGGTAAGAACGGTTTTAGTTTCTTCAGGAGATTCAGTTGGAATAAAGCACTGTGCATGGATGAGCTGACATGCGCTTGTATGTTGATGTTTTAATCAAGAATTATCCCCGAGGGATTAAGTTGATTCTATAATGACGGGTTTGCAATTAAGGGGCATATTTACAATAAAGTGGCAAAGCGTGTCGTTGAGCCACGAAGTCTAACGACTAGCTTCGCAACTTTAGAAACGCACGGTCGCACCATATTTACTAGAATATGGTGCAGCCCTGCATATCCCACTGCGCTGGCGCTAAATTAAGCTGCCTAGCGCCAACGCATGCACCCTTGCACTATACGGTAAGGGTGCCTGTGTTGAGGGGAAGATTGTTTATGTGCAGGAAGGTGCTCCTTCCTGCACATAAACAATCTTTAAATGCCGTTTTGTAACTTCTATGTGTGCTGCTTAATACAGCACACATAGAAGTTACAAAACGGCATTTTTAAACAAAATGATTGTGTGTGTGCAGAAAGGGGGACCTTTTTGCACATAAACAATCATTGGTGTTTTGCCGTTTCTATGTGTGTAGCCCAAGGGAGCACACATGAAAACAGCAAACATGAGAAGAAATAAAGCATTTCTCCTCGTTTTGCCTGTTTAAGGCCAGGTTTTCCCTGGTCTTCATTTTGGCGCTGCCTCCTATTTATGCTGCCCTTGTAAATAGGGGGCAGCGTCAAAATCAATGGGTGTTGCGGTGGAACGCCCCTCACGACACCCATTGCCCGCCCCTTTCACGCTAAGTGTAGCATGAAAGGGGGCCTTATTTACAAGGCAGCGTTATGCCACGTTAAGTGGCTTAACGCTGCCTTGTAAATAAGGCAAAGCTCCTATCGCCATCACAACGTCACAGAAAGTGACGTTGTGGTGGCAATAGGGGCTTGTAAATATGCCCCTGAGTGTGTCTAGGTGGTTGAGCCATTCTTGGATGGCTGAGGAGCTGTTAGGAGGGAAGAGGAGTAGAAATTCTGCAAACTACCTCTTTATGCTCTGGGTTATGTACAGTGCTCTGCTACTCCAGGGTCATGTGCACGCTTGTTAAAACTCTTTAAATGAATAATAAATAATTGTTGCTCCTGTGGGATGTTGCAAAATGTAAATGACACCAAACCATCCAATTGCTTTTTGCAATATATGCATTGATTGTAATGTCATTTTGTATGTTTATTTGTTGTTTTTACAAAATATCTGTCCTACATATAAAGCTGTCTGTAGCCTGACCTAAAAAAAAGTCACAATAAATTGCTTGCCTGGAGCTACTGTTTTTTAGAAGCAGGTATCTTAACCTGAACTGTAGTGAACATATGAAAATAATACATATTCAATATCTACATACCAACAAGGCTATAGCAGTGGTTGTCAAAGGTCCATTGGTCAGCTTTTATAACTAGGAGACAATCAAAGAAAGTTAAGATTCCAGATTTAATGCCCATTTCTCAAAAGATGATATTGGTCATCAACCATCCTCATGATTTAGTGTGCCCATGGCAAAGATCAGCCAACCAAATGTGTTCCTCTTTGTCTAATCAGTTTATTTTTAATTTATTTATTTTTTCGAAATTTTTATCTACACAATGTGATGTAGGGGATAAAGGGAAGATCTATTTTGGAAATAAGTCAAGCAAAACCTCTCGCTATAAACCCATGAAATATAGGAATATATATTGTTAATGTCTTTCCACTAAGGAGTCAGTCATCAGAAAGACAACCACTTTTGACCTAAATGGCTGCCTGGTAGACACCACAAAAATGACTAACTTTCGCCAGTAATTTCCAAATTATTATATTTACTTTCAGTTTCTATTTTGCAGGAACATGCCCACTGTGAATCTTAACCCAGGCATATGATGCTAGTCTCTCTTCTTAGTGTTGGGTTAATGGCAATAAAAGGGTTTTGAGAGTGGAGTGAAACAAGTCATAACTATATGTTATCAGCATCTGCACACCTCAAGGAATCTAACAGTGGATGGACCGCCTCTCTCACCTAGATGAATTAACTAATCCTGCAGAATATTCATATTTTTTGCAGTTCCTCTTTTCAAAGGATCCTATTTCTTTTTATCCTCTCTTCTGAAATCAGACATCAATGGCAAAGTTTAACCTATATTATTCTTCTTGGTATTCCAATTGCAAGGTGACAAGGTATGTAAAGATTTTCAGCAGTGTAGTTCTGCAGCCTGGTAGTAAAATTGATGATCTCCTATCACTCATTGACTTTATGCTGGACTTTGACCATGTAAAGTACTCTGCTGTCCTTTGCTAGGCTTGCGCTATAGAAATACTACATACATACATTGCTAGTGGCCAATTTCAAAAGGAAGTGCTGCAATACATGTTGCAAGAACAAGCTGTATTTTATTAAGCTGAAAGGATAGGTTTTTAAGCAAATCATAATCTGGTATAGGTATGTGGAGATACCTCATGAGGATCAGTTAAAGGTATATTAGCCCAGATCTAAATCAAGGCAACAGAACTGCATAGAACACCAAGAACCCAATGGTTCCATTATCTCAGAAGTCCATGCAGTCAACGTAAGTGACTTAGCAATCTATTTATGGGTATGAGGTTTCCTGATTGGCTTTTTGAAAATCATGTAACGGGTGCGTGGCCTGGATGAGGACACAGGATGGTGTGCCTCATCTGAGCTCCTGAGCAGGGGGTTCCAGATTACGCCTGACACACCTCATAATGGACCTCGTGGGGGTGATAGGCAGCCACCTGCCTGGGGGGACCTCAGTGGCAGTGAACCTCAGTGGCAGTGGAGTAGGCGGCAGCAGCACACATGGTTGTGACTGTGCTGGTGAGGTTGCTGTTGCTGCTTGACAAGATTTCCGCCTGCTTCAACACGAGGACCCTCACTGCGCATGGCAGACACTGAGTGCTCCTGCCCGGCCACTCTGCAGAATTGAGGCCCAGTCTGTGGGGCCTCCCTGCTCTTCACTTTGCTGCGCA
Source organism: Calotriton arnoldi (assembly GCA_963921515.1). NCBI lineage: Eukaryota > Metazoa > Chordata > Amphibia > Caudata > Salamandridae > Calotriton > Calotriton arnoldi. The sequence goes on from CAWUFW010006413.1 coordinate 1,007,223, forward strand.
TGTGCCACTGGTGATTTTGGCCCACAGCTTTATCACGTTGCACCTTCATGGACTGCTGAGAGCAAGATAAGAACCACATCCATATGTAAAGCCTGTTAATAATTACTGGGAAATTTTTGGAATGTTTGTGTAATCCATTTCCCTAGCGTGATTTGCCCGCCTCACTCGTTAGCAGCGGATTCCTCAAGAGAGGCCCTCCATGGCATTCTCACGACACAAGCCCGAACACCTCCTTGATTAAAGACATGTTATCTGCTGCAAAAAAATGTAAGGATGGTGGCTATTCAGGGGCCACAGTTGAGGCAACGCTTGGGGACAGTGCAACCCCACCTGACTTATCTTTACCTGTGACAAAGGGGAAAATCCGATCCCGCCTTCAGGAAACTTTTCCAAAGCACTCACAGAACTTGACCAATCAGTGAGGAGAATTGAGTCCCGCATAGATCTGGTTGAGGTGACAGTAGCACAACAGGACAAGGTACGAGATGACCTGGTTGAGAGGGTGTCGGCTCTAGAATCCTAATAACAACTGCTGGGTGATGCTCTGGAAGACTACAAGAACTGCTCCCGCCACAATAATATATAGATCAGAGGCTAATGCTACCATTTCTGATGCCAAGAACTGTTCTGCAACATCCTCCAGGACTCTGATAGTAGGAATCTCAACTTCAACAGCACCCATTGCGTCTTCTCCTCCATTAAGCAATCAAACCATCTTGCAACTGACGTACTCACCAGAGTCCTCTTCTCCCAGGTCAAGGAAAATGATTCATTTTAAACTTTGGCCAAACGCTGCAACTCTAAGGACATGCTGTTCTATCCCTGTGAAAAGAAAATCCTGAACATCTAAGGTTTCCCGCTGTGCTGTATCTTCACAATCAATAACAAGTGGGTTGCTGCACACATGCCAGACGAAGCCTGAAACTCTGTTTCACATAGCCCCTCCTATTGAAAATGGCAGCGACCTGTTGGAGGCCCCCAGCTCTTCAAAGACGGAAGGATGGCGACAGCCACCCTCGAGAACAACTTGCAAGGCCTCCAAGACCATGCTCTGTCAACGGGTGGAACTGCCTGTACCGGATAACAACTGAGTACCCACTGGACATTTGCAGTCTTTTAACCTGGCACCCAGCCCTGTGGTCCTTGGCTTAACGAACTGCCTAGCCTCCCTGGTGAGACCACCAGGCAACCTCTGCCCTTCCAGTGGCGGCTGCTGCCGGCCTCACTCAGACCCATAGTTGTATCTTTTGTTTTCTTGATTTGGTGGGCGGGCGTGGGCTCTGGAGCACCCACGCAAGCTGCCCCCCCTCAACACGCTGATGTACACCATCCAGCCGCCATGCTTTGTTTATTCCATTGAACATGGTTTTGGTTTTTTCAATGTTGCTCAGCCTACTTTTACAGTTGCTGTTCTTTCCCTTACTCACCATTCCAGGGTGCGCACAACCCTCCAGATTACATTTGGCTTGGGCACTGGGTGCGCTCAGGGGGATCGGTTTACATCACAATCGTCAAGGCCTGTCCTCCACTCCTGGCCCCTACTGACAGTGAGATAATACCCCTTTGTGTTTAAATGGCACACCTTCATATCGTTTCCCTGATTACTCAGGGGCTTAACTCTCTGATGAAACAGAAAGCAGTCCTGAAATGGCTCCATACCAAGGAGGTGGACATAGCTATGCTTCAGGACACACATCTCTATGCACCTGATACCAAGAGGCTTCTTTTGTACTGGTTTCTGTTCCAGTTCATGCGCCTGGCCTCAGCAAGACTAAAGGGGAGACCCTCTTATTTAAGTGAGGCTTGTCCATAACTTTAGCCTCAACACATGTTGATAGGAAGGGCATGGGGTTAGGTTTGAGAGCCCGGCTGGGCATCTGGGTGGTCACACTCTTGATTATCTATGGTCCCAATGACAACAAAGAAGAGTTTTTTGGCTCCCTACTCTCATTCATTGCAAATTTGACCAAGGGTGATTTAATCATTGGGGGGTGATTTTAGTACAGTCCTAGACTCTACACTGGACCACTCTGTGGCCCGCTACAATGCTTACTTGATCCCCCCCACCCTGACAGAAGGCATCCAATATCTTCACTTCCTAGATATTTGGAAGGAAGCCCACGTTAGGGAGAGGGACTATAGCTACTATTCCAACATCCATAAAACAGACTACTGGGGCATACATAGAGACAGAAGCAAACTAGAAACCATTCTCTTCCATCAGGGGCAATGCAGGGGCACCCCACACATACACACCCGACATCTTTCACTTTTTCAAGATCTATTACTCATCACTATACCACGCCCTCCCTCCATCACCAGCCACCCAGAACCGTTATCTCCGAGATTTTTCCTTCCCCCAGGCTGATCCTATGCTACTCAAAGAGCTGGAAGAGCCTATCACCACCGAGCAGGTCAGGACAGCTATTTACCAATTAAAAGTCAACAAGGGCCTGGTGCCTAATGGGTTCTCTGTATTATTTTATAAAGCTAACTTCGAGTTGTTAGTGGAGTCCTTGGGTAATGTCTTTAAATCCTTCCTTCTCACCAAATCAGGATCGCCAACCATGACAGAATCCACAGTAGAGTTGCTATTGCAACAGGGCAAGGACCCGATGGACTGCCCCTCTTATAGGCCCATTGCCCCACTAAATGTTGATGTTAAAATGTTCAACTCTATTTTGGTCTCCTGTCTACACTCCATCTGGCTGTTGCTGCTATCTAGCTGCCAGTCAGGCTTCATTAGAAACAGACAGGCTCGGTATAATGTGCAGCTGGTGGTGAATATGGTCGATGTGGCGGAACGGTCCAAAATTACAACCCTCCGTCTCTTGCTAGAGAAATTTTGGTAATTCTGCATTACTCTTGGGATAAAAAATTGTGTAGTAGTTTCTAAAGTTAGAAACATCTGCATATCACTTGGCACCCTTACAGCCCCCTTACATACTCTGCAGTATTTAAAGTCTTTAATCACTGCAGAGTATGCAAGTGTGCTGAGTGATATTTGGCTGTGCTATTTTCTTAGCGCAAAATGCATCCTTGCATCCATCTTTAGACGCAAGGGTGCATTTTGCACTAAGAAAAAAGCATCAAATGCACACTCCTCCCTGTCACAGAATTCTGCTGAATCTGGTGGAATTTTAATCTAATTCCACTTGATTCCACTGAATCAAATTCCGCAAATTCCACCCACCCCTAGAACTGCCTACCTCGACTACTCAGTGTGACGCACTCTTTGCCTTTCTGGATTCCCCATGACACTATTCAGCATTCCCAAAACCAGTTGCTACAATTCGTGTGGCATAATTATACACCCCAAATACCAAGAGCAACACTTAACAAGAGAACGTCAGATGGAGGGCAGGGGTTATGATATAGAAAACTACATTCATGGCTCCTAATTACAATCTGCTCTTGACTGGCATCACCTCCCCTAAACTAAGCCTTGGGTGCTCTTATAATAGGGATACTCTGCTATCCCTCTACACCATATTATGTGGCTGAGGCCCCAAGACTGTTTTTCACCCTCACAAACCCCAATGAACGCTACTGCGTCTCTCCCTAAACATTGGGATAGAATTAACCATTGTCAGACAGCCCCTACATACCCTTACCTTTCTCTCCTATTGAACACAACCAGGAATTTGTGCTGGGCACACTGGATACTCACTTTGTAGATTGGAGGGAGGGGGATTACCCCACTTCTTTGTGACCTTTACCCCGATAGGGTTCTGTTGGATAGGCAGAATTGTAGGTAAAGCTTCCATGCGACCATGACAGACAAGTTTTGTCTCAATCCAACTCCAACACTGGGCCAATCAATCAATCGGGATTTGTAGACCGTGGACAATCACCCGTGAGGGTATTCAGGCATGGTGAACACAACAATAGGGAATGATAAAGGTAGTACAGCCATCTGGAAGTTTTCGGAAATTCTTTTTTCTTCTCTTTATTGTCATCAGCAGATGAAAGCCCCTTGCTGGCTTTGGCTGTCGGTGATGGGGTGAGTTTTAAAATACCAGTAAAACGTTTTGAAATTAAAAATCATAGAGAATATTATTTTTTCCAGATTTTCTTCACATTTTAAAAGAAGACAAATCCTGTCAGTATTCTTTATGCAAAATTAAATATATGTCAGTGGCTTACTCACAAAGGCCCAGATTATGAGGAGATCAGATTTTGATGGGGGATACTGTGTGGCAGGTGTTTTCCCTGGTATAGGGAATAACATGCAGATCCAGAATTAACAGGTTCAAATCTGCATGCAGATTCCCTTTTAGCAGGACAAATTTACTCCCATCTACCACATGCCCCCAGCAGGGTGCTAGTAGGAGATTGGACTGGGGAGTGTGTGAGGTGGGATGCAGAAGTTAGGGCTAGAGAGTGTGAGGGGGCAGGAGAGCCTCGAAGGAAGGGATGAGCATGAGCAAGGCCCGGGCTGGATTACACATCTAACCTAATCCGCACATGAAGTTAGTTACCAGCCAGATTTTCCAGCTGGTGTAATTTGGCATGATGTTTCCGCCAGAAGGAATTCTGGGTGAAAAAAGCCTGTTGTAATTGCCTGTTGTGACAACATAGAGCTTTATCCCATTGGGGATCTCAATTTTTCTGACTTGTAAACATGCCTATTGTTTTGCAATTAGGTGGGTGCAGAGTTTTTTTACTTTGATTCAGCAGATTTGCAAAAATTAAACTATCATTTTGTGTTTAGAACACCATACTAAATTTTTGTAATGAAGTTCGGGAGAGAAGGGGATTGTCTATGCAGTTTAGATTTCGACAAGGCAGTTTTAATTTTAAGAAAGTAAATGCTTTGGATCTCCGAGAAAGTTAAGGGGAATAATGAGCCTTCCAATTGGTGGGGGAAGAATATGCCTTTATTTATCCAGTTTTCAAAGCAGATGGGCTTGCCCCTGTATTTAATATTGTGGTTGTTCCACAGAGATTCCATGTTTGAATGTCTTATGCTTGTGTGAAGTTTCTTGTCTTCTTTTAGTAGGGAGATTTTTGTGTTTTTAAAAATGGATTTAGATCTAACTAGTCTTGTGGTATTAGTGGTTAAAAGGGTGAATGGGTTTAGATTGTCTAAGATGGCTTTTTCAATTTCCAACCACACTGGTGTGTAATTACTGGGCGGAAGAAGCCAATATGAGCCTTGTTTCGCTAGAAAGCAGTTTGAATAGTTTTAAAGTTGGCCAGGTTAACACCCCCCAGGGTTTTATCTAGCCTAAGTTTTTTGAGGGCTATTCTAGCCTTCTTTCCTTGCCAGAATTTCGAAATGAGGTTATCTAGTTTATGAAGGAAGTCTTCAGATAATAACAGGGGTAACATGTTGATCAGATAATTGACCAGTGGGGTGATCAGCATTTTTATTGTTTCGATCCTACCCCACCAGGTGATGAATTTGGGGGACCATTTGTCTATTTGTTTCCTAATTTTATCTAGGGTAGTGAGTTCATTATGGTGTAGGGTATCAATTAAGTTGTTCCCAAACTCGACTCCCAGGTATTTAATGTAACCGGGCTGCCAAGACAGTTCTGAGTCACCTAAAATCTCTTTTGTGCTGAGTATATTTAAGGGTTTGCCTTCAGATTTGTCTCTGTTCAGCTTATAGCCGGAGTGTTCAGAGTAGTTACCAATAGTGTGCATTAGTGCCTTAATTGAGGGTCCAGGGTTTTCTGTAACTATCAGAATGTCATCCACGTAGGAAGCTAATTTAACTTGCAAATTGTTAGATCTTATCCCAGTGATGTCAGTATTATGTTTAATGTCCTGTAGAAGGGGTTCTAGGGCTAGTAGAAATAGGGAAGGGGAGAGTGGGCAGCCTTGCCTAGTGCCTTGTTGGAGGGCGAGAGGTTCGGATAGGGAACCGTTGACCGCAATCCTCGCTATAGGTTTCACATATAATGCCATAACCATTTTGATGAAGGGGTCAAAGGACCTCATACATTGGTCTAAGAAGGGCCATGAGACTCTGTCAAATGCTTTCTCTGCGTCTATGGTTATAGCTACAGATGGTGTGTCTTTGTGATTCACGTTTTCGATGACATGACAGAGCAGGCGGGTATTGTCGTTTGACATGCGATGCTTGATGAAGCCTACTTAGGAGTTACTTATTAGTTTAGGTAGGAAATCGTTAAGTCTGGTGGATAGTATTTTCGCGTAGATTTTACAGTTCACGTTGATGAGTGATATCGGTCTGTAAGTTTTTGGATGCAAAGGATCTTTCCCTTCCTTGGGGATAACTATAATATTGGCTTCTGCCATTGAGTTGGTTGTAACGCCTGAACTGATCAAAAATTAACAAGTTGGGACATCAAGTCTCCCACATCTATAAACTCCTACGCCCTAAAGTCACGAACTTGAACACAAACCTAATTACGTTTTGGGAACAACACGCCTCTAACCCCTTAACAGAGGCACATTGGACCCAAATATGGAATTCAGTTACTTGCCAGAAAATCTCCCCTGTCTTATCACAAACAAAACTTTGGCTCCTATACAAAGCTTATTGGACCCCTGCACGTCTACACAAACAACATCTACGGCCAGCCCCAACTTGCTGGAATTGTGATGAAGAAGGACTTAGCGCACCTCATCCTTCACTGCAAAACCTTATCCTCTTTTCGGGACAAAGTGTTTGAATTTGTCTCTGCCTTATTCGACTACCACATAAAAAAAGAGTTGGTCACCCTGATTGCCGGCTTCACCATTATAGGCCTAGAAAACCAGTCAGATAAGGCTCTATTGGATCTCCTACTCACATCAACAATAAAAATTGTTTTAAATAACTGGAACGACACAAACAAAGTCTCATACAAATGTTGGATTAACTGGATTATACATTTAAGGGGTGCTGACAATATCGCTCTCCAACAATCCCCTTGGAAAACACCGGTCAGACACATCTGGAATAGGTTAGACAACTATTTTGCCTCAAATAAACCACCTTGATTTGACCCCGGTCACACCCTTTCTTAATCATTCTTCAACGTATTGAACCTACATCTGCCATTGACTGACGGTGGATTCTCTTCCTACCTCCACACAAGCGACACGGTGGACTACCACTTCTTTTCTTGCTTTGGTTACCCACATGGGAAAGTATTATTCACACAGTACTGGTTCTCTGGTTCCCTACCTTCTCTAGTCACATAACGAAACATTTCCGGTAGATGTATCCTCAGGCCTCTTATTATTTCATATGTTTGCTAGGTACTGTTTTATCATTATTACTTTGTATTATTATTATTATTAATTTGCTCATTATCGTTTTGCCTTATTGTGTCTTATTGTTTATACTTGGTTGTTTCTCACTGCTCGCATCTCTTGTTGTTTATCTCCACCAATATAACCAAGTCTGTATTATTATTTCTTTTTATGCTCTTTACAATTAATAAAATCATTTGAAATTTGAGACCAGCATACTAAAGTTTCACAATAGATTGCTCCTGTGTGAAATTTCTCTCGCTAAAGTTTTTTGAGGGGAAAATATACCCTCAAGCAAATGTGCACAGAAATGACAAACTGCAATTTTTTTGATTTAGCACCACTTTGCCTTGTTGAAGGTTCTGATAGCTTTCAATGTATTTGGTTTGTGTATGCAGCATTGCTGTTGGTACCATTTTCTGGGTAAGGGATGTTGAAAATAGTGGGGCATATTAGCAAGACCCACGTTAAAATTATCGCCGTTTTAGCGGCAGGAAACTGCCGCTAAAACGGCGATAATGGGCTTGCTAATATGCGTTATGGAATTCCAATAGAAGCCCAGGTTAGATGTCCTGCACATCTAACCTGGGCTTCTATTGGAATTCTATAACGCATATTAGCAAGCCCATTATCGCTGCTTTAGCGGCAGTTTCCTGCCGCTAAAGCGGCGATAATTTTAACGTGGGTCTTGCTAATATGCCCCAGTATTTTTTAAACATTACAATGTTAATCAGCACGCAAGATCATCAGTGACTGTAAGAACGGTGTGCAGTTGCAAGCAAATAAACGTGATTTTTAATCCAGTGGCCCATAGATGCAAAACCAGTTGCATGTTTTGGGCTCCTGCCCTTTGACAGACGATATTAACCACTTAGATACGGGGAAACCTGTGATATTAACCACTTAAACAAGGGGAAACCTATTGGAATTATACATATTTCATGCAGAAATGAAGATTTTCTGACCATTTCCTCAAAGGTGACTTTTGGCGTGTGTGTTGCAGGGCTTTGAGGTAATACATATATGTTACATACACGCCAGGACTGACTATATGCCTACAAGAGAGCACTAACACCTTAGAGAGTGTGTGGCAGCCTTTTGAATACACAACTAAAATTCTGAATGGTAATGCTAACAGAATGTGTGCAAGATCGTCATATCATTTTCAGACATTATTTTGAGACTTGTACGTTGACCTTAGTCGCCCTAGCAAGACAAAGAACTAAAATAATCCGTTTTCTAAACAGTGCAGGATACGTGCAATGACAAGGCCCTTTGACCTCGCACAAATCAGGCTTAGATGGAAATGCACATGGAATGTTTGTCTGCCTTCCACAGGCTTTGGGAGCAGAAGCTCTGCCCACATTTGGGAGTGATGATACGAGAAGCTACAAAGGCGATCCCCCTCCCCCCCCACCATGAAGATTCAATGAAGGAGAAGCTATAAAGAGTGCTGGTGTTTTGGGGTGGACAGACACACGGACTGATTGATAATGGGACATGCTGAAGTGCTATCCAAAAGAAGACCTGATGACTTTCTAAGGTATTAGGAGATTGCTTGCATGGCAAGGCTTAAAAATAGTTAGGTCATTCTAGTAACTATTCAACCAATGCAATAACCATGAAGCTGATAACGTATGCAAATATTAGGTAGGGACTAGACTGATATGATGGCTGAGGTTATCATAATAATTACCATCATTATGATGCATAAGAGTTACGAGCAAGTAGTGTGTAATACATAATATTTCTTTGTAAAACACCAACAACTATGTGTTGCTACTGTTGCTACTGTTTCTAGGACAGGCTGGGAATCCATATTTATATACATTACACCCCCTGCAGCTGAGAGTTACTCGGACAGGATTGTTTGATTTTTAACACTCCATATCTGAATGAGCATAACTTGCTGCAGTGTGGCGTGAGAGACAACTCCATGTTCACAGTTTCTCTTTTTCTCCAACGAGGAAATGTTATGTGAAAATCCTCTTGCGGCTTAGGAAATCAATCCTGGTGTGCCTCCCGAGAAGTCAGATTCACAACAGTTTCTCTCTTTCACCTTCACACAGTCATATCTGCTGCTAAGGTCAGCAAACTTATAGGCTGTCCTCTGTCTTTTGACTATTATCATACTATATATGAATGGATTTTGAATGGGCTTAGGGTGTTGAAAGACACTACATTGAATGCATTATGGGTACCCAATTTCCAATTTCAGACTTTCAGAACAAAATCAAAGAGAAATGATTGTTTACCCTATCCTATGTTCACAGATATACACATATATCTCTAGGTAAGCAGAACAAAGCATAGCAAATCAACAACTGCACACTTCTATAGTTTTGATGGTAGTTTGCTGGCCTATCTTGTTCTGACTGGTTGATCTGGATTCTGCAGAAAAAAAGAGATCTCAGATTTTCTGCTTGTCAGTGGCAAAGAGCAAATTGGATATGTGGCACAGTGAGAGTCCTGAGTGTGGGGATACTGATTTGCAGAGGTTCAAATAGAGTCATTGTTAACCCTGGCATCCTTGGTATGTTTTCCCCAGACTTTTTGCCTTCATACCTCCGGCTTTACTGTTTTTGCTGACTTTGTTTTTGCTGGCTCTAAGAATCTGGGCACTTTACCACTGCTAATCAGTGCTACAGTGCATGTGCTCTATACTTAAAATATGGTAGCATTGGCTTATCCACAACTGGCATATTTAATTTACTTATAAGACTCTAGTAAAGTCCACTACATGTGCCCAGGGCCTGTACATTAAATGATTCTAGTGGAGCTGCAGCACTGATTGTGCCACCCATGTAAGTATCCCTTCAAACATCTCTGGCCTGCCATTGCAGAGCCTGTGTGTGCAGTTTTAAACTGCCATGTCGACCTGGCAAGTTAACCCACTTGCCACGCACAAACCTTCCTTTTTATTACACATAGGTCACCTCTAAGGTAGGCCCTGGACAGCCCATAGGCAGGGTGCAGTGTATTTAAAAAGTAGGACATATACTTTTGAGTTTTACATGTCCTGGTAGTGAAATACTCTTAAATTAGTTTTTCACAACTACAAGGCCTATATCTCCCATAGGATAACATTGGGATTGCCGTATTATATCTTATAAGTGTAATTTCAAAGTGGGAAGAGATGGGACCCCCAAATTTGGTGTCTCTGGAATCACAATTTAATAACACAACTTAACGTGAAGTTGGATTTTAAATTGCAATTCTGCAAATGGCACTTTTAGAAAGTTGCCATTTTTTACTGTAACCATTAGTTCATTCATTTCAATACGTGATTCAATTTTCATAATAGTATCAGAAAAGGACAATGAATTACATATTTTCTAAAATGTCTTTAAAAATCAAGTCAATGAGTTACTTTTAAACTTTATCACGGCGCTAATCGAGCGCAGTACAACATTTTCTTTCTAGCATAAAAAACTGCCCAAAAAAAACTTGACATACTACAACAAACCTCCATGGTAGACAATGATGAAATTAAATGAAAATTTATAAAGCGCAACATATACTCAGAGGTGTCTAGGCGCTACCTTCAGACAGAGAAGACTATGTGGAATTAGCGGAGGATCAGCATCTAAATAGCCAGGTTTTTTAGCCCTTTCTAAATCTTAACAGACTGGTTTCGTTCTTAAGTGTTAGTGGCATAGAATTCCAGAGCCTCGCCGTCGTAGCGGCAAAACTCCTGCCACCCCATCTCACTTTTCTTGCTCTGGGAATGACAAAGTTACCACTGACAGCTGATCTGAGGGATCATCTGTGAATGTAGGACTTAAGATGTAGTGATTGCTACTCTGGGCCTAGGCCATGCACAAGAGGGTGTTTAAAGTGGGCGTTTCAGGGCCTGAGTGTAGAGACAGACAGTGCTATAGTTTTTGTTGTTGGATGGGTGTTGGATGGGTGTCCGGGCAGAGCACTCATCCAGAAGCAGGAAGGTGTCCTGAACGGAGGTGCACAAAACCAAAGGGGATGATGATGGGGTTGAACATTGCAAGCACTCACCCCCAGTCAACTGATCTGGGTTTAATCCATCATCATTCTTTAGCTCACTCCGCCACCCCAGTTCAGACATGGCCGTATGCAAATCAGTCTGACCCTGTGCCTCATGAGAACAGACCAGCCCGAACTGCCAAGCCATGTCTTCCCTGGACCGGAAACAAGCATCCTGGAACCGGTTTCGGGCTCACAGCCCTCATCAGCCAGGCTATCTTGAATCCAGTGGCAAAGTGAGCAAGGGACCCACGTCTGGGCATATCCTGCCAACTTAGGGCGAACAACGCAAAACCAAAGGGGATGATGGACAGAGTGTTGAACATTGCAAGCATTCACCCCCAGTCAACTGATCTGGGTTTACTCCATCATCATTCTTTAGCTCACTCCGCCACCCCAGTTCAGACATGGCCATATGCAAATCAGTCTGACCCTGTGCCTCATGGGAACAGTCCAGCCCGAACTGCCAAGCCATGTCTTCCCTGGACCGGAAACAAGCATCCTGGAACCGGTTTCGGGCTCACAGCCCTCATCAGCCAGGCTATCTTGAATCCAGTGGCAAAGTGAGCAAGGGACCCACGTCTGGGCATACCCTGCCAACTTAGGGCGAACAACGCAAAACCAAAGGGGATGATGGACGGAGTGTTGAACATTGCAAGCACTCACCCCCAGTCAACTGATCTGGGTTTAATCCATCATCATTCTTTAGCTCACTCCGCCACCCCAGTTCAGACATGGCCATATGCAAATCAGTCTGACCCTGTGCCTCATGGGAACTTTCCAGCCCGAACTGCCAAGCCATGTCTTCCCTGGACCGGAAACAAGCATCCTGGAACCGGTTTGGGGCTCACAGCCCTCATCAGCCAGGCTATCTTGAATCCAGTGGCAAAGTGAGCAAGGGACCCACGTCTGGGCATACCCTGCCAACTTAGGGCGAACAACGCAAAACCAAAGGGGATGATGGACGGAGTGTTGAACATTGCAAGCACTCCCCCCCAGTCAACTGATCTGGGTTTAATCCATCATCATTCTTTAGCTCACTCCGCCATCCCAATTCAGACATGGCCATATGCAAATCAGTCTGACCCTGTGCCTCATGGGAACAGTCCAGCCCGAACTGCCAAGCCATGTCTTCCCTGGACCGGAAACAAGCATCCTGGAACCGGTTTCGGGCTCACAACCCTCATCAGCCAGGCTATCTTGAATCCAGTGTCAAAGTGAGCAGGGGACCCACGTCTGGGCATACCCTGCCAACTTAGGGCGAACAACACAAAACCAAAGGGCATGATGGACGGAGTGTTGAACATTGCAAGCACTCACCCCCAGTCAACTGATCTGGGTTTAATCCATCATCATTCTTTAGCTCACTCCGCCACCCCAGTTCAGACATGGCCATATGCAAATCAGTCTGACCCTGTGCCTCATGGGAACAGTCCAGCCCGAACTGCCAAGCCATGTCTTCCCTGGACCGGAAACAAGCATCCTGGATCCGGTTTCGGTCTCACAGCCCTCATCAGCCAGGCTATCTTGAATCCAGTGGCAAAGTGAGCAAGGGACCCACGTCTGGGCATACCCTGCCAACTTAGGGCGAACAACGCAAAACCAAAGGGGATGACGGACGGAGTGTTGAACATTGCAAGCACTCACCCCCAGTCAACTGATCTGGGTTTAATCCATCATCATTCTTTAGCTCACTCCGCCACCCCAGTTCAGACATGGCCATATGCAAATCAGTCTGACCCTGTGCCTCATGGGAACAGTCCAGCCCGAACTGCCATGCCAGAGAGTTGCAGAATTGCTGACTAATTGTAGGATTTTTTAGTTCAGCAAATTTGGAGAGTTTTTTCACAGTGGCAAATAATACTTTGGAACAACCATTAGCAGCTTTAATTTTCTCTGGATAATAGGAAGCTTTTTCTTCCAGGATTATGCTCTTGTAGATTTGAATAGAGGCTTTGTATTCACTTTTGTCATGAGCATTGTAGTCTAATCTCTATTTTCTATTGAGTCTCCGACACGCTTGTTTCTGAGCTTTCAGTACATCGTTGAACCAGATTTCAGGTGGAAAAGTCCTGGATCGCTGATGATTGTTCGGGGGAGCTAATAGCGTTGTTGCTTATTCAAGCCAAGAGTGGTAATTGGTAACCGCCTGGTGAAGATCAGGGGGAGTCTCGGGCAGAGATTGATTGAGTAGAGCATTAAGTTGCTTGGCTTTTATCTAATTCCAGGGACGGATAGAAGCTATTTTCTCAGGGTGCTTGAGGGATGTTTTATGTGGTAGTGAGATTTCAAACAAAATTACATTATGGTCGGAGCAGGTTAGAGGAAGAGAACTAGTCCATCTTAAATTGGGATTATCAAAAAAATCCCAATATAGTAAGCAGCAGTTGCTGAGCATCTTGAGGAGCAGTGAATTGCAAGGGCGTAGCTTAATCAGTGAGATTTGAGGGGTGTGAATCTTACATTTCCTAGCAAAAAAAGCAGTGGATCGCAAGGTTAATGGGTGAAATAACAGAAGTTTGAAATGAACTGTTCCCATAGGGATCAAGGTCAGTACTGATTTGTATTAGGTGGCCTTCTGGTGCTGATTTAGAGTTTGGCAGCTAGGCATTCTATTGCAGTGGTGAAAGAGTACCCTGTCCACCAAACTCAAGGTCCACTCACCCGATTTTAAGTCTGGTAGACTGCAAGTTTCACACTGATGGAATAAAATTTACTCCATCAGTGTAAAATGTCTTCCAATGGCCCAACTAAGGGGCCGATTCCGATTCGGGCCGGAAAACGTACCGACCGACTCGGAGCCGGAATAAATACCGACCGACACGTACCGGTGCAGCCCGACCCGCAAAGTACGATGAAAAGCGTGCTAAATCCGACCCGACTCATACGGAACACAAGCCGAGCGACCGAGCAGCGCGGAAAACAGCCATCCGGCCGGAAAAGCACGCGAAACGAACCGAACGACACGCACCAGGAAGAATCCCGAACGAAACGTACCCGCGAACGTCGACCCGCCAAGTACGATGCAACGCGTGGAAAACACGACCGAGTCGCACGGAGCCCAAGCCGCACGGCCGACACGCATTCAAAACTGCGAGCCGAAGCAAACCAAAACCCCGCGACCGACGCGTACGCAGCACAGAAAACAGCACAAACACAGCGTGAATGAATAGGAGAGGCTCGCACGAGACAACTGGAGGGTCAGACTCGGTCACAAGAACGTCTCCTACATGCACAAAAAGAACCAAGGAAAAAAAAGACACAAAAAAAGGCCAAACAAGCTATCACTAAGCAAATAAATACTGGGGGGGGAAACAGGGAACAAAGACACACCCACAACTCCACCCATATAAAGGACACAAATCCCTACCATGATCCTTTGCAAATTCTAATTACCTGCCAGCACTCAACACCAACAGACAGCAACCACACACACACGCACAGCTCATCCATCACACAAGCCACACACCAGCAGCACCACAACAAATAGCACCCTCACATACACCCAGCAAAACACACACTCACACACCCTCACTTGCACACCAACACACACATCACTCACCAGCACCACCCAACACCATGCCCCCAAAGAAGAATCACAAGTTCCTAGATAGTGAATTGGAAGTCCTGGTAGATGAGATCCTCAGGGTAGAGCCACAGCTGTTTGGCACATTGGTCCAACAGACACCCATGGCGCAGAAAACCAAGATGTGGGAGAGGATCGTCGACAGGGTGAACGCACAATCACCATGTTTGCGCACAAAGGTAGACATCCAGAACAGGTGGTATGACGTGCGCAGGAGGGTCAAGGAGCTGTTGAAGAAGGACTACATCTTGAGCCAACACACCGGCAGTGGCCCTCCTGCCAAACCAGTATACCTCAGGCCCTGGGAGGAGAAGGTGCGGGCCATCCTACCACCAGTGAGCGTCTATGGACTAGAAAACATCCCAGAGCCTGGTGAGTACACAACTAATGTACACAATATTGTGCCACAATACACACACATCACTGTCAAGGGAGAGTCAAACCATGCACCCTTAGCAAATACACACCAACCAAAACAGATCATCCCAAAATGTGTATGTCAGCCAGATAAACACAATACATGCCAGCTCATAGTGAAATGTAACTGTGTCATGACATGTACAAACCTAACAACAAATACAGCTAGGCAGTGGCACAAATATAACCAACAAACACAGTCAGACATGTAGCCACCACCACAACACCACCTCACAGGGAAGCTCACTGAAAGGAAGGAATACTGTGTATGCTGGGCAAGTCAGTGCAGCCAACAGCATCATGGGAGTCGTAGTCACAGAAATTGCCCACCCTCACAATGCGCACATCAACACCACCATGAACCATGCACACATCACAGGCAGTGCAAAACAACTGACAAGATGGCTGACACTGGCTACTGCTGTGGGGAGCACAAGGCCCTGCTGGCAACTGTGCACCAACAAACAGCACAACACCACTGCCTGACATCCTGAAAGCCAACTTGCACTCTCTGCAATGCAAGCACGTTGCATGGTGGGATATCTGGCTGGGTGGGAAGGAGGACTCACAGCACTGACCATAGTTACAAGCAGCTCACCTCACACACCCCCTCAACACAAACTCCACATAACCCACCTGGGAGAATGCAATGCCTCACATACCAAATGAAGATCCCACAAAGAACCACCACCCTGGGTAATGCTGTGTGAAGCACAGGGACACACCTGGGACTTGTAGCCAAACAAACGCAAGGACAACACTGTCAGCCTTCCTTTCAGCACAGGCACACTACCCCACAGGGAAGCAGAGTCAAAAGGAAGGAAGTACAGGCATGCTGGGAAGGGGGGTGTAGGCAATAGCATGATGGGAGTTGGAGTCACAGATACTGCTCACCCTCACAATTGGCCCATCAACACCACTCTGAACCATGCTCATATCACAGGGAGTGGATAAGGACTGACAAGATGGCTGACACTGGCTACTGCTGTGGGGAGCACAAGGCCCTCCTGGGAACTGTGCACCAACAAACAGCACAACACCACTGCCTGACATCCTGAAAGCCAACTTGCACTCTCTGCAATGCAAGCACGTTCCATGGTGGGATATCTGGCTGGGTGGGAAGGAGGACTCACAGCACTCACCATAGTCACCAGCAGCTCCACCCACACACCCCCCTAACACAAACTACACACAACTCACCTGGGAGAAAGCATTGCCTCACACACCAATCAAATATCCCACAAAGAACCACAACCCTGGGCCATGCAGTGTGAAGCACAGGGACACACATGGGACTTGTAGCAAAACAAACCCCAGGATAACACTGTCAGCCATCTTGTCAGCACAGGCACACAACCCCACAGGGAAGCTGAGTCAAAGGAAGGAAGCATGGGCATGCTGGGAAGGGGTGGAGGCAAAAGCATGATGGGAGTGGTAGTCACAGCTCAACATCCCCCACCCCCAAGGCCCAGCAAGCTCACACTGAAGCATGCACACCTCACAGAGAGTGTAAAGCCCCATCAAAGATGTCTGACACTGGTGCTCTGTTGTGGGGAGCACAAGGCCATGCTGGGAACTGGACAACAACCAACAGCAGGACACCACTGTCAGCCATCTTGCCATTGCTGTCACACCAACACACAGTGAAGTACACTCAAAAGGAAGGACGTATGGGCATGCTGGGAAGGGGGGTGGAGGCAATAGCATGATGGGAGTGGGAGTCACAGCTCAACATTCCCCCCCCATGGCCCAGCAAGCTCACACTGAAGCATGCACACCTCACAGAGAATGGAAAGCCCCATCAAAGATGTCTGACACTGGTGCTCTGTTGTGGGGAGCACAAGGCCATGCTGGGAACTGGACAACAACCAACAGCAGGACACCACTGTCAGCCATCTTGCCATTGCTGTCACACCCACACACAGTGAAGTACACTCAAAAGGAAGGAAGTATGGGCATGCTGGGAAGGGGGGTGCAGGCAATAGCGTGATGGGAGTGGTAGTCACAGATACTGCTCACCCTCACAATTGGCCCATCAACACCACTCTGAACCATGCTCATATCACAGGGAGTGGATAAGGACTGACAAGATGGCTGGCACTGGCTACTGCTGTGGGGAGCACAAGGCCCTGCTGGGAACTGTGCACCAACAAACAGCCCAACACCACTGCCTGACATCCTGAAAGCCAACTTGCACTCTCTGCAATGCAAGCACGTTCCATGGTGGGATATCTGGCTGGGTGGGAAGGAGGACTCACAGCACTTACCATAGTCACCAGCAGCTTCACCCACACACCCCCCTAACACAAACTACACACAACTCACCTGGGAGAAAGCATTGCCTCACACACCAATCAAATATCCCACAAAGAACCACAACCCTGGGTCATGCAGTGTGAAGCACAGGGACACACATGGGACTTGTAGCAAAACAAACCCCAGGATAACACTGTCAGCCATCTTGTCAGCACAGGCACACAACCCCACAGGGAAGCTGAGTCAAAAGGAAGGAAGCATGGGCATGCTGGGAAGGGGGGTGGAGGCAAAAGCATGATGTGAGTGGTAGTCACAGCCCAACATCCCCCACCCACATGGCCCAGCAAGCTCACACTGAAGCATGCACACCTCACAGAGAGTGTAAAGCCCCATCAAAGATGTCTGACACTGGTGCTCTGTTGTGGGGAGCACACGGCCATGCTGGGAACTGGACAACAACCAACAGCAGGACACCACTGTCAGCCATCTTGCCATTGCTGTCACACCCACACACAGTGAAGTACACTCAAAAGGAAGGAAGTATGGGCATGCTGGGAAGGGGGTGGAGGCAATAGCATGATGGGAGTGGTAGTCACAGATATTGGTCAGCCTCACAATTGGCCCATCAACACCACCCTGAACCATGCACACATCACAAGGAGTGGAAAACAACTGACAAGATGGCTGACACTGGCTACTGCTGTGGGGAGCACAAGGCCCTGCTGGCAACTGTGCACCAACCAACAGCAGGACACCACTGACTGACATCCTGAAAGACAAATTGCACTCCCTGCAATGGAAGCAAGTTCCATGGTGGGATATCTGGCTGGGTGGGAAGGAGGGCCAGATGTCAACCCAATACAACCAATGCAGACCATGTACACACCCCAACATTCACATGGAAATGCCCAAATAATGCAGGACAATGTGCTACACCAATATCAACCCCTGACTGTGACAACTTAGGACAATGCAATGTACAGGCCCGCATCCAGAGGCACAGTCACAACTGTCAGGTGTGTCAACCATTGATGCCTGCAGAAACATAACATACATTGTGTGTGTCTCCCTAAAACAGGTGATGATGGGGACACAGCAGCAGACGCTGAGGAGTCCCCGTCCCAGGCTCAAGAGGATACGGAGCTCATTGGTGTGGAACAGCCACTGCCCTCCTCGGATGAAGAAGACCAACCTGGCACCTCCGGAGCAAGTCATCATGCAGCACCAGCAGGACCACCAGCTGCACCCCCTGCACCCACCCCTCCAACGACTGTCAACACACATACCACCCCTGCCGACATGGAAAGACCAAGGAGCACCACCACCACCAGCACAGGGACCCTGGACCAACGTGGGGCCATGGACACCAACACCACCAACAACCCCCAAGGGGGCCCAGGGTCACCTGTACGTGCCACCTCAGGTACTGCACGTGTCGCCAGGGGTGGTGGGAGGGGTGGGAGACACAGGTCACTGATCGCATGGGGTCTGGACTGCATGATGACCCACAACTGGCACGCATATCCGATGCGTACCAGTCCAGCACCGGAGAGCTCAGCCAGGTAGTGGGGCTCCTCAGGGACATTAAACAGCAGCAGGCTGCCCATCATGCCCGCTTGGACTCACACATGTCCCGCGTGGAGTCCAAGTGGGACACACTGCAAGAGATGACAGCGGTGCATAGGGACATACTACAATGCCTCCGCCAGATGAGCAGCAACCAGTCAACACCTCCCTGTGTGCCCACAACATCTGCTGCTAAAATAACTGCAACTGCCACAGGGAGGGAGGATGACTCTGGCGGAGAGTCCCTGCACCGCAGCAGCCTGCACTTGAGGGTCCCCCCCAAAGAAGAGGGGCCGTCCGAGGAGGGGCAAGTGAGAGGCCGATGGCCATGTGCAACCCCCAGGAAGCCTAAACCTGTTCTGGATAATCACCTTTGTGCGCAAACTGTTCACCCTGTTGACTGCAACACAACTCTCCCACATGACATGGGGAGCTCAAGTTGGACCAATGTCTCAGATGACTGTGGACTTTACTCTGGACATTTCTGCTACCAGGACTTCCAAATCATCTAGGAACTTTGGATTGCAATCACAATGTACAGCACCCACCATCCTGTGCACTATACTCACACATGTATGTCAATAAACTCACTAATACACCATACTTGCCTCTGTTGTGATTCCTACGTTGTCTCTGAAGTGGCGATGATGATCTGGGAAATGACACTGTGCATGCTAACTGCTACAGCAAGTACAACACCGGCATGTGAGTCATGGCGATGTCACACATATGAGGGAGGCACACCACCAGGGCTACACAACACATACACAACATGGGCATCTGACTCATCGCCTACACTGATGTTGCCAGGAAATACGTTGCATTGCACAGACCCAACACCTATTCACAGTCTGTGTTAACTAGCCCACTGGTGCAGTAAGCAAATGTCAGTCAGATGTGTGACCACAGACAACGCACATCACAAAGTGAAGCACAGGTTTATTACACATTTGCAACATGTTGTAACCACCACAGATGCAAGGTAATCCCACCTGGCAGCGGGCACACAGTCAACAAGTATAGAAGGAAGGAAGTCCATGGGTGTGGTGCACATCACCTGTAGGGACACGACAGCTACCACCCTGGAAGTCGAATCACGGTGTCGGGGGATCACAGTTGACCAAACGACTCTGAAAGTACCCTGTGAAGGACAGAAATGACACACAGTCAAAAGCACTGAAGAACAGGACAGAACTGCAATACTCATGCCCAATACATGTCACAAGATACCCACCCAGAACCAAATTAGCATGTCAACACTGTTGGGGAGTACAGACTACCTGTAAGGACACATCGCTACACGCATACAGTCATGTAGCACATGCACACACTCAAACAGCACCAGAGCACCACCAACACATATCATGCAAACTCACATCAGTTACATGACATCTCGGGATACTTACATTCAGCTGAAGAAGTTGGTGATGAGCTGTGTGCGGACATCACCCTCATCATCATCATCATCATCATCATCACTGGCATCGTGGTCCAGGCCAGGATCCTCCACAGGTGGCGGATGTTGGTCATCGTCATCCAGGATGAGAGGCAACTCCTTCCGCACTGCCAGGTTGTGTAGCATGCAGCAGACGATGACAATCTTGCACACCTTTGCCGGGGCATAAGGGAGGGACCCTCCTGTCTTGTCCAGGCAGCGGAAGCGGCTCTTCAGGAGACCAAATGTCCGCTCAATAACTCTCCTCGTCCGACCATGTGCCTCATTGTAGCGCATCTGGGCTGGTGTCACAGGGTTCCTGAGGGGCGTCAGCAACCACGGCATGTTGGGATATCCGGAGTCACCTACATACAGACAATTGCACATTAGCTGAGTTGGAAAAGAGGGTGGGACACTACATTGCAGAACACACACAATGGTACAAAGTCAGTACACACCAACAAGCCAGGCACGCTGGTTCCGCATCTGTGACATCATCCTCGGGATGCGACTACTCCTCATCACGTAGGCATCGTGTGCAGAACCGGGGAAACGGGCACACACGTGTGTGATGGTCATATCTGCAAGACAGACCACCAGTGCATTGACCGAGTGGTAGTGCTTGCGGTTCCTGTATGCCTGCTCCTGGGCCTGTGGTGGTACCAAAGCCACATGTGTCCCATCAATGGAGCCAATGACATGCGGCATCCTCCCCAGGGCATAGAAGTCACTCTTCACGCCAGTCAGTTGCTGGAGTCTAGGGAAATAGATGTACTGGTTCAGGTATATCAACATAGCCTCCAATACATCGCGGAGCACACGGCTGAACATGGTCTGTGACATCCCACCAGCAGTCGCCAGAGTGTGTTGAAAGGTACCGGTGGCAAAGAAGTGTAGGGCTGCCATCACCTTCACCTTGGGGGTCAGCGCTGTAGGATACGGCCGGCCAGGTTGCAGGTGTGGTGCCAAGCGCACTGCCAAATCATCAATCAGCTGCCTGGTGAAGCGGTACCTTCGGATGCTGTCACGTTCCACCATCGTTGCCAGGTCAGGGAATGGTCTATGGACAGCTGGTGCCCTGCAGTGCATAGGTGAAGAAAGAAAGATTGTCAGTCCCCCCACATATGTGGCATTGAACACACTCAATATCACATGATACATCATTATGAGGCACAAGTACATGATGTGTGCAGTTCCGTAAGGATATGTATGGCACATACATGGCCAACATCCAACATCACAGTTCAACAAGTGGCATCAATAAGTCCCAGGTTGTGCCATTGGGTATCATGAGGACGTGTCACATTTCCCATCTCCTGCTGCCACGTTACAAACACACCCCACAGTGACATGTGAGGACAGATGTGCCCCAGGCATCACAGCCCAACGACAGGTAGATTCCCAGGGACCCTGTATTGCCACATGGACACTGGCATGACATGGCGTATCATGTATACACCACAGCAAAACAACCATGACCCCCACAGGTAGTGGTCCCTGTTGCCTCGGCAGGACAGACATGGACGTCTGTGACACACACACGCACAACATCAAAGTCCATGCACAAACAACGTGGATGTGGAGACTGTCTCCCATTGTGCACATGAAATCAGAGACATTGTAAACACAACATGCACACAGACTGCGGAGGACCATCACTATTGTGCCAATGGGTCAGCCTGGGTTAAACATACCGTCCCACATGGGACTCAGGGGGCATGTGACATGACATACACATACACCACCGTGAAATGTGACCATGCCACATGCTCAGATATGAACAGTTGCACATCACAGTGTTCATGTAACGAAACACCAAGGATACTGTCCCCATGAACACGTGCACAGCCTGGGGGTGGCTGCCCCAAGTGACACCCACAGAACAACATGTTCACCCCCATACACGGAATAGGTAATGCAGCCTTACATGCCTTAGGATACAGTTTGGACAGGCTGTGGTGTTGTAGGTGTGCCCCTCACTCCCTGGGAAGTATATGTGGCTGGCATATGTTCACCTGTGACAGGCATGGTGACATATGCCAGTGACATGTACAGGGACGCGTTGGACAGCAATGGACCGATCGGTGCGCACACATTGGCCATTGCATTCAATGTGTGCTGGTACGCATTGTATTTGCAATACGCGTTGGACAGCAATGGACCGATCGGTGCGCACACATTGGCCATTGCATTCAATGTGTGCTGGTATGCGTTGTATTCGCAATACGCGTTGGACAGCAATGGACCGATCGGTGCGCACACATTGGCCATTGCATTCAATGTGTGCTGGTACGCGTTGTATTCGCAATACGCGTTGGACAGCAATGGACCGATCGGTGTGCCCGGCCGGCCCATTGCAATCAATGTGTGTGGGTACGCGTTGTATCCCGGGTACGCCTTGAACAGCAATGGACCGATCGGTGTGCCCGGCCGGCCCATTGCAATCAATGTGTGCGGGTACGCGTTGCATCCCGGGTACGCGTTGAACAGCAATGGACCGATCGGTGTGCCCGGCCGGCCCATTCCAATCAATGTGTGCGGGTACGCGTTGTATCCCGGGTACGCCTTGAACAGCAATGGACCGATCGGTGTGCCCGGCCAGCCCATTGCAATCAATGTGTGCGGGTACGCGTAGCATCCCGGGTACGCGTTGAACAGCAATGGACCGATCGGTGTGCCCGGCCGGCACATTGCAATCAATGTGTGCGGGTACGCGTTGTATCCCGGGTACGCGTTGAACAGCAATGGACCGATCGGTGTGCCCGGCCGGCCCATTGCAATCAATGTGTGCGGGTACGCGTTGTATCCCGGGTACGCCTTGAACAGCAATGGACCGATCGGTGTGCCCGGCCGGCCCATTGCAATCAATGTGTGCGGGTACGCGTTGTATCCCGGGTACGCCTTGAACAGCAATGGACCGATCGGTGTGCACCCATTGGCTATGGCCTGGCCTGGCAACGGACGCGTTTTCAAATTTTGAACGAGTCTGATGCTGGAAATTCAGTTGGTCACCCACAACAATGTTGCAAATTCATGGGTGTCATGAAGTTGAACTTTTGAAGGATGCTGTGGGCGTGTGTAAGTGGTGCAATTCCATGGATTGGCCAGATTCAGAAGATGCTAACTACTTGGACCTATCACTTTCGACACAGCGGACAGTAACTGCCTCTGCAGCACACATATAATGCTGGCTGTTCCCCTGAGAGCTCACTTGCCTGCACTACATGCTTCAGGACGACATCTGCCACCACCACTGCTGCTGAATCTGCACCCTCTGGACCCTGCAATGGCACGTACTGTGGAGAGAGCCCCAGCCTTCAGCACTGAGGAAAACCAGGCCCTGCTGGACAGCCTCCTTCCACAGTACAGCAAGCTGTATGGGAAAGCAGGGGAGCAGGTGAGTGTTCTGTCCACTGCCTTCCTAAATGTGCATGTTGTCTGACTAGCAAGGCTAACAGTCTGCACGCCACTGGCTAGCAGGCTCACTGAGTAGTTGTCACCCCCCATAGTGTGTAGTTACATGCACTGGACAGGTATAGTGCAGTGACAGTGCATTTAAACAAGGTTTTACTTCCCAAGCAATGATACCATGCAGTTACTGCTGGCATACTGTCCATGGCCATCTTTGCACTGCCTGTGTACATCATGTGCCCCTGTGATTGAGACATGTATACACAACTGTGTAATGCACGGATATGTTGCATGTGTAGTAATATCATTCTCACTTTGTCATCCTCACAGGTTGATGCCCACCATAAGCAGAAGATATGGCTGACCATCGTCCGGGCAGTGAGATCCGTGGGGGACTACAAGCGCCGGATCCGCAACTGCCAGAAGAGGTGGCAGGACCTTCGGTGCTGGACCCGGAGGATCGCACGGGTCCAGCTGAAGCTGTTGCCTCCTCGCAGGAGGGGCGGACACCGGACCCTGACCCCCCACATGCTCAGGATCCTGGCGGTGGTCTTCCCTGATCTGTATGGGCAGCTGAAGGCCAGAGAGCAGCAAGGAGGGGGTGAGTCCATGACTGCATTGTGAACTTTGTCTGCCATGCTATGTGCCCTCCTCTGGCCTGGTTAAACTTCCACAGTACATCAATCATGTGGTCCAGGACCCATGTCCCTCAATTGTGCACTGCCCACTCCTCATCTGATACCCAGTTGTGGCCCTTGCAGTCAGGGAATTGTGTCACTTGGGTACTGTGTCCTTGCAGTTTGCTTGACTCAAGGTGGGGGACAGCATCTGTTCCTCTAACTCTGTGGTGGGCATCATGGGTGGGTCCATTGCTTACACAATGCCTGTGTTCTGACATGTAATCTGCGTGTCACTTTGATATGTGGTCCAATTGCTGAGCTGATCCACCACATGTGCCTGGGGTATCTGGCACACACCCATGCTGCGGGTGGGAACAATGTTTGGGCCCCAGGAGTGTGTATATTATGTGTGTCACACATACTTAGCCAGCTGCCTACTGTCCAGGGCTCATCCCTCATTCATGTGGGGCAGGACAGTCATGCCTACTCCAGGCCATACAATACACTCTGTACTCCCACTCCCGTGTATCAGCTGACACGTTGTGCTCAGTGATATGTCCCCTCAGGTGTCTGCCTCTGTGTCAGTGTGCTGTGGCTTCGTTGTCAGGACTGCTGGGGTGTTTCTCGGTTGGGGCTCAGCATGCCACCGGAGATGTGACCATAGGAGACGATACTTGTGTGACACATAGGTGTTTGAACACCTGACCGTGCAGATTGGGGTACGCGAATGTGAAGTCCATGCAGCTGTTTCCCATTCACAGCAGATTGTGAGGTGCTCAGGTTCAGAGGGTTGTGTTACAGGTCTCCCATATGTCCAATCGGTTTGACCTGGACAGATAAGGGTTCAGATGATGTGGTGTGTGGGGGATGTACATGTGCACTTGTCCTGCTCCAGGACTTGCATTCCCCATGACCTACTATTGTGACACAGTGCAGACTGTTGTTGTGTGGCTGCCCTGCCCATGTGACTGGAGACAGTGATGTATGACTTAGCAGGCATGCCTGTGCCATGGCATGTGACTTCCTATGGGTGATCCTGCAGGGGAGTGACATGTGCTAGATGCACACCATAGTGGCAATGGCTATCAGCACATGGGTGCATCGTGGTGTCTGTTGCTGGTATGCATCACATGCATTTCATATATCTGATTCTGGGCATCACTTTCATCCGGGCACCTGTACTGACTCAGTGGCAAGAGTTGTGATGTGTGAATGTTCACATGCTTCCCCGTGTTCTCTGCACCGTCCAACTACTGTGTAGGTGGTGCATGTGTCCACACTGGGGTATTGCCAGCCAACGGACGCCAGACAGATGGGTGCAAGGCCAGGTGGGATGTGAGTGCCATGGTTGACGATCAGACTGACAATTGGCTTCTCCTATTCTGTTTGTGGAATTTTAGCAATGTCCAACTAAGGATGCCAGGCCTTGCTCTGTATTGTGCTGTACTTACTGTGGTGTGTGCGTTCGGTGCAGGTGACTGATGTCTGTCTGTTTCCCTATTGTTTGCAGATACATCCACGGCCACAGGAGGGGACAGCTCCACGGACCAGGAGGAGCCGCAGAGCCAGACTGGGTCAACAGCCGAGGAGTGGTCGGAGGGACCCAGTGGCACGGAGGGCGAGGGGAGCCACACCGAGGAGTCCTCAGCACCATCCACCTCAGCTGAGGACCACAGCAGCTCGGAGGATGACTCCCTTATGGAGGCGGGTGTCAGCAGCCACCACACCCCAGCTAGTGTTGCTGTCCCCGCCACCACCACCACCACCGCCCTCCTATCGGCTCCCATTCCCGAGGTCCGTGGAGGCTCCCATGTTCGGGAGCGTGTCTCCTTCGGGCCAGGCACCCCACCCCCTGCCCCTTGTCCCCTGCTGCCCTGAGTGAGGAGTCTGTGTACCTCCTTCGCCAGCTCCATGTAGGGCAGACAGCGATGCTGAGTGTCCTCCATGCCCACACCACTCTGTTGACTCAGCTGGTGTCGTTCATGGAGGGTATCTCATCGGGCATGTCTGCCCTACAGAGGGGCAATAGGTCCATGGACTCCTCCCTGACAGCAGCAGTGTCCCTCCTCCAACAGTCCCTCACCCCTCCTGCCTCTGCCCCATCCACACTCCCCAGCACCTTACCTGTCCCAAGCACACACACACCGGCACAGGCACACACCAGCACAGACACGAGCAGCACACACACACACACGCCACAGACAAGACGCACACGCACGCACAGGCAGGGGACTGAAACCACACTCACAGGGGATGGGGCCGAGTCACACACACACGCATCCACGAGCACTGCGCAGTCCACAGTTGCCTCTCCCTCCAAAGCCCCCTCCGTTGCCTCACCTGCAACCCCAAAGACCCAGCGGCTCTTCCTCAGTGACCTCGGCCTCTTCCCTTCCGATCCAGCTGATACAGCATTCAGGGGGAAGAGGAAGCCCACCCACATGGAGCGGAGTACCCCTCGCCACCGGACACCCTCCCCCAGGCGCAGACTGACTGACGCACCCATCCACAAGTCCCCCCGGACCCGGAACAGCAAGACCCCGTGCCGCCCTCCAGCTCAGGCACCAAGTCTCCTTCCTCCATCCCTCAGGCCCCCACTCCACAGGTGCCCCCACCACACCCTGCCCCAGGTTCCCCCACCCACAGATACACCATCCCCAAAAGTATCAGGCCTTCTCCCCCTGCCACTTGCTCTTCCGGCCCCACACCCCCTCTGCGCTTGTCTGTGCCATTGGTGTGGAGACGGTGTCCTCCCCCTCTGTCCTGCCCACCTTACCTGATCCCCATTCTCCTCCCCTGGAGGTAGGCACTGCAGTGGAGTCCACTACCACCCTGTCTGACTTGGACACTGCAGTGGGGAACCTGTCCACTCCATCTGCACGGTCCCCTGCAGTCTTGCCGGCACCCACACCATCAGAGTCATGCCCCCCACTTGTGCCGGCACACACCATGTCAGACACCTCCACTCCAGTTGTCAGTGGCTCTCCAGCACCCACCACCCCTTCCCTGCCTACTTCTGGTGAGCCATGATCCTGTCCCTGCGGTGCCTGGCCTGCCCCCCGTATGCCCCTCCGAGGGGATTGTCCCTGGCTTTCATCAGTGCAGGCATGCGTAGGGTGACATCTGCCACTGTCACCCTGTTTTGACTTTCAAGTTGGGCTGGCCATTGGCCTTTGTTAACATTTGTGCTGGACATCAACTGTTAGACCCACATATGCTGAATAAAGCACCTTTCTGTTCTCTAGTGCTTTTGCTTCTGATGTACATGTTGTTGATGATGCTAACCATGCCCTTGCTGCAGTGATGGTGATATTTGGTCTCATAATAATGAAGTGTTACTGTGCAGGAACACATGTGGTCCAGGGGGAATATGTCCTATCCTGTGGTGTATCCATGTCATCCTTAGCAGCATCTGAGGGTGTCATGTGTTCAATATTTGGCAATGGGATTTCCTACTTACATTAGCAATTTCACATCTGTGGCTTCCACCCCTGCACATCTGTTGTGCCTGCCATTGTTCAATTCGTCTACTTCCCTGACCGTGTGGCCATCTCCACTGGACATGCAGGTTTGGGCATCAATTGGGAAGGACTCATCTGTGTTGTCAGTGCAACATTGCTATACAAGTGTGTTGGATCAGTGCTGATGATTTCGTTGGCACTCCCATGACCAGGCTGATGTGACGGGAGCATTCATTTGGTGCTAATTGTTGAGTGTGTGACCAAGTGCTCAGCTGACATGATGGAGCCCTACTGAGGCAACATATGGCACAGCTTTCTTCACACAGGAGTGGAGTCCCCTCATGGCAGTGTGTACTCCTGTGACATTGCCTGCGCCCAAGGTGTGTGTTATATGAGCATGTCTGTGTGTTCACTTCCGTTTAGCTGTGCATGCTGGGATCCCTAGTGTTGTACCTGTTTGTGATGCTTGCTGAGTTGACCTATGTACCCCCAAGTCTTCTCCCTGGATTCTCTGTGATGTGGGTGCATGGCACATTACTGGTCATCAGGGTGTCACCCATAGGTGTGTTTGCTGTCAGGGCTGAGTTTGTGTGCAGACGCAGATGGGTCACAGTCAGGATTCCCCTTGGCACTTGTTGTTTACACCTGTCATGTGATTTCCAGTTTGTGTTATCTTTCAGTGATTGTGATATGTTGTGTGTGTGACTGCTGGCACTCCTCAGGGTCCGGGCTGCAATGTTGGTAGTTGTCTATGTGTGGTCTTTGTGGGTGTCCTTGGCTTCTTCATTGGTGTGTGACTGTGGCTGGGATCCCATTGGTTGGTGTGGTATTGCCGTCATGTCCATGTACAGCGTAGTGTGCAGTGTGTCAGACATTCAGGAGTCTTGTTGAGTGGCCATGTGTGATGTGTTTCTGCACCTTGGTTCCCACCCACCACCCTGGGATTGTCATGGGTGCATGTGCAATGTCACCAGGGCATGTGTGCTTCACTGCTGCACATTGTTGGAGGTCGAGGTGTGTGGTGTTGAGTGTGTGCAGATGAGAGTTGTTGCCCGGCTAGACCCCTGCCTCCATGTTGGCCTTGGCTTACTGGCCGTGCTGATTGATTTGTGCTTGTGTAGGTGTGATGGTAGTTTGTTGCTCAGGACACATGACTGTGGTTCACAGTGTGAACGACATCTAGCTTTGTCATCACAGTGGGATTGTAATGCAGCCCAGGGTCCCCACATTGTGGGGACCCTGGGGGTAGTGCTGTGGTGTGTCTGTGTCTTGCTGTGTCAGTTGCTGTTCCTACATGCTTGTGTGACATGTGTGATTTGTGCTCCCTCTCATCTGACAATGCCTGATTGCCCACATAGGGTATTTGGATCCATGAGTTACCTTTGTGTGGCACTGTATGCACATCTGTGTAATTGGTATTCAGGCCTCCTCATGTGTTGTGTGGTTGCCTGGGGACACTGGCACCCCCTCACCTGTTATGTTTGATGTGCAGTGTGGGTCTGCCTGTTTGTGTTTGTGCATCTGCACCACTGCATTGGCATATCTTTGGTGTGCCATTGGCTGTATGTTGTTTGGTGGGTTTCCCCTGCTGTCCCTGGGACTCCTAGGTCATCGGTCAGCACAATGATCATGGTTTGTGTGTCCCATTGCTGCCATGGTATGGTTTCTGTTCACCTCACATCTACAGTCTCCACAGGGTATCTGCATTTGTGTGCCCATTGGTGCAAATATGTGGGTCTGCATTCTGATGGTCACTTCTGTCATTGTGTCATTGATGAATGTTGACAGTGTCAGCCCCCATGGGTGTTGTTTGTCTGCACATGGCCAAAGGTATGTCTTATTTGCACTGCAGTATTTGCCTCCCCCAATCTATGTTGCAATGGGACACATGCACTACTTTGCCACTGATGTGTTTTATGTTCTGTGACCAGGAATCATCCATGCAGTTTGGCAGTTGCAGCTTTTTCTTTGTCAACACTTGCATTCTGGTCACTGTGATGATGGGGGTTTAGGCCCCATTGCCACAATGTTCAAATTGTGCTTCAGCTATGGAACCCACACTTACCTTTTGGTCACTGTGATGATGGGGGTTTAGACCCCATTGCCACAATGTTCTGAATGTCCTTCAGCTATGGGCCCCCACACTTACATTTTGGTCACTGTGATGATGGGGGTTTGGACCACATTGCCACAATGTTCAAGATGTGCTTCAGCTATGGACCCCACACTTACCTTTTGGTCACTGTGATGATGGGGGTTTAGACCCCATTGCCACAATGTTCTGAATGTGCTTCAGCTATGGACCCCACACTAACATTTTGGTCACTGTGATGATGGGGTTTTGGACCCCATTGCCACAATGGTCATGGCCTGCTTGCATTGTGGGGGCCACACACATATATGTGTGGCACATGTGATGGGGGTCACATTGTATGTTCAAAGTCATGTTCAGTGTTGTAGCCATTTGACGCAGTCTACACACGCTTGTCATGGTGTTGGGGGATATCTTTTTCTTGCATTCCCTAGGTTGTGGTGTGCTGGTTGTGTCATGCATTGTCCATCCTATGAGTGGGGGTGGTGTTGGTGGTAGGCATCCAGCCCCCATGGGTAGAGGTGGTAGTAGTGGTAGGCATCTGGCACCCCTGGGTAAGGGTGGTAGTAGTGACAGGCATCCAGCCTCCCATGGGTAGAGGTGGTAGTAGTGGTAGGCATCTGGCACCCCCTGGGTAAGGGTGGTAGTAGTGACAGGCATCCAGCCTCCCATGGGTAGAGGTGGTAGTAGTGACAGGCATCTGGCACCCCCTGGGTAAGGGTGGTAGTAGTGACAGGCATCCAGTAGTATATACTTGGTGGTGAAGGGCAGTTCTTTTTACTGCCCTTCACCACCAAGTATATTAAAAAAAATGTGTTTTTGCAAAATAAAAAACCTTGGAAAAGTTTGACGGCTGTCTATCATGTTTGATGGAGCCATCACCCTTTTCCTACAATGATAGAAACCACCATGACTTTTGTTCCTGCCAATGTATAGCAATGTCCATGGGGCCAGCGGTCATCTCTACATTATGTTGGCAAAGTAAATGCAGAGTGGCAGACGTGAAGTCCTCTGCCATCCTGTCTGCCTTTACTTAGTCTGCCAAACCCTAAATCAGGCCCTCCATTTACTGTGGCACAGTGAGTGAAAAATGATGGTACGGAATGCCACCCAAGTGATTGCCTGTGGTTAGACTTTGTGCAAGCATTCATTCTATCACTTTTTGCGTAATGTATTAACAGTAGTATGCCTGTAAAAATATATTTCATTTCCTGATCAAAAATTGAACAATTTAAACATCTGAGTGAAATCAGGACAACACAGACAAAACAGACCCAACTCAGGGCCCCCAGACCTAACTACCAAGCCAAGAAACGTATATTCGGTGGGTGTCACACTCCAAACCCCCCCCCAGCAGTGGTGTAACGAAACTGGAGGGGGCCCCCCTGCAAGGTACGTGGAGGGGCCCCCTCCAGCTCAATCAGGAGCTCTCCGGTCGGAGTACTGTGCTGAGGGGGCCCCCTGGAACTTGGGGCCCCCCTTCACGGCCGGGGCTGCAGGGGCCTGTGTTATACCCCTGCCCCCCAACTGAAGCTACTCCCCTGGCAGGAATGTTTTCACTGCCATGCAGGAACATATTTTGCTGATTTTTTATTAAAAAAAAAAGCTCAGCACTTTCCGGGGTTGGTAATTTTAATATTCCCTTTGACATTTACATAGAGGAGCATAGCTTCGGGGGGGGGGGGTTGGGGTGTTACACCCCCCTGATAAATGTATTATTTGACAAATAGTTCGGTACAGGAGCTTTCAGACTCCTGGTGGCCAACGACGCTGGGAGCAGCCCCGGCACCCACCGACCCACCGACCACGCACGCAACCTGGGAGTCATCCTCGACTCAACGCTCTCCATGGCCAAGCAACTCAACGCAGTCTCCTCCTCCTGCTTCAACACCCTCCGCATGCTTCGCAAGATCTACAGGTGGATCCCGACAGACACAAGAAGAACAGTCACCCAGGCCCTCGTCAGTAGCAGACTGGACTATGGGAACGCCCTCTACGCGGGAGCCCCGGCCAAGCTCATCAAGCGACTGCAACGCATACAAAACGCCTCCGCACGACTGATCCTCGACGTACCACGCCACAGCCACATCACCCCCACTTGAGGAACCTGCACTGGCTCCCCGTCGACAGGAGGATCACCTTCAAACTCCTCATCCACGCACACAAGGCACTCCACAAAACTGGCCCAGCCTACCTCAACAGACGACTCTTCTTCTACGTCCCCAACCGCCAGCTCCGCTCCGCCGACCTCTCCCTCGCCACCGTCCCTCGCATTCGAAGAACAACCACCGGCGGCAGATCCTTCTCACACCTCGCCGCCAAGACCTGGAACACCCTTCCACTAAGCCTACGACAGACCCAAGACCTGCTGACCTTCAGGAGGCTACTCAAGACCTGGCTGTTCGACCAGTAGCAGCATCCCCCCCCCCTTCCCTCTCCCCAGCACCTTGAGACCCTCGCGGGTAAGTAGTGCGCTCTACAAATTCTGTGATTGATTGATTGATTGAGTCAGGTATGGTAAGGTGTCTGTTGGATTTCACCTGGGATTTTTAAATACTCACTCAGAAAAACACACACACACACACACTTCTGTTTTGAAGGTCTTAAAACCTGGGTATTTTACAAAATACTGTGTTTTAAGTACCCCTCACAATCTGCACCTCTTTCCATTGGCCTTTAAGCCCCCCCCGTATGCGCTGCTTCTCAAATAATAGTTAACATGATATGCCAGCGTGACTGTAGGAAACTCTGAAGCTCAACCCCAACAGTCTTACTGAACAGGGAACGCCCCCGTTTACATAGCCGTACATTATTTTGACTGCATAGGAAAATCATGTTGCGGTTGTAAACACGTCAGGTATTTATAGGAACAAAATCAAGGAAAATGTACTACATCTTACTAATATTGAACAAATACACTTATTACTAACGTATCAGAAATGCAGGAACAGTTGAAAATCCAAGGCTAGCAATAAAATGCAATAAAACGTCAGGAACACCAGGCATTATGGGCATCACCCTACAAAAGTAGGCCACACGGAGTGGCTTCTAGAGAAACTTAATTTATTTTTAAAGTTTGTAATTGTCTATCTCGGTATGAAGGTTTCCCTTCTTTTGCTCTGAAACACAGTGACAATTTTAAACCTTTGGTTTGTAGCGATTTATGAAGAGGAAACAGCTGACACAGTGATTGAATTTCTAATTTCCACAGAACAATGCATATCTTTCAGGATAACAGAGAGCTATTTTCAATTGGGTATTTTATGGCCATTAACTTTAAAGTGTCTATTTAAGTTAAACAGTGGAATTATCTTCCTTTCTTTTGAGATTTTAAAAGGCACAGTGAATTAAATGACAGTCTGTGGGAAGAATGACTACAGCCAGCCTGGAGTGCTACCTTTGTCTGAAGCACATCACGTTTTACTTCAGTCTAGTCTTGATTATATGAGGCAAATCTCATTTCCGCCTTTCCCTTCATGTATTTTTTCATTCAGTAAACTCTATTCTGTCCAATAATTATGGGCGTGTGGCATGCATATATTTTCAAGGGTGGATGAACAGCAAATGGTGTAGATTAGATTTGTTTAGCTTTCATTATTATTGGTCCTGCTTTTGCAAATTAGACGTACATCTCGCAAGCCTGTGAATCTGTTTGAACCCAATCTTCTTCTGCCTTCCTGTTTGCGAATCTGTAAGGCATGAGGTGTGTGTTAAAGGTCTTGTTAGAAATTGGGTTATTAGTTTAGGAGGGTGAGAGCCCCACTCAAGTAATACTCACAGTCCTTGTAGGGCAAACCACAAAAGTCACTTAATCAATCCGTGCTTAACCCTCTGGTAGTGTGGTACAAAACAGTCAGGCTTAACTTAGAGGCAATGTGTAAAGTATTTATGCACCTCTCAAACAGTAATAAAGTGAAAACACAACACAAGCAGAAACCCAGACCAGGTTAGAATTATAGAGGATATGTGAATAAATACAAAGGCATCAAAGAAACAAAAATCCAATCAATAGAATCAGAGCTTCGAGGTTTTTAAATTTTACGTAGAAAATAGCATCAAAAGGTGTGCAGCACCAACTGCAGGTATCTGTTCGCGTGGGACCGGGACCGACCATGATGGAGCACATGTGGCCTGCTGGAAGTGGTACCTACTGTCCTTGTGGAAGGGGTACAAACAACCAACCAGGAGATGCATGGTACTACAATGTGAGGTTCTGCTTCACTCTGCGTCAGATCCACTGAGACCACTGACCAGGGGCTGTTTGGTGCTGCAATGTGAGGCCTTGTGTTGCCCTGTGCTGTTGTGCATCAAAACTGCTGAAGCTTTCAATCAGGAGCTGCAAGGTGCTGAGATGCGAGGCCATGTGTTGTTCTGCGCTGAGCTGCATCAGGTCTACTGAAACCTGCTGACAAGGGAGGGGTATACTTTGACTCCAGCCAAGGGTACTGGCCCTTTAGCACAGCAGTTAGGGGGGGTCAGGACTCACTCCCACAGAGGCAAGCAGAGGGTACCAGGTCAGGGCTAGTTGTGTCTGGTCAGCTGGAAAGCAGGCAAGGCCTCTGGAAGCTAGTTGTGTTGCTGTAACTAAAACAGGTCAGCCAATTGACACATGGAGTCACTTCTGTGGACCGGGATTAAAGGAAAGCAGGTCTAGTCTTCCTTCTTCACACAGCAAGGCAGTCTTTCTTCTGAATCGTCTCAAGTTCACAAGTGTTCTGATGAGAGGTTCTGAGGTTGCCTCTTTTATGTCCCAGCCTGTGGGTAGAGTACACCCCCAATGTCTAACACTAAACTGGTTCTGGTCAGTTCTTCTCTTTCCCTTGAGCTTGCATCCAACTTGGCTAGTAGAACTAAAGACTGACAGGCTCAGGTGTGAGCTGCATTTGCCAGTGACAGAGCAAGCATCTTCTGAAGTTTGGGAAGGGCTGCATTCAACCCTCATGCTACTCTTTGAAGCTCAGGAAGGGCTGGTAACAACCCCCACGTCATCCTGGTTGGGAGAGGAACACCCTTCCCCACACCCAAGGCCCTTTTGTCTCCTGTATGGAAGGAATACACATCACACCACAAGAGACACGTCTTGGAGTCCTAGACACTGACAGAAAGGAACATTTGGTTTAGCCAGGAAAATGCCAGCTTTCAAAAAGTATAAAAAATTAAGTGATGGATGGAATACTTGAGTTGATCTCAGCCACTGGCAATCACTTGGGCCGCATTCCAATGCATTGATTTTTGCCCACAATAGCACCTCAGTTGGACCTAGCCATATGCAAATCCACCTTGACCATGCTCCAATGGGAACAGTGCTGCCCAAACTCCCAGGCCAGGTCCCCCCTGAACCAGAACATAAGCAACCCAAGACTGGTTTCATCCTTGTTAGGGCTAATCAGCCAGGTATAGCCTGGGTTTAGTGACACAGTGAGTAAGGGACCCACGTCTGGGCATCAAAAACAAAGTGATGAATGGAATGCTTGAATTAATCTGTCACTGGCAATCGCTCGGGCTGCATTCCAATCCATCGTATTCCGTCCACTATTCAACCTCATTTTGGACCCTGTCATATGCAAATCAGTTTTGACCCTGGCACCGTGGGAACAGTCAAGCCCAAACTGCCAGACCAGGTCCCCCTGAACACAAGCAACCCAGGGCTAGGTTTGCCATTGTTAGAGCTCATCCACTAGGTATAGCTTGATTCCAGTATCACAATGAGCATGCAGCCCACATCAGTGACCTTCTCCCTGCCCCTTCTGATATGCCTGTACTTACCTCAACAGGAAGCAAATATAAGAGTAACGCTGTTGGGAATTTACATTTCTTCTATCTAGTTTAGGAAATGAGTCTCTCTTTAAACTGGAGTGCAGCTTGAGGAGCAGCAGGACAGAATTTAAGGATTCCCCACTCAAATTGCATTGCAAAAGTTCAAACGGAGGATGAATATTGTGTGTGCAGCTGTTTTCAGTTTGGTAACTGTTATTAAACTCTGGAGTTTCTTCAGTGAGTGAAGGTAGACATTTTCAGAGTCAGTTACTTTGTTGATGAGGGTTTTAGGGTAAGAAGCATTGAGTGTAAAGCTTGTGTTTTTTTTTATATAGAGGCAATTGGAATTGAACACCCTTCCATGTTGTGTTCATTAATATGGGTATAATTCACTGTATTCGAGGTTCATCATCAAGCAGCTGTCTGACATTCAGAGCTAGAGTCTTGAGAGATAAGAGTGACATGAGATGATATCAATGAGGGATGATGTTTTTTGTAAATGTGTATCATCTGCATATTTTGCTTCTCTGGGCACACCCTAACCTCCAAATAATGTACAGATAAACTCCTTCAAAAAGCCATTTGTAAACCAACTTGACACATTTTTCAATAGAAAGTCAGATATCTGCGATCTCTCTCTCTGTCTCTCTCCGTATACATATGTATATTAGTCAGTGCCACTGTGTAGTTATAGTTAGGCCAGAGTTTCCAGAGTTCATTTTTTTTTGCTTACGGACTCTGCACAAAACTTTTTAAAAAAGTTCATGTACCTCATTTCCTTCATGGAAAGATTTGCTCCACTCAGTAAGCCTAGAGCCTAGAAAAATGAGGGATCCCAAAATGTTGATTTCCATGCTGATTCCCACAGGAAACATTGCTCTCTGATACAGAAAGAAATCAATCAACGGCATTACACCGAATTTCGTAGAAAGTTAGAACTTTATTCAAAAAGTATGCTCTTCATTATTTGATGTAAATGAGTTAAGTAGGTTTCCAGAAATTTGCATTAATTGCGATGATTGGGTGGAACTGAATGGGTTAATCTGGTAGAAAAGTCAGTGATATCTCTGGACCACTGGATCCCATGGTAGTGCCGCAGGAGTCATACAGGACCAAATTTTCAAAGCATACTTGAATCCCATTGGCTGAGGGAGCCATATTTTCAATCACCAATGGGGTTCTGCAGCACTAGCCACCATACGGTGGGACCTCACACTTTGATTGGCCAGCTGCAACATGGCTGGAAAAAAGTTAAGCCATTATAGGACTCGTGGACATGTTACCTAAGCCCTGAAAAAGAAAAGTAATTAAGATGTAAGGAGGCCGAGTATGGACATTAACCCACCAGACACTTGTGGGTGGGACCAAGAGTACCCCCACTGATTAAGATGTTAGAAAATTTGGACCTTGGAAAATGGGCGATAATCTTGTGGGACCCAGCGCAGTCCTTTAGTGAGGTTCTGAGGTACTCCTGCAGGTGCTGCATTGCACACTTCCTTTCCATGGTACCTTGGTGCAGTGCAACCTTCCATACGCAGCAGGGTTTGACTGCACATGAAAGGTTGGCTGCTGGTCCAATTTTGTATATGATCAAAAACCCAGAAATTCACTGAAACCAATAAAGGTTAAAGTGTTGTTATAGTTAAGTGTTGGAATGAGACATGAAAAAAGTAAATAATCCCAGAACCTACTGAAAGACACCAGCTAAAATTTAGTCAGCTACCTATAACTTTCTCTCTCATCATGCACTGCTTTCGAAATCACACATTACATCACTCTTGACAGGTTAAATATAAAGACTAATCTCTAACTGGCATATTTCAATGTGTTTTTCTTTAATGTTAGCTTGTGTCTCAGTCCGACATCTAACTATAACGTCACTCTAATAGTTTATTCAGTGAATATATAAATTATATACGTATTTTTATGTATATATACATATATATATAAAATGCTATCAGTTTAAACATTTGCCAACTTAGCCAAAAATCCTCCCATGTAAGCAAGTTAATATCAGTCAACCACCATAAAAACATATAACAAACAGCACTTAGCCAATATACTGAATATGGTGGCAAAATAATTGATAAGTAACTGATATAAGAATATCGAAAAGGAGACAAAAGCTGGCTATAACAAGACAACTCAGCCTGCATAAAAACAGAGGCCTATAAACAGATATGGGAATATAAAGGGGTACAAGATAATCAAGACTTGATCAACTTTAGAAGTTAGAGCATTGATAACCAACAAAAACAGGTTCTTACAATCAGTTAAATTAAGAGGGACATGAAACACACAGAAAGCAGATCCAACAGCAAACGTTCTGGCTCTAAGAACATACATCATCAAGGCGAGTATCTTCAGTAAGGCTCTTGTAATCCCCTTTGACAGCGGGATATAACATCAGTCCCCTGCCACCTAACAAACAGATGGGCACTTAGCCATTAGTAGTCACACCATAACAGGTGACAGATAGATACAAGAGGAAAGTCTCAAACCTCTAATAAAGAGGCACTCAGCCTCAAATGCGGAAACAGGGCTGGACACAGACAGATATAAAAAAGTGAATTGCACTAGAGCAATAGAATCAAAATCAACACCTTAACATTAGAGCATCATAATAACCCACATATAAATAGACTCATAATGGTGGACAAACATTAAACATGTAATGACAAACAATCTAAAAATCTAGAGCAGTATTACATTCATTGTCAACTGTACATTCCAAATGTAAATAATTATGTGAAAAAATAATGTTTGATAATATTGTGTGTCAGTGAGAGAATACAAATCCCAGAATGCCCCATAACAGGCTGGATGGGCTAATATTTACATATAGAGGAAACTGACAAAGGACTCACTAACCGTGAGCAAGACTTGTAAGAGTTGTCACACGTTGGTGTTTGCCATGTGGAAATAAATCTGTGAAATCTGCCAAAGACTAGTGTGCAGTGGCCTTTTTTCATAAAAGTGGATAAGCAACTAGCACCAACAGTGGAGTGCGCCTTTAAACCATCCAGACTTCTTCGGTTCATATATATATATATATATATATATATATATATATATATATATATATATATATATATATATATATATATATTATCCAACAACAGCTTACACGGCACTCTCCTTGGTACAAAAATATATCTTTATTGAGACCTCCTTCTCCGCCATGTCATGAGTGATGTAATATGTGACATCATCAGCAGTGCATTCTGGGGGCGCAAGTTATAGTTAGCTCAGCTAACTATAACGGCTGGATTTCTCTAGTTTTGTACGAGTGAAATGTCAGCCTAACTATAACGTACCTGAAACCTGTTGTTTTTTCAGTGAATATCTAAGGTTTTTTAAATGCAAATTCCTAACTATAACGTCCCTGAAACCTCTGTTTTTTTGTGTGAATTTCTAAGGTTTATTAAATGCTAATTTCGAACTATGCCTACATAGGAAGGACATGTAAAAGAGAAGTGCAGAAAGATGCAAGGGAAGTGCAGAAAGAGGAAGAAAGGTGCAGAAAGAAGCAGAAAGAAGCAAGAAAAATACAGAAAGATGAAGCAGAAGTCCAGAAAGAGGAAGAAAGGTGCAAAAAGAAGCAAGAGAAGTGCCGAAAGAAGCAACAGAGGTGCAGAAAGAGGCCTACTTCAACTGTACCTTACAACAGACTCATGCAAAGTAGCCTAATCACTAATCCTTCTCCCAAGATGTATTAAACCTCACTTTTCTCTTGAAGGTTAACTATTCATCAACTGCTCAGAATGTTAGGCCGACCAAATGTAAAACAGCAATGCTAACCATATCACTGATGTAAGTCTGACTAAGTTTGTGAAGGTATGCATGCTTATGTCTCTGCTTTTACCTAGTGACATGTTACATAAAAATAAGCATACAAATACTTGAATACCAGTGTACAGAAAGATGTATGTATTTCTTTCTGCTTATAATACAGGGCACATGGGTATTCAATAGTATATTTGAGGGGCTCTATAACACCTATATACATAAGACATGTCTGCCTGTGCAATCGAATGACAGAGCAGAACTGTGAACATTTAACCACCTATAGGAGAAGCTACCCACTTTTTAAGCTACCATCTTCAGATGCATAACACATGTGAGAGTACATATACAAGTAGACATATACCTCAGTCACAAGAGCAGGCAGACCTTTAAACTTGACAGCTTGCACTTCCCATTTGAGTACAGAAAGGGGCGAGAGAAGTACAGAAAGAAGCAATAGAAGTGCAGAAAGAGGCAAGAGAAGTGCAGAAAAAAGCAATAGGGGTGCAGAAAGAGGCTAGAGGGGTACAGAAAGAGGCAAGAGAAGTGCAGAAAGAAGCAACAAAGGTGCAGAAGGAGGCAAGAGAACTGCAGAAAGAGGCAAGAGAGTTGCAGAAACAGGCAAAAGAGGTGCAGAAAGAGGGAACAGGGGTGCAGACAGAGGCAAGAGAGGTGCATAAAGAGGGAAGAAGGGTGAAGAGAGAGGCAAGAGGTGAACCAACAGAAAGAACCAACAGAGGTGCAGAAAGAGGCAAGAGAAGTGCAGAAAGAAGCAAAAGAGGTGCAGAAAGAAGCAAGAGAACTGCAGAAAGAAGCAAGAGAGGTGCAGAAAGAGGCAAGTGAGGTGCCCAAAGAGTCAAGAATGATGCAGAAAGAGGCAAGACAGGTGCAGAAAGAAGCAAGAGAGGTGCATAAAGAAGCAAAAGAAGTGCAGAGAGAAGCAACAGAGGTGCAGAAAGAGGCAAGAGAAGAGCAGGAAGAGGCAAGAGAGGTGCAGATACAGGCAGGAGAGGTGCAAATAGAGGGAATATGGGTGCAAAAACAGACAAGTGAGGTACAGAAAGAGAGAAGAGGGGTGCATATAGAGGCAAGAAGGGTGAGAAAAAGCAACTGAGGTACAGAAAGAGGTAAGAGGGGTACAGAAATAGGCAAGAGAAGTGCAGAAAGAGGCAAGAGAAGTGCTGAAAGAAGCAACAGAGGT
The DNA here is from genome assembly GCA_963921515.1 of Calotriton arnoldi. Classification (NCBI taxonomy): domain Eukaryota; kingdom Metazoa; phylum Chordata; class Amphibia; order Caudata; family Salamandridae; genus Calotriton; species Calotriton arnoldi. Next base: position 1,048,022 of record CAWUFW010006413.1, read on the forward strand.
GTAGAAAGAAGCATGAGAAGTGATGAAAGAGACAAGAGAGTTGCAGAAAGAAACAAGAGAGGTGCAGAAAAAAGGAAGAGAAATTCAGAAAGAGGCAAGTGAGGTGCAGAAAGAGACAAGTGAGGTGTAGAAAGAGACAGGTGAGGTGCAGAAAGAGGCAAGAGAGGTGCAGAAAGAGGAAAGAGGAGTGCAGGAAGAGTCAAGAGGAGTGAAGAAAGAAGCAAAAGAGGTACAGAAAAAAGCAAGAGAAGTGCAGAAAGACACAACAGAGCTGCAGAAAGAGGCAAGAGAAGTGCCGAAAGAGGCAAGAGAGATGCAGAAACAGGCAGGAGAGGTGCAGAAAGAGGGAACAAGGGTGCAGAAAGAGGCAAGAGAGGTGCTGAAACAGGCAAGAGAAGTACAGAAAGAGGCAAGAGAAGTGCTGAAAAGAGCAACAGAGGTGTAGAAGGAAGCAAGAGAAGTGATGAAAGAGACAAGAGAGTTGCAGAAAGAAACAAGAGAGGTGCAGAAAAAAGCAAGAGAAGTGCAGAAAGAAGCAAGTGAGGTGCAGAAAGAGGCACGAGGAGTGCAGAAAGAAGCAACAGAAATGAAGAAAGAGGCAAGAGAAGTGTAGAAAGAGGCAAGAGAAGTGCAGAAAGAGGCAAGAGTTGCAGAAACAGGCAAAAGAGGTACAGAAAGAGGGAACAGGGGTGCAGACACAGGGAAGATAAGTGCAGAAAGAGGAAAGAGGGGTGCAGAAAGAGGAGTGCAGACACAGGGAAGATAAGTGCAGAAAGAGGAAAGAGGGGTGCAGAAAGAGGGCAGAGGGGTGCAAAAAGGGGCAAGAGGGGTTCAGAAATTTGCAAGAGAGGTGCAGAAAGAAGCAAGAGCAGTGCAGAAAGAACCAATGGAGGTGCAGAAAGAGGCAAGAGGGGTACAGAAAGAGGCAACAGAAGTGCAAAAAGAAGCAAAAGAGGTACAGAAAGAGGCAAGAGAATGGCAGAAATAGAAAAGAGAGGTGCAGAAAGAAGCAAGAGAGGTGCACAAAGAGGGAAGAAGGGTGCAGAAAGAGGCAAGAGGTGTGCAGACAGAATCAAGAGAGGTGCAGAAAGTAGCAAGAGAAGTGCAGAAAGAAGCAAAAGAGGTACATAAAGAGGGAAGAGGGGTGCAGAAAGAGGCAAGAGAAGTGCAGAAAGAAGCAACAGAGGTGCGGAGACAGGCAGGAGAGGAACAGAGATGGGAACATGGATGCAGAAAGAGGCAAGAGAGGTGTAGAAAGAGACAAGAGGGGTGCAAAAAAGAGGCAAGAGAAGTGTAGAAAGAAGCAACAGAGGTGCAGAAAGAGGTAACAGAGGTCCAGAAAGAGGCAAGAGAAGTGCAGAAAGAGACAAGAGGGGTGCAAAAAAGAGGCAAGAGATGTGCTGAAAGAAGCAACAGAGGTGTAGAAAGAAGCAAGAGAAGTGATGAAAGAGACAAGAAAGTTGCAGAAAGAAACAAGAAAAGTGCAGAAAGAAGCAAAAGAGGTATAGAAACAGGCAAAAGGGGTGTCAAAAGAGGCAAGACAAGTGCACAAAGAAGCAACAGAAATGCAGAAAGAGGCAAGAGAAGTGCCGAAAGAGGCAATAGAGATGCAGAAACAGGCAAGAGGTGTAGAAAGAGGGAAGAGGGATGCAGGAAGAGGCAAGAGAAGTGTAGAAAGAAGCAACAGAGCTGCAGAAAGAGGCAAGAGAAGTGCAGAAAGAGGCAACAGAGGTGCAGAAACAGGCAAGAGAAGTGGAGAAAGAGGCAAGAGAATTGCTGAAAGAAGCAACAGAGGTGTAGAAAGAAGCAAGAGAAGTGCAGAAAGAGGCTAGTGAGGTGCAGAAATAGGCAAGAGGTGTGCAGAAAGAAGCAAGAGAGGTACACAAAGTGGGAAGAAGGGTGCTGAAAGAGGCAAGAGGGGTGCAGAAAGAAGCGAGAGAGGTGCAGAAAGTAGCAAGAGAAGTGCAGAAAGAAGCAACAGAGGTACATAAAGAGGGAAGAGGGGTGCAGAAAGAGGCAAGAGAAGTGCAGAAAGACGCAACAGAGATGCAGAAAGAGGCAAGAGAAGAGCAGAAAGATACAACAGAGGTGCAGAAACAGGCAGGAGAGGTGCAGAAAGAGGGAACAAGGATGGAGAAAGAGACAAGAGAGGTACAGAAAGAGGGAAGAGGGGTGCAGAAAGAGGCAAGAGGGGTACAGAAAGAAACAAGTGAGATGCAGAAAGAGGCAACAGAGGTGCAGAAAGAGGCAAGACAGGTGCAGAAACACGCAAGAGAAGTGGAGAAAGAGGCAAGAGAAGTGCTGAAAAAAGCAACAGAGGTGTGGAAAGAAGCAAAAGAAGTGATGAAAGAGACAAGAGAGTTGCAGAAAGAAACAAGAGGTGTGGAAAAAAGCAAGAGAAGAGCAGAAAGAGGCATGTTTGGTGCATACAGAGGCAAGAGAAGTGCAGAAAGAGGCCAGAGAGTTGCAGAAAGAGGCAATTGAGGTGCAGAAACAGGGAAGAGGGGTGAAGAAAGAGGCACGAGAAGTGCAGAAAGAAGCAACAGAGGTGCAGAAGGAGGCAATATAACTGCAGAAAGAGGCAAGAGAGTTCCAGAAACAGGCAAGAGAGGTGCAGAAAGAGGAAATGGAGGTGCAGAAAGAGTCAAGAGGGGTACAGAAAGAAGCAAGAGAGATGCGGAAAAAAGCAAGAGAAGTGCAGAAAGAACCAGTGGAAGTGCAGAAAGAGACAAGAGGTGTGCAGAAAGAGGCAAGAGAAGTGCAGAAAGAAGCAAAAGAAGTGCAGAAGGAGGCAAGAGAACTGTAGAAAAAGGCAAGAGAGTTGTTGAAACAGGCAAGGGAGGTGGAGAAAGAGGAAAGAGGGATGCAGAAAGAGGCAAGAGGGGTGCAGAAAGAAGCAAGAGAGATGCAGAAAAAAGCAAGAGGCGTGCACAAAGAACCAACGGAGATGCAGAAAGAGGCAAGACAGGTACAGAAGGAGGCAAGAGAAGTGCAGAAAGAAGCAACAGAGGTGCAGAAAGAGGCAACAGAACTGCAGAAAGATGCAAAAAGGGGGCAGAGAGAGGCAAGAGAGGTGCAGAAAGAAGCAATAGAGGTGCAGAAAGAAGCAAGAGAGGTGCAGAAAGAAGCAACAGAAGTGCAGAAAGAAGCAACAGAGGTGCAGAAAGAGGCAAAAGGGGTGCAGAAAGAAGCAATAGAGGTGCAGAAAGAAGCAACAGAAGTGCAGAAAGAAGCAACAGAGGTGCAGAAAGAGGCAAAAGGGGTGCAGAAAGAGTCAAGAGAAGTGCAGAAAGAAGCAACAGAAATACAGGAAGAGGCAAGAGAAGTGCAGAAAGAGGCAAGAGAAGTGCAGAAATAGGCAAGAGAGGTGTAGAAATAGGGAACAGAGGTGCAGAAAGAAGGAAGAGGGGTGCAGAAAGAGACAAGAGAAGTGCAGAAAGAAGTAACAGCAGTGCAGAAAGAGGTAAGAGAAGTGCAGAAAGAGGCTACAGAGGAGCAGGAACAGGCAGTAGAGGTGCAGAAAGAGGGAACAGGGGTGCAGAAAGAGGCAAGAGAAGTGTAGAAATTGGCAAGGGAAGTGCAAAAAGAGGCAAGAGAGTTGCAGAAACAGGCAAAAGAAGTGCAGAAAGAAAGAACAGGAGTGCAGACAGAGGCAAGAGATGTGCAGAAAGAGGGAAGAGGGGAGCAGAAAGAGGGAAGAGGAGTGCATAAAGAGGCAAGAGGGGTGCAGAAATTTGTAAGAGAGGTACAGAAAGAAGCAAGAGCAGTGCAGAAAGAACCAACAGAGGTGCAGGAAGAGGCAAGATGGGTACAGAAAGAGGCAAAAGAAGTGCAGATAGAAGTAAAAGAGGTGCAGAAAGAGGCAAGAGAATGGCAGAAATAGGAACGAGAGGTGTAGAAAGAAGCAAGAGAGGTGCACAAAGAGGGAAGAAGGGTGCAGAAAGAGGCTAGAGGGGTGCAGAAAGAAGCAAGAGAGGTGCAGAAAGTAGCAAGAGAAGTGCAGAAAGAAGCAACAGAGGTACATAAAGAAGGAAGATGGGTACAGAAAGAGGCAAGAGAAGTGCAGAAAGAAGCAACAGAGATGCAGAAAGAGGCAAGAGAAGTGCAGAAAGATGCAACAGAGGTGCAGAAACAGGCAGGAGAGGTGCAGAAAGAGGGAACAGGTGTGCAGAAAGAGGCAAGAGAGGTACAGAAAGAGGGAAGAGGGGTGCAGAAAGAAACAACTGAGGTGCAGAAAGAGGCAACAGAGGTGCAGAAAGAGGCAAGACAGGTGCAGAAACAGGCAAGAGAAGTGGAGAAAGAGACAAGAGAAGTGCTGAAAAAAGCAACAGAGGTGTGGAAAGAAGCAAAAGAATTGATGAAAGAGACAAGAGAGTTGCAGAAAGAAACAAGAGGTGTGGAAAAAAAGCAAGAGAAGAGCAGAAAGAGGCAAGTTTGGTGCATAAAGAGGCAAGAGAAGTACAGAAAGAGGCAAGAGAGATGCAGAAAGAGGCAATTGAGGTGCAGAAACAGGAAAGAGGGGTGAAGAAAGAGGCAAGAGAAGTGCAGAAAGAAGCAACAGAGGTGGAGAAGGAGGCAATAGAACTGCAGAAAGAGGCAAGAGAGTTCCAGAAACAGAAAGAGTAAATGGGGGGTGCAGAAAGAGTCAAGAGGGGTACAGAAAGAAGCAAGAGAGATGTGGAAAAAAGTAAGAGAAATGCAGAAAGAACCAGCAGAAGTGCAGAAAGAGACAAGAGGGGTGCAGAAAGAGGCAAGAGAAGTGCAGAAAGAAGCAAAAGAAGTACAGAAGGAGGCAAGAGAACAGCAGAAAAAGGCAAGAGAGTTGTTGAAACAGGCAAGGGAGGTGGAGAAAGAAGAAAGAGGGGTGCATAAAGAGGCAAGAGAGCTGCAGAAAGAAGCAAGAGAGATGCAGAAAGAAGCAATAGAGGTGCAGAAATAAGCAACAGAAGTGCAGAAAGAAGCAACAGAGGTGCAGAAAGAGGCAAAAGGGATGCAGAAAGCGGCAAGAGAAGTGCAGTAAGAAGCAACATAAATACAGAAAGAGGCAAGAGAAGTGCAGAAAGAGGAAAGAGAAGTGCAGAAATAGGCAAGAGAGGTGTAGAAACAGGCAACAGAGTTGCAGAAAAAGGAAGAGGGGTGCAGAAAGAGGCAAGAGAAGTGCAGAAAGAAGTAACAGAGTGTAGGAGAGTAGGATCTGCTTCACATGGGTACCCCCACTTTTTGCTGATGCTTCACTGTTTTCGACCTTAGTCTAGCTGGGGCCCTGCTAATCAGAACCCCAGCCTAGCTGCTTCCTCTTTAAAATGGTTTCCATGTGCCTTAGGCACACCTCTGATTGGAATCTGGAGTGCCCTTATAAGTCCTTAGTATATGGTATACTATGTACCCAGGGCATAGGTACCTCAGAGGCCTACCAGGGGCTGCAGCATGTATTGTGCCACCCCTGGAAGGCCATCCAAAATGACACCACAGGTCTGCTACTGCAGCCTGGGTAAGGTGGTGCATGCACCCCTTACTGTGATATAGGCTACCTATATCACTACATACATACACACATATAAACCTATAAGTCACTCCTATGGCAGGCCTTATCAATCCTGAAGGCAGAGTGCGTGGTTCCTATGTGAGAGGGTGCCCCTGCATGAGCTGGGCCCCTCTGCAGCGTTCAGAGACCCTTCTCTGATGCTGTTTGTAGTGCAGCCCGACCATATACTCTTAAGCGCATTATAACCTCGCGTTAAATGCTAACTTTGGGATGGCTGCACGGAAACATGTCGTGTTTGGTGTCAAACATCTTGGAATACTACCCCCCACCAGTTCTGGTGGCGGGGGTAGCATTCCACCCTTTTAGAGGGAGAGACATGTACACACCGGTATACCCGGTACTGACTTTCCAGAGCCCTGGCATCACAAAATGGATGCCGCTGCCACAGACACGAGTCTGGCCTCCTGCTGCTGACCGAAACTCCGGCAGGGGAGGCCTGGACAATAGGTTTCCTGTCCCAGGGAGGTGTAACCACCTCCCCAGACAGGATAGTGTGTATTGGGGCTGGGCGGGAGCACTCTCTGGTGCTTTGAAGTCCTGCACTGGGGGCACATTTGGTGTTCCTGTGCATACCCCAGTTCAAACCGGCTCAGGGGCTTGCAGCCCCTGCTCTGGCGCGAAACTGGACAAAGGGAAAGGGGTGTAACCACCCCTCTGCCCTGACCCTCCCATAGGTGGGTCCACAGAGTATGTCCAACCCCCTACCTTAGTATAAGTATGGGACCCCAGTCCTTAGGACTTTAGATTTACCTGGACGAAAGTCTGACACAGAATCCTGGACCTTTGATGCTCTACTTTAAGATTAGAGGACTGAAGAATCTCCCTTGGGGTCAAGGAGTGACTCCAGTGCTTGGCAGGCACCAAAGAAGCAATTGTCTGGTCTGCATCGCTGAAGCTCCCGCCGGACGCCGAAGTCTTTGCATCACCAGAGGTGGATTTCCAGACTTCCCCGAGGCTGCCTTGAGTCCCCAGCAAAGCTGAGGCCCGTAGCTGTCATGGGTAACGTGGAACCGTGACCCCTGGACACCAATCGCATTTGCAACTGCATCCTCTTCTGGGTCTCCCACGAAATCTTGCTGTGGGCTCCGAGTAGCCCCAGCCTCCAGCACTGACTGCACCGAAGATCACTGACCTCCACTCCACGAGTGTCCTGTGAGCCAGCTCCACGTGCGTTGACTCGAGGCTCCTTTGCGGTCGCTAGTCCGTTGGCTAGTAGGCCCTCCCGAAGGCCAATCTTCTTCTGCTTGGGCTCCCTGGATGCTCCAGGCGTGCCCTGACTTACCCTTGCTGGGTGAGTCCCACAGACCTTGCTGGTCTGCAATATCGTCCTTCTTCCATTTCCACAAGACTTGCCGTTGCTAAGGCTTGTTGGGTCCAATCCGGTTGCCGACACCCCTGCAATCGACAAACGTTGTGGGACAACTCGAATCCAGCTCCTGGTCATCGTTGATGCCTCCTGGACCTCGTGGCTGAAGAGTCAAGACGACTGTCAACCTACCTGAAGCACTCGACATCGGTGGGCATCTGCTCATCGCCTTCCTGGTCACTGGCTAGTGACCCAGACTCTGTCCCCTCTGCTTTCAGGTTCTTCAGATCTTCGATCCACCTTTGGATCCACCCGAACACTTTCGACTTGGCCGCCAGCAGCACTTTGCAGCAGATCGCCATTGAAAGCGATGACGAAACCCGACCCCGAAAGACACCTATGCACCCGGCTCCCCTGGGTGAGGTAACTCGAGTACTCCGGTGCTCCCATGGGTATTGACACTAGAACAGCCTGGTTCTCAAAGGGTTTGCTCCAAGTCCTCCTCTAAGTGTCCCTTTTCTTTTAAATTCAAATTGCGACTTTCCCCATAGAAGTTAACGGCGATTCGCAGCTGTGTTCATACACTGCACGCGTCCCCCGTGGGTCCCCTGTGTCACTACCTTGGGTGGTTCCTTGTGGTCCAAGCACTTCTACAGGCTCTAGGCCCTGTGTCTAGCTCAGTCGTGGTTCTTATACCACTTTATTGGTATATGGTTTGGTACGCCCCTAGGGCTCAAACGTGTATTTGTGCTATTACTGTAGATAACTAACTTATAATTTATGTACTTGAACTCTAGCCTCATAAAGAGACTAGAGGGGTGTGTTTAGCAATAAATACATATATTTTGAATATATACCTGGTGTGGTCCTCTTTCATTTGGTCACTCAAGAGATTATAGACTGGTAAAACAAGCTGCTTTACATTCCTTCAAGACTTAGCCTGAAGGCTGCTCTCCATAGCTACCACTAGGATAGCTTTCAATAAAGGTTGTCTTTAACCTATCTCCAATAAGGGGTTGTTTGGACTGGTGCAAGGTGCCCACTATAATTAGTGGACAGCATATGCCAGGCCAACTTCTCACACAGAGGTGCTGAAAGAGGTAAGAGAAGTGCAGAAAGAGGCAACAGAGGTGCAGGAACAGGCAGTAGAGGTGCAGAAAGAGGGAACAGGGGTGCAGAAAGAGGCAAGAGAGGTACAGAAAGAGGCAAGAGGGGTGCAGAAAGAGGCAAGAGGGGTGCAGAAAGAGGCAAGAAGGATGCAGAAAGAAGCAAGCGAGTTGCAGAAAGTAGCAAGAGAAGTGCAGAAAGAAGCAACAGAGGTACATAAAGAGGGAAGAGGGATGCAGAAAGAGGCAAGAGAAGTGCAGAAAGAAGCAACAGAGATGCAGAAAGAGGCAAGAGAAGTGCAGAAAGAGGCAACAGAGGTGCAGAAACAGGTAGGAGCGGTGCAGAAAGAGGGAACAGGGGTGCAGAAAGAGGCAAGAGAGGTACAGAAAGAGGGAAGAGGGGTGCAGAAAGAGGCAAGAGGAGTGCAGAAAGAAACAAGTGAGATGCAGAAAGAAGCAACAGCGGTGCAGAAAGAGGCAAGACAGGCACCGAAATAGGCAAGAGAAGTGGAGAAAGAGACAAGAGAAGTGCTGAAAGAAGCAACAGAGGTGTGGAAAGAAGCAAAAGAAGTGATGAAAGAGACAAGAGAGTTGCAGAAAAAACAAGAGGTGCGGAAAAAAGCATGAGAATAACAGAAAGAGGCAAGTTTGGTGCATAAAGAGGGAACAGGGGTGCAGAAAGAGGCAAGAGAGGTACAGAAAGAAGATGGCTGCAGAAAGAGGCAAGAGGGGTACAGAAAGAAGCAAGTGAGGCACAGAAAGAGGCAACAGAAGTGCAGAAAGAGGCAAGACAGGTCCGGAAACAGGCAAGAGAAGAGCAGAAAGAGGCAAGAGAAGTGCTGAAAGAAGCAACAGAGGTGTAGAAAGAAGCAAGAGAAGTGATGAAAGAGAAAAGAGAGTTGCAGATAGAAATGAGAGAGGTGGAGAAAAAAGCAAGAGAAGAGCAGAAAGAGGCAAGTGAGGTGCAGAAAGAGGCAAGAGAAGTGCAGAAAGAGGCAAAGGAGGTACAGACAGAGGCAAGTGAGGTGCAGAAACAGGCAAGAGAGGTGCAGAAAGAGGCAAGAGAAGTGCAGAAAGAGGCAACAGAGGTGCAGAACGAGGCAAGAGAAGTGCAGAAAGAGGCAAGAGAGTTGCAAAAACAGGCAAGAGAGGTGCAGAAAGAGGAAAGAGGTGTGCAGAAAGCTACAAGAGGGAATGCAGAAAGAAGCAAGAGAGATGTGAAAAAAGCAAGAGAAGTGCAGAAAGAACCAACAGAGGTACAGAAAGAGGCAAAAGAAGTGCAGAAAGAAGCAACAGAGGTGCAGAAAGAGGCAAGCGAACTGAAGAAAGAGGCAAGAGACATGCAGAAAGAGGCAAGAGAGGTGCAGAAAGAGGCAAGAGAAGTACATAGAGAGGGAAGAGGGGTGCAGAAAGAGGCAAGAGGGTTGCAGAAAAACACAATAGAGGTGCAGAAAGAAGCAATAGAGGTGCAGAAAGAAGCAATAGAGGTGCAGAAAGAAGCAAGAGAAGTGCAGAAAGAAGCAACAGAGGTGCAGATAGAGGCAAGAGGGGTGCAGAAAGAAGCAAGAGAAGTGCAGAAAGAAGCAACAAAAATGCAGAAAGAGGCAAGAGAAGTGCAGAAAGAGGCAAGAGAAGTGCAGAAAGAGGCAAGAGGTGCAGAAAGAGGGAAGAGGTGCAGAAACAGGAAACAGAGGTGCAGAAAGAGGGAAGAGGGGTGCAGAAAGAGGGAAGAGGGGTGCATAAAGAAGCCAGAGAGGTGCAGAAAGAAGAAAGAGAAGTGGAGAAAGAAGCAACAGAGGTACAGAAAGAGGCAAGTGGGGTGCAGAAAGAAGCAAGAGAGGTGCAAAAAGAAGCAAGGGAAGTGCAGAAAGAAGCAAGTGGGGTGCAGAAAGCAGCAGGAGTAATGCAGAAAGAGGCAAGAGAGGTGCAGAAAGAGGCAAGAGATATTCAAAAAGAGGGAAGAAGGTGCAGAAAGAGGTAAGAGAAGTGCAAAAAGAAGCAACAGAGGTGCAGAAAGAGGCAAGAGCGGTGCAGAAGAAAGAAGCAAGAAAGGTGCAGAAAGAAGCAAGAGAGGTGCAGAAAGAAGGGAGGTGCAGAAAGCAGAAGAGATGTGCAGAAAGAGGCAAGAGAAGTGCAGAAAAATAAAGAAAGGTGCACAAAGAAGCAAGAGAAATGCAGAAAGAGGCAAAAGAGGCACAGAAAGAAGCAAGAGTGGTTTGCGCACCATTAGTACCAATTTAACACCCACATTTAGCAATAAGTAACAGGTGACCATTGCAGGTTTGCAAAGGGTCTTCCACCACGCTGTAACACTTGTCACTGCACTTTTGGTAACGTTTGAGCTAGAAACAAGTTTTTTTTGTTCAAATCTGCATGTTATGCAACAGATGGTGGATTATGTGGCAAATGCGGAAAATCGGTGCAGCCAAACAGTCGCATAATTCTAGTGGCCCTGCTCATACCTCCGACTGGGTCCAGAAGTGCTCTTCAGTGGTTCCTTCTTTTTTTGTCTCATTGAGTTTATAGTTTAGCTTCTATGGAAATGAGGAAGACTAAACCTGAGGTTACCACTCCACAACACAGACTACCATAGCACATAATTACTCTCCATAATACATAATACCACTCTACATAATTCCTATACTCTAAATACCACATACTTTCTATCCACATAATTTCACTGCACAACATATCACATAATTCCACTACACACAACGTACCTCCACTCTAAGAAACATTAGTAAAAAACTTTTACATTTACAACCTCAATAGCCCTAACTTTCGCAAATGCAAGACCTATTACATTGCGAATGCTTCTTTAACTAGTAGTTGTGTTTACAGAGTGGTGGAGAAAGGGGGCTGGGTTCCGACCAGCACTCAGGAATTCCGCTGCATAGCACTTACAGGAGGTACCAGGAGCGCTTCTTGGCCCCCAGTGTCCCTCAGCAGTAAAGTGGACTTCATCCCCCAATCAGTAGTGTACCAGGAGGCACATTTGCAGAGTGGTGGAAAAAAGGGGCGTGGCCTCCGAAGACCTCATAGCAATGCCACTGTGTTGGACTTACTGGAGGTAACAGGAGGGGTAGTTGGCCCCCAAGGACATCCTTGGGGGCCAACTACTCCTGTTACCTCCAGTAAGTCACACACAGGAGGATTGCTAAGTTCTCATAGCAGGCCACTCCCCCTTTTCCCACCTCTCTGCAAACGCACTCCCTGGTGCACTCTTGGATGGGGATTGAAGTCCCCTTCGCTGATGGGGTCCTTAGGGGCCAACTAGCCTACCTGTTACCTCCAGTAAGCCCCACACAGTGGGATTGCTGAGAGATGGACATAGGCCATGCCCCCTTTCTCCACCACTCTGCAAAAGTACCTCCTGGCGCACTCTTGGTTGGGGTATGAAGTCCCCCTGCCTCCTGATGGTCCCTGGGGGCCAACTAGCCCTCTTGTTACCTCTAGTAAGCCCCACACAGCTGGAGTGCTGAAAGTGGTCTTAGGCCACGCCCCCTTTTTACACCATGCTGCAAACGCGCCTCCTGGTGCAATGCTGCTTTGGGGATGAAGTTCACTGTAGCCCTGATGTCCTCAGGACACAATGGGTCATCATCACCCCACCAGCAGTGCGCCAAGAGGTGCGTTTGCAGAGTGGTGTAAAAAGGGGCGTGTCCTCCTACCACCCCTCAGCAATCTCACTTTGTGGGGCTTACTGGGGGTACCTGGTTGGCTAGTTGGCCCCTAAGGACCCTCACCAGTGAAAGAGACTTCATCCCCCAACCCAGAGCGCACCAGGAGGTGCACTTGCAGAGTGATGCAGGGAGGGGGTGTGGCCTCCGGCGAGTTGCAGGTTTCTTTTTTTTTTTAGGAAGGAGAGCTGTGCGGCCCCCCTTCCCTTCAACCTTTTGGGCCCCGGGGACCCCATCCCCCAGGGCCTGAGCCAATTAAAGCAATTATTGAAAAGGGAGGGGGCATGCAGCCCCCCTCCCCAGGCCGATTTCGGCCCTGGGGACCCCATCCCCCAGGGCCCGGTGAAAGTCTTTTTTATGGAAGGGGGGCCACCTGGCCCCCCTTCCCTGGGCCAATTTTGGCCCCGGGGACCTTATCCCCCGGGGCCCGGCCTTATTTATTTTTCAAATTTAAAATGGGAGGGGGGACGAGTGGCCCCCCTCCTGGGCTATTTTTGGCCCCAGGGACCCCATCCCCCGGGGCATGGCCTCTGTTTGGGGACTGCTGGGGAGCCCCAAGGCCCCCGCGGTCCCTGCTGACTTCCCGCCTCCTGCAGGAGCCGGCATTGCTTTTGGGCAGCTCCCTTTGCCCAGAAGCAATTCTGCTTAGCTTCATGGAAGCGAGAGCAGTTTTCCTGCTCTCGCTTCCATAAAGCGAAGCAGAAGTTTGCTGTGGCAGGGCAGGAGCATAGCAAACTGCAATGTCCCTGGGGTGGAAGCCGGCCCTGGGGTTTGGCAGTCCCCAGGGCCAAGGAGGCGGCCCCCTTCCCAACACGTTTTAAGCCCAGAGGAGCTGGTGGTCCCGGGGGTCCGCTTTGGACCCCCGTATTTTAATTAATCATTTCCCCGGGGTGGTGGTGGCCCCCGGGGCAGTGTGGGGGGGCAGGAGCCCCCTCCACATTTAATTTTAAAAATTGAAGCCCTGGGAAGGTGGCGGTCCCTGGGGCTGTGGGGGGCACGAGGACCCCCTGCTTTTAAACATTAAAGCCCTGAGGAGGTGGCAGTCCCCAGGGTTTAGGGGGGGCCCGCAAGGCCCCCCAACTATAATTAAGGAATGCCCCGGGGAGGTGTGGTCCGTGGGGCAGCGTGGGGGGCAGGAGCCACCCCACGCATTATTTTGATGAAAAAGCCCCACGGAGGTGGCGGTCCCCGGCGCTGAGAGGGCCCTGCAGGGCCCCCGCATCACAATTTTGTAATGCCCCTGGGACCTGGTCCCCCCGAAGGCTTCAAGAAAACGAAGTGCGTGAGACCGCACTTTGATTTTTTTAGCCAGATTCACGGACCGTACGCAAATTACGCCGATTGTTTTTAAAAAAATGCTTTTTTTGGCCCTCAGGTTCTGTGTGGGACCACCTGAGCAGCCCTAGGGGGTCAGGGTGTTTCTACCCAGCCCCCTTTTCCTCTTATTTCACCTTTTTTCTTGTGACTCAGTTGAATCACCAGATGGCTGTCAACACTTCCTGGTTTGAAGTGTTGGCAGCCAATCAGAGTCAAGCTCGTGCTTGGAAGGGTTCGCAGATCCATGGCGGTCACCAGATATCAATATTTTTTTTAAATAGGAATTTCTCAGGAACTACTGAACAGATTTACACCATTTAAAGCAAAGAGTGCACTCTGGACCCAGAGCTAACTCTCTGCCAAATTTGGTGTATTTCGGTTCAGCAGTTTGGGCTGTAGCTCTGACAAAAGTTTCCTATGGAAAATAACATGGAGAAAATGCATTTTGGGACCCCCCTTTTTTCTCGGCCCCCTGCTTGAGGAATCACCCCAAAACTTTCAAGACAGGAGCTGACCTGAGCGGGCCATTAGTTTTGAAAATTTCGCGAAGATTTGTCAAAGAGTGCCAAAGATATTGGCAAAAGAAAAAACGCTTTTTGAATAGAAACAAGGAACTAACTATAACTACCTACTGGCAAGTAGGTAATTTACACACACACACATATATATATACATATATACATATATATATATATATATATATATATATATATATATATTTAGCCAGTAGAAGGCAATCCGCCGAAACGCGTCGGTCCGTTCTGGTATGGAGTAAGAAATTGTGTAATGCCTTGTACACGGAGAACATGAGAATTAAGAAAACCAAAATAAAGAACTGAAGATTTTACCTGGATAAGTGTTGTAGTCTTTCGACTGTGTGCAGCTGTATGTGGTGCTCATGAGTAGAACGCCCAAGGGAACATATATATATATATATATATATATATATATATATATATATATATATATATATATATATTTATTATCTACTGGCGGTCGCCAGTAGATAGTTATAGTTAGGACCTAGTTTCCATAGGAAAAGTGTTTTTCTTTTCCCAATAACTTTGGCGCCGGTTGACGAATCTTCGCGAAATTTTCAAAACTTGTGGCCCGCTCCGGTCAGCTCCTATCCTGAAAGTTTCGGGGTGATTCGCAAAGCGGGGCCGAGAAAAGGGGGTCCCAAAACGTGTTTTCTCCATGTTATTTTCCATAGGAAACTTTAGACACGGCTACAGCCCGAATATATATATATATATATATATATATATATATATATATATATATATATATATATATATATATATATATATATTTATATTTATTTATAGATACACACACACACATACTTTTATTTTCATATTTTCTTTGCCATGGTATATATATATATCAATTAAATCAATGGATGAACTTGTATGTTTAAAGATGGTTACTCATTTAGGGCACAATTTTTGAATTAGGTGAAATATGAAATGAATTGTCTTTGGTAACTCAAAGAAATGGTTATGATTTATATCTCTTAACAGTTCCTTCCTTAAATGTGGTTGTCACTGTATAGAAGTTGACAAGTACTTCAATGAAATTAATGGATGAACTTACATGTTTAAAGATGGCCGCCACAGAAATTCATACCTAAATAAATTGTTAACCCTCCTCTGTTTTGTTGAAATTCCTGATTGAATTACTGTTTTCTTTATTTAAAAGAATGGTTCATGCATAAACACAATTGACATTGAGGAAGGCAGCCATGCCAAAACGCGTCTATCAAGCTTATTGCGCTGTGGATTACATTTGAATTTATAACAAGCTCCAGAGTGCACTGTACTTATTGTGAGGCAGGGATCTAACCGCAATTCTTTCAATTGATATCGTGGTCTATCCTCACGAAGAGCGGCACCTGCAGCGTGTGGAGCGCCAGCTGGTGGAACAGGTTGTGAAGAGAATATATATATATATATATATATATATATATATATATATATATATAAATATATATATATATATATATACATATTTAAATATATAATATAATTACCTACAGGACCTAGTTGACATAGAAAAGCATTTTTAGACTTGCTTATAACTTTGGCGTTGTTTGACCAATCTTCATGAACTTTTTCCCAAGAAGTGTTAAGGTAGATTCTGGTTGTCATGGAAACTGTGGGGGTGATCCGAGCAGTGGCTGGGATCGAGAATTTGGGACGCGAAATCAGAGTGCATTTGTAATGTTAATTCCCATAGGAAACTTTAGCCAGAGCTACAGCCCGAACTGCTGAACGGACTATGTTGGTTCAAGGAAGTGCCTTTTGCCTATTTGGTGTAAATCTGTTCAGTAGTTTTTGAGAAATTTAAGCCGAAAATTATAGTGATTTCTCTGGCTGCAAAGCCTTCACAAACAAAGACGAGCTTGTGCAGGGAAATGCACTGCTCTGATTTGCTGCCAACCAGGAACTGTTGTCAGCCGCTTGGGACTCGGCTTCACAGAGTCTAAAAAAAAATAAGTGAAAGTAAAGAAAAGGGAGCAGGGTAGGAATACCCTGACCCCGCCGTGGCATAAAAGCATTTTTTTAAAAAATTGCTGCGAAATCCCTATATTTGTGAATTAAGGGCAAAAAAATTTAAAAGCAAGTGCGGTCTCCCAAGCTTCTTTTTGAAATAACCCCTGGGTGGGCCAGGTCCCGGAGGCATATAATTAATATAGGAGGGGGGCACACAGGGGACCTCCTCCTAGGGCTTATCACAGCCACCGGGACCTCCACCTCCCCGGGGCACTTTTCATTATTAATGCAGGACCGGGGACTGCCAATTTCCAATTAAGTTGGGGGACCTCACGGACACCCCTGCCCTGGGGACCACCACCTCCTGGGGCTCATGAAAGCAATATAGCGAGCCTCGCACACCCCCAACCCCGCCCCACTGCCCCGGGACTGCCATTTCCCTGGGGCACACTTTTTTTTTAAAACAAGTAATGCGGTAGAGGCTGTAGGGCTTCCCACAGCCCCAAGGACCGCTACTTTCCCAGGGCACAAATGCAATCGCTAAGGGGGTCAGTTACAGACCCTGGGGGCCACCATCCCTCCGGGGCAAATGAGATCAAAGGAGGGGGGGCACATGGCTCCACTCCAGGAGCCCTAGATGGCCCTTGGGACCACCACCCCCCAGGACCAGCTCCAGCAATGCCCCGGGGTGCCCAGCCCAGGGTCATTGCAGTTTGCTATGGCATGGCAGGAGCAGTGTGCTCCGCTTTGAGCAAGTGACAGCATAATGCTCTTGCTTGCTCAAAGTGGAGCAGGGATCTGCATGTCAGGAGCTCCCTGGGTGTAAAAAGCAATGTCAGCTCCTGCAGGAGGTGGGAGCTGACCGGGACCGCAGGGCCATCAGGCTCCCCCCACGGTCCCCAATGAGATTACCATGCCCCAGGGATGGAGTCCCCAGGGCCAAAATCAGCCTGGGAAGGGGGGCCATGTGGCCCCCCTCCCCTTATTTATTAAAAAGCCCTCCTGCTACCTCCAGTAAGCCCCACTCAGTGGTATTGCTGAGAGGTGGTCGGAGGCCATGCCCCCTTTCTCCACTACACTGCAAACACACCTCTTGGTGCACTGCTGGTGAGGGGATGATGTCCCCTTGCTTCCTGGGGGCTTCAGGACTAAAGTGGACTTCTTCCCCCAAGCAGCAGTGTGCCAGGAGTCTTGTTTGCAGAGTGGTGGAGAAAGGGGACATGGCCTCTGACCACCTCTCATCAATCCAGCTGTGTCGGCCTTACTGAAGTTAACAGGAGGGCTAGTTGTCCCCCAAGGAGCCTCAAGAGCCAAGGGGACTTCAACCCCCAGCTAGTAGTGTGCCAGGAGGCGCGTTTGCAGAGTGGAGGAGAAAGGAGGCGTGGCCACCGAACACCTCTCAGCAAATCCACTGTGTGGGACTTGCTGGAGGTAATAGGCGGGGTAGTTGGCCTCCATGGTCCCTCAATAGCCAAGGGAACATCATCCCCCTACTAGTAGTGCAGCAGGAGACATGTTTGCAGAGTGGTGGAGAAAGGGGGCATGGCCTGCTATCAGGTCTCAGCAATCCTGCTGTAGGGGCTTACTGGAGGTGATAGAAGTCCTAGTTGGCCCCCAAGGATGTGCTTGGGGCCAACTACCCCTCCTGTTATCTCCAATAAGTCCCACACTGTGACACACACAGGAGATAAAAGACAGTGAATTTAAGGACTTGAGGCTAGAGATATCGGAGAGAGACACTGTAGGAAGCTTGCTTTCTAAATAGTGCACCGAAATGAGGTTCACTGCCCAGGCAAACCCCAAAGAAATTACAGAGGCACAAATTACACCCCAAATGTTCTCATTTATGGTAGTATGGGCAAGCAGTTAGGCATATCAGAGGGTAGTGCTAAGCATCTATTACACACACAAAGGCAGGAATTGAGACACATACTCAAAAAAGAATCCCAACACCAAGTTATAAAAATAACACATACTTTTATAACAATTTAGATATCAAGATCACCAGAATCGGGTAAGTACTTTTCGAGTTAAATAATTTTTACAGTTTTCAGAAATGGACACAGTGCATTTTCGAGACTAGCAGTGTTATCCTATGGAGGAGGTCACCTCAGGAAGCTCTGGGGCATCCCGGTGCAGAGATGTGTCACAACGTCAGGTGTCCTATTCACTTCAATGGGAAAACGGTCTGTTTACAAAGAGGCTGTAGGCAGGGACTGGGGAACCAGTCCGGGGGAATCAACAGGGGGCTCGATCCTTGTGATCCTCGGGCACGTGGGGATGCCTGTGGTCCACTTTTCCTTTTGCTGTGAGGCTTGGGTGCAGTGGTGTCTTTTGACATCGGATTCCGGTGCAGGAGTCTCTCGTGGTTGGAGTGGACCTTCAGAAAGAGGCTGCAGGTGGAGACTGGAAGTCCAGTCTGGGCAAACACAAGCATGGGCTTAACTCTTGTGGGTCTGGGGACCACGATGGCACCATCACCTCCCTTGGACTCGGGATATGGAGCGCGGGTATATAGGTGCTTTGAGGCATCTGGTGGTGGCGGTCACAGACTCACATCTTAGTCTTTGTTTTTCAGAAGAGGGGCAAATAAGACAGCTTGGCCATTCAAGAAGTAGGGCTCACTGTCCCTGAAGTCCCTCGATGTGCAGGTCGGTCTTTTTTGGCGTTGATGTTCAGACTGAACACAGCAAGCCTTGTCTGCTGCAAGGAGTCCAGTACCCAAGGGATTGTTACTGTGCAGCTCCGGTTGGTCGTGGTGTCCCTACACTTGGAGGGAGGACCGATCTGACCTGTAGGAGCCCTGCTACCTCTTTCTGGGTGGCTGCTACATCAGTAGACTCCATAGGTAGCAGGTCAGTGTACCGGGTCTTGCTTCTTTGGTGACTGCGGCTGCAGGGTAGTAGCTCCTCTACTCCACGGGAGCTCCTTTGGCAATTTGCAAAAAACAGCCAGCCCTCTGGGATTCTTGAGGGCTGCACAGTGGCAGGACAAGTCAGATGCTCCACAAAGGTCAGGTACAGCAGGCAGGCTGGCAGGGTTGGCACTAAGTCACTCATGCTCTTCGGTTCTCAGATCAGGAGTCTTCTTCTTTCACTCCATCTTTTGTATCCAATGAAATCTGAAGATCTGATATCAGGGGTTCTGCTAAATACTCAATTTAGGGGCGTTAAGGGAAGTGATGGGTAGTAGCCAATGGGATACTTACTCCTGGGGTCACTCCATCCCCTACATAACCCTGTCCCAGATTCCCTAAGTTTGCCATCATCAAGATGGCCAACTCTGAAAAGTTGTGTCCACTTCAGGTAGCCCACCTTAAGGGTGGTACTGGCCTGGGGGTAGGCACACCTCGCTGACTCGCTAATTTTCCCACCTGCCAGGTGCCAAAGGGCTCTGGACAAAGGGGGTCGGCTTCCCCTCCTGTGAAGGAAGCCAGACTTGCATGTAAAAGGTGGTGGCTTCTTTGAAGCACTCCTGCCTTGGAATGCTAATCAGCAGATTATCCTGTGGGAGTGGGTGTGAACTCCCTCCACCCAAACAGGCTGTGTTCTAAGAGTTTTTGTTTAAAAGACGAAGGTCTAAATAAACATATTTTTGATTGACTGACTGACAAGCAGGCTTTGTTACTGACCTCCTGAGAGCAGAGGCTCTCACTCTTGGGGGTCAGAAACTTGCCTCTGGTGGCAGGCTGGCGTGAACCAGTCAGTGAATCAATCAATAAAAGTTGTATTCCATTATTATTAAAAAAAACATGAAAGCATATGCTAAATGCACAGTCAGATAAAAATTATACAACAATTTATATCAAGAACAATTCAAACCACTGTACCACGATGCAATCAATCCTTCATTTAGTACAGCCTTTAAAAAGCTAGCAACATTAAAAACAATGTCCTCAGAAACCATTTGCAAATCCAAAAAGGCTGGCCACTCTTATTTAAAATCTCAAGCTTTAAAAAGGGGGACTAAAAAAGATTTTCTCATGATCTTATAGAATTTACAAAATATTATAAAATGCATGGTATCCTGCAGAGACACCTGGTCGCAGCCGCAAGGTGTCATAGAAGATGGATCATGCCAACCCCGAGGTAATGCAAGTAATTGGGGTAACAAATTGAATCTAAATCTAGTCAGCAAGTATCGCGCATGGCTTGAAATAACGCTAGTCAGATAAGGTGTCATAACTAGATTTGTTTTCAATAATATCCTCGCCCTGACCTTTTCTGAAGGGCAGAGGACTCCCTCTCATGTAGTCTGTGTCTCATGTAGTCTCACGAAGTTGTCGCTAACCCAACCCAGATCTGCCTTTAAAATCTTATCTGGTCTGATACAGATCTTCCCAAATTCTGAAGTGCCATCTTAATGTACTTTAGCCATGGGATTTGCAGGGCAAGGTCGAGAGATGGCAGTCCTGCAGGATCACTCTACTTAAGTGTGCTCCTTTTGTCCAAATGCCAATCCAACAGAAAAGTGGGTGAAGAGCTATAATGTAAGTAAGGTAACGTACCCCCAGCTCATTGTGCATTATGTAGGAGGGGGTGCTCTGAGGGACGCATAGAAGACCTCTCAATCTTTTTCAGCCACCTGATCTATAGCACCGGATGACACTCCCATAGCAAGTTCTAAAAACACTCTTGGCATGATACACTTGTTGTAGGGCACTGATTGGTTTCCTGTCCAGTCTAGAAGCAAACTTCCAAATGGCTGCATAAGTCCAGACAAGATCCGACTGCTTGCTAGATAATAAGGGGTTCCATTGTAAGTCGGCATCAAACAGAACACACAAATATGGAAAAACTTTCACCCTCGTGATTGTCTGTGTGCCTATTTTAAAGATTCTAGGCTTTGTATTCCTTAGGCCAACTACCATCAAGTGGGAGTTGCTGACATTAGTACTAAGGTCCAGCTCTTCCATAAAACCCACAAATAGGCTAATAAGGGCTTGCAAATCCCTATCCGTTTTAGCCATGAGCATGGCATCATCAGCATAAAGCAAAACGGGCAGTGGTCAACTTTTTAAATTTGGGCAATCAACTCCCCCCCATCCACCAGAGTTTGTTCAAGTTTAATATTATATAGGGTGAATAAAAATGGGGCCATGATGCACCCCTGCCTAACACCACACTTGGTATTAAAACTCTCTGTGCACTGACTGTCAGAGGTTACCTAACCGAGGCCGTCGGCCGGGCATGAAGATCCCTAAAAAAGTAGACCATATCCTGGTCTACCCTCATGTCCAAGATAATTTTTTTGAGTTTGTCCCGGTTGACCCGGTCAAAAGCCACTGTTAAGTCCATGAAGGCTAGCTGGATAGATCCCTTATGCGCACTGTATATTTGTTAAATATTAAATAAAGGTTCAAACATTGGTTAATAGTTGATCTTTGTAGATCTGAAAGATGTTATGATCCCGAGCTCAAGTTGATAACCTATCCAGCAAGACCCCCCCCCCAGAAATGTAACAACTAAATCAAAAATGGAAATGGGTCTATAACACAACGGGCTGTCCCTATCCCCTTTTTTAAATATTGGGAATATAACTGCGATAGCCCATGAAGGAGAATGGCCTTCCTTCACAGCAGCATTTAGAACATTAGTTAACACGGGGGCCCATGTGTCTGTGTCACTCCAATACAATTCTGAGGGAATCCTATCAGGTCCTGGCGGTTTATGAAGGATAAACTCAAAATTTCCTTTTTTACTTCGATCTGAGTGAAAACTAAATGGGATGCCCCTTCCAAGGACTCTCCCTCCTCACTGTAAACTGGATGTAGCCCCTCATTGTATACCCCCTTAAAGTGTGAAACCCAATGCCTGCAGTGATGTGGTGCACTAGGGCTGGAGCATCGACCTGCATAAAAAAAGGCTCATTAATCATAGCCAAAAACTTGCTGCTATTCTTTAAGCAACATGGGTCAAGTGAATTATCTCATTCTGCATCTCTGATTTAGTTTTTGTGCCTGCTTGTTTCACCTTTATAATTACATCTTCTTTGAACCACCTCAGAAGCAACCCTGGGAGATTCCCTAAGGGCCCTTTTCAGCTCTCCAGATGCCCGTGAGCACCCTTTGTCAAACATTTTTGGTCCAGTGTGGCCTCTGGGTCCAGTCGGAACACTAAGGTACTCAGAAGCAACACAGGCAATATGAGAGAAGGCGTTTAGGATCATCCTGGGATAATAAGCCCCATTTAGGCATACGGCCTTCTCCGTGGGACACTTGATGGAAAGGGTGTCTCTTATCCGCTCAGGAGAAGCTTGGGACCACCTTAACCTTCTTCCCTGCCTAGTGAGCTTCAGTGTCCCCCCAGCTCTCTGGTTAATGGACACACCCCAGTTGAGAGAAATACAGTTGGGATTGTGATCACTATGGGGGCTACATTCAATTTTAACCTCTAAACATTGGGAGAAAATGAGTTGTGAAACAAAAATAAAATCTATAAAGGAGATGCAGCCTTTACCAGTAAAAGACAGAACCAGGTCACCCCCCTCTGGGTGGACACATTTATCCAGGGTAAGGGCTAGGTCGTATTTGTCAAGGATGTAGTTGAACAAGTTCCCTTGTGGTGAGGGAACCAGATCTAAACCCTTAATTAGATGGCAGCTCATGAGCTTCTGAGGAGGCAGAAAAATATGGGCATCACATGAATGGCAGTTGAAGTCTCCCATTAACATAATGTTAGAGGGCTCCCATTTGGCCCATCCAGCTGGACAATAAAGGAATCCAAGATGTATACATTTTCTTAATCCTGAGAGGAAATTTGCAGTATAAAAGTTAATCAACATGGTTTTGGGTGCCTTTGCGACTGAAAGTAAGAGAACTTGTAAATTAGAGGACCCAGTGTCGAAGGTCTTAATGGCACCTTTAACTGTTAGTGAAATGAAAACAATTAAAACACCTTTTGCCTGCCCCATTTGGAACTTGCTTGCTGGGATATAATAAGACTTGAACCCCTCCAAATGATAGCTAGACAATGCCCAGGTCTCCTGTAAACAAATGATTTCAAACTGTCTTACATATTAATCCACACTGGATCATAGAGTTTGGGTTCAAGGCCTGCAATGTTGCAACTTATAAATCAGAAGCCTTTGAGCACCCCCTTTGGTAAGGTCACAGCAGGTGGAGTACAAGTCCCAAGTGAGAGTTTCATAGCCAGTTCAGGTACATTCAGGCAGTCACATGTGGCCAGAGGATTTAGTGGCAAAAAGTGGTTAAATGTGTCCAACATAAAGTGCGCCGGCGGGCCAAAATTTTGGCTCGCTGGGGTTTGGGAGGGCAGAAGGCCAGGATTTTGGAACACATGATCTGGCCTACAAAAGAAACCCAGGGGTAAAGCTGAAATTACTGTGTTCGTTGCTGGCCTAATTGAGGCAAGACCACGCCCTGTGATGTCAGCTCTATTGAAGTTAAAAATTACACAGCCCACTCATGGTTTGCACCATGTCACACAGTCTGCAATGGCAGTCTGTGTGGAATTTGTATGCGGGCCCCAAAGGGTGGCATAAGATAGTCTGCATCCCTTAGGGATCCTCTTTAATACCCCTGCCCTAGGTACCTGGAGTACTTTTTATTAAGGACTTACAAGGGTGCTTAAGTCCTTTGCCAATTGTAGCACAATTAGACAACACCTTATTTTAGGGAAGGAGCACTCGCACAGAGATCTGGTTAGCAGGCCTCAGTGTGCTGTCAGAGTCGAAAATCAGCATCTAGCAGCCAAAAAGGGGACAGAAAGTGTGTGTGGAGGGGGTAACTGCAATAAAAGCTCAGTTGCAACAAAAGCCCAGTTCTCTACAGACATTTATCATCTTACAAGGTAATAGGAGGAAAACACGAATTAAGGGACCTTTTTACCTCACACAAAATAAGGCCTCCCATTCTAATAACCCTCTTCAAGGAATTGAAGCATGTTTTTGTGTACAAATTCACAACTTCTGATAGATCGCCTCTACGTCTGCAATAGCAAACTCTGGTTTGGTTTAAAAGATTACTAATGGTTGTTTTGTCTTGTGACTACAGAGAGGGGGATAAATACTAAGGAAAGGACAGACAGATTCAAAAAAGGAACTAAGAGATTGACCAGAGACGTCACTCGTGAAAACAAGACCTGGTATCATCTCTTTTCATCCCAAATCACTCCCCTTTTCCCAATCTGGGGATTGGTCAGAATCTTGTCTCTCTTGCAACTCCCGGAAAAACAGGCTAGTGGTCAGAAAGAGCCTTTGTTAGCTTGTTGTGTTCCTTTAGCTCAAGCAGGAGGTCAGTCAACTGACCTTTGCTGTCACTTCTGGGGTTCAGGGTGCAAAGCAAGCAGGTCCAGTCTTTCTTTCAGATTCATACAGCGGGCAGTCCTTCTTCTGACATTTACAGATCCCAGAGTGTTCAAAGAAAGGTACTGAATATGCCACATTTAAGTCCAGTGCCAGCCTGTGTGTGGAGGAAACTCCTGAGCACTTCCTAACCATTGGGGTAAAATTCCCCAGGGTGACATTGCCTAATTTTACTGCATTTCCTGTGTGTTTTACTATAAACTATCCCATAGTATCAACTCCTCTCTACCTAAATCTAACATGGCAAAATGTTTCTTCCCCAGGTCAAAGCTCCCTGGTCCACCCAGATGAATGGCTATAATAATTGGTGTTGGAAATGGCCCTTTTTGCAGGGTTATCCCTAAACGTTTTGCTTCTTCCTCCTATTTTTTCCTGACCTGTGTTTGTTGGCTATTGGACTCTGGGCACTTTACCACTGCTGATCAGTGCTAAAGAGCATATGCTCTCCGTGTAAATTTCTATTGTGATTGTTATCCATGATTGGCATATTTGTTTTACCAGTATGTCCCTAGTAAAGTGCACTGAGTGTGCCAGGGCTGGTAAATCAAATAGTACTAGTGGGCCTGCAGCACTGATTGTGCCACCCACATGAGTAGCCCTGAAAGGATGTTTCAGGCCTGCCACCGCAGTGCCTGTGCGCAGTTTGTTAACAGCCATGCTGACTTGGCAAGTGCACCCACTTGCCAGGCCCTAACCTTCCCTTTTCTTACATATGGAGCTCCCCTATGATAGGCCCAAGGTACCCCCCTGAGCAGGGTGCAGTGTATGTTAAAGGTAGGACACGTACTGGTGTGTGTAACATGTCCTGATAGTGAAATACTGCCAATTTCATTTTTCACTATTGAAAGGCTATCTTGCCCCATAGGACAGAATGGGGAATGCTTTGTAACATTTTATAAGCATATCTTCCCATAGGGATACAATAGAAAAATAGAGTTTGGTATTCCTGAACTCAGGATTTAATAACACATCTGTTAGTAAAGATGTTTTTTTAAATTGTGTGTTTGAAAATAGCACTTTTAGAAACTGGATATTTTCTTGTTCAACCATCCTGTGTGCCTCTGCCTGTTTGTGGATTGACTGTCTGGCTTTGGAGTGACAGGGGCTGGGGAGGTGCAGTGGCTCCAGGAGTCTGGATGAGTCAGCATTAGGCTGAATAGGCCTGATCTGCATTTGGAGTGGTGGGAGGAGTAGCACCTGTGCCTGAATAGGGCTGTGCCTGCTGTCCACAATGCTGGCTCCGCCCCCCTGTGGTGTGTCTGGAGCAAAGGCTCACACTGACAATAGATGTTGTTGTGCACTTGCAGAGTGCCCCCCAGAACTGGTTTGAACTGGTCTCAGAGCCCCTTGCACAAAGAGAACAAAGACATTTTGGGGTATAAGTATTAGACCTAAAACCCCTGAACTTAAGATCATTCCTGGAATTCAAGAGGAACCTTTGCCAAGGAGAAGAGCTGGAGAGACTGAGGAGAAGTACCGCCTTTGCTGTGTGTCTGGGGTTGGCCTGCAGTTGCTGTTTCTGGCAAGGGAAGGAGAAGGATTTTGCTGTGTGCTGTGTCCCCTGCTTGAAGGAGATCTCCAAGGGCCTGAAGTGAGCTGGCCTCCTGTTCTGAAGTCTCAGGGACACAAAGACTTCACCCCCAGCTCCCCTGAACTCTGGTGCTGTGAGTTCTAGCCTGCCAGGAGGTGCCTGTGCCAGTTTTGGGCCTCTGGAGGTTGTTGCTGCTGTTTGGGAGCTGGAAGAAAGAAGAAACGTGAAGAACTGCTAAAATCAACGCATCACTCTTCTTGCGGCTATTTTCTCGACGCATCTCCACGGCGCGAGAAGAATTTCCACGCATTGCCGTGCCGCTGCGGAAACCGCCGCAGCGCCTGTTGCCGCTGTAAGAATCGACTCATCGAGGGATCGCGGCTGAAGAGGACCGACGCAGCACCGCTCGATGCATCGATCGCCGACGCATCCCGGATTTCCACACATTGTACCTGTACGGCAAGTTCTTCTGACGCATCACCCGCGGACTAGAATCGTCACGAAGGATTGACGCATCACTCCCCATACAGACCGGATTCAAGGCAGCCCTTCCTCTGCGTGCAGCGTGACTGTCGCATCGCCCCTCCCCAAGGTCTTACGAGTGTCGCATCTCTTTGTTTTCCGACTCTGCGGCTGTTTGGCTTTTGGAATTTTGGCACATCTACAGGTACTTTGGTGAAAAGTCTTGCATCCATAGTTTTCTATGGTACAAGTTCTTGAAACCTTTTGAAAGTCATATTTTTAACTGTGTATGTTGGATTTTTGTCATTTTGGTCTTGTTTAGTTTAGATAAAGATACTTTATTTTTCTAAACTGGTGTGGTGTCCTTTTGTGGTGTTTTCACTGTGTTACTGTGAGTGTTGGTACAAATACTTTACACATTGCCTTTGGGATAAGCCTGTCTGCTCGTGCCAAGCTACCAAGGGGGTGATCAGGGGTTATCTAAAGTGGGTATCCCCCTTACCCTGACTAGAAGCAAGGGTCCCTATTTGGACAAAGGTACCTACCTCTGCCAACTAGAGACCCCCATTTCTAACAATTGGCAAACCCACTCTTGTTGTCACTCCAAATCAGTTCTAGGTCAGCTCCCTCCCTCCCACTGGGTTTGGGGCTATGCTAAATGGTACGCTAACTGGTACTTTAACAGTTCAGGAAGGGGCTGGGTACAGCCCCCAGAAGATTTTCTGCTCAGGGAAGAAAAAAACTCTCTACAGTTAAGCCCTTTGTCTACTGTCTGGGAGCAATATCCGGGGAAGCCATCAGCACTCAGGTGACACTGGACTGACAGAAAGGCCCCTTTTGGCTTAGGCAGAAAATGACAGGTTCTAAAAGTGTCATTTTCAAATAGTAAGATAAAATTTTACTTGACCATTAAGTTGGATTTTAAATTCCTATTAAAATGATTCCTTGTATCATATTTAGAGGCCCTCAAACTGAAATTAAGCACTATAGTGTAACTAAGTGTTTCCTATGGGAGAGCCAGCCTTGCCACAGTGAAAAACAACTGTAGAGGTTTTTCACTTTTAAGGCATGTGAAATATTATATATACATGCCCTACTTTTTAAATGCCATGCACCCTGCCCTATGGGCATATAGGGCCTACCTTAGTGGTGACTTAAAGCATTGAAAAGGAAGGTGTAGGCCTGGCAAAGGTTTACTTTTCCAGGTCAAAAATTCAGTTTTAAAACTGCACACCCAGGCTGCAGGGGCATGCCTGGAGACAGGTTTTACAGTGCTATTTTAGTGGGCGCACAATGAGTGCTGCAGCCCACAAGTAGCATTTGATTTACAGGCATACATGTAATGCCATATACTAGGGTCTTATAAGTTAACTAAATAAGCAGATGAGGTATATGACAATTTTACCAGGTTTAAATGGGATAGCACAAGCACTTTACCACAGTAAGCAGGAGTAAAGTGTGCAGAGTCTTATGGCCAACAAAAACAGGTTCAGCAGAAGAAGGCCCAAATCTGAGGAAATACCAATGCAAAAGATGGTAATCTGAAACAATTTATATTTACATTCAATGTATGCAAATAAAGCTTAAGTGGCTATCTTGAAAATCTGAAATGCACCTGGCCTTCTTGGACCGACGTTAGATACACTCGTGGTATCAGATCTGTGTGGATGACTCTATTACCCTGTGGAATGGCTTGATGAAAGGACTAGAAGAGGTTTCACTTTAAAATGTTGTTAAATAGTGTATTTAATTATATGATTCTCTAAGTGAGGCACCTATAGATACCGAGGCCATTTCAGAGTACTTTAGTGTACTTTAAGCGAGTCCGTTGTTCTGACACATTGACTTTCATGAGATACTTCAAAACGAGGTTAGTTTAGTCTGAATGCCCTACCCTCATTCATCTGGGAGTCACGCCTTCTGTGTCCCTGTTTTCATTCCTGCTTACAATTTCTTATCAAGAACTAAAAATAAATACACAAAAGGTTTACACAGCGTTGCTCTCTGATTCTCGAACTGACAAGGACTGCCATTTAGACCTCAATGTGATGTCAATTGCGGCTATTGTTTGCCTTAACTGGTGTGATAAGGGTTGCTTTTCAGCGCCAGGCTCTAGCACAATACTCTATAAACTCAGTATGAGATGTCCAGGAATAGTACATACAGGTTATCACTTGCTGAGGAGGAGATGGTTATGGATAATGGCATTGTAAGCGACAGCATAATACCATCTCAGTGCTGTTTGTGTTCCGCCACTGATGAACAATTGAGGCAAGGCACGCTGCTTTTGGTACCTTTTGCTTCCTCCCACTATACATCACAGACTCACACGCACCTGCTTGTACCACATCCTCGGTGGCCACTTTTGTACCTATGGTGCTGGTGCTCACTTTTCTACATACACACCCATCCCCTTGCAATTCATAGAGCGTTACTAGTGATGTCGCCAAAGTTGAACGTCCGAATTGTGTTTCAGTATACCAAAGAACATTATACAATCATTTTTAATCACTAGGAAGATTTGCAAACATTTTATTCCTCCAATGCAATTTGAAAGGCATTGGAGTAATGCTTTCTACTACGAATGGCACCGAAAATGTTTGGACCCCTTAAAAGATGCATGCTTTTTAAAGGCAATCCTTCACCAACAACATTAAACATTTAAGATGTATTTTGTCAAAATATAAAGTCTTATTAGGTTGCTAGTGAAAATACACCATACTCTTTGCCCGTGGTGCAGCTTTTTAATGCAGCACCCAATAGAACTTGCACTTTAGGCTCCAAAATGCAACGCTGAAGCTGTTTAAACTGAAGAAAATATCTAGGGAGTTCATAAAAAACTGTCTCTAGCCATCTGTCTGCCCAGAATCTCTGCACTTTGCTAAAGTTGACATTGGTGCCGTCAAACAGGCCGCTGAGGAGACTGACCCGGGCACATTCACGACTAAGCTTTCTCCGTCCTGTTTGTAAACACTCAACACATATATTGCAATATTGAGCTGAGGGGTGCACATTTGATAGGGGCATTTGATTAGCTCACATAATTAATCAGATAGCTCACTGCCACTGATGGAGGATCACATGTACTACTCATGTCCTGTATGACCAAGAATAAAAGGAAAAAAAAACGTATGGAACCTGTTGATGTGAAGGTGGCCTTCTTGGTTAGTCACCCACTTACCTTTGGTTCCAAAATGTTCTAAGAAGCAAAAAGTGATTTAAACACTGAAATACAGACACCCTCCGTGAAACTGATCATGCAGTAAGTTCTTGTAACTACAACCAAGCTCTTTATGACTATCAAAAATGTTATTAGCGCTATTTTATTTTTATCAAAACTGTTGACACCAAATTATTATTCTTAAACTCTAATTTGCAGAACCGTGGGTCTTGTGTGAGTCTCAAAGGACAATAACCCCAGAATAGAAATAAAGCCAAATCAAACATACAGCAGACAAGGTTCAAAGTCAAAACCATGAAGGTTTATTTTAAATTTAGAATCATTATAAAAGGCAAAAATAGTCGATTAGTTAGTTAAAATCTAAATGTCAATAAAATCTTAAAATGCAAAATACCAGATATGATCTAGTGCAAGGCAAAATAATGCATCAGGAACAGAACTTTAAGTATTGTGAATTCTGCTCTCCAAGTGTAGGCAAAAACTCCTCCTCCTTACGTTTGATCTCAGCTTTCTCGTGCCACGGTTTTCAGGAGAGAACAATCAGAATTTAAAGACAAGCATTTGCAATGCAATAGGTCTCGCATTTGAGAGAGTTTGAGCTATTGGCATTGTAAATGACAATGCCTTTTATTTATGTGTTTTGAAAACCTGCAAGCGGTGCGTAAACACTCGCTTTACACTTATAGTCTTTGCTTACGAGAAGCAAGGCTGGAAGTAAAAGAGGCACAGTTACTGACAGCCTTGCTTCTCGTAAGCAATGACTATAAGTACACAGTGTGTGTTTACGCACGACTTGCAGGGTTTTAAAAGCAAAGAAATAAAAGACACGGTAAATGAAATAACACTGAACAACTGCTACAAGGCTGACATATATTATGAAACACCAGACTTTAAAACTGGTGAAAAACAGCAAAACGGACAGACAGAAAAACACTTCTATGCAAGAGTACTTTTGGTCTAGTTCAGCTGTTCTTAACCTGTGGCCTGTGATGCCTACTCAGGGTGTCCGCCTCTGCTTTGAAAATTATCTCTTAAAAACTAATTTGTAATCAAATATTTATTTTTAGCGTGTAATAAAATGTGTATCTGAAATATAAGATTTAGAGTTGTAGAATAAATGTTGTTGGACAAACAAATGCAGCAAAAAGAGTTATTTCATTGGCAAGTAGATGTTTAAATTAGCAATGATTGTTTTGTCTCCTACTTGCGGAGAAGGCTGCCTTAAACAAACAAATTTATACATTGCTTTTATTGATCTCAAGGCAGCCTTCGACTCTGTGCCACGAAACCTGTTATGGAAGAAATTGGTAGAAAGGGGTATTTCAAGGAAACTGTTGAAGGCTATCATTCTTCTATATACCGACACTTGGGTACAAGTTAAGTTGGGTGACGGTAATTCCTTATCAAAGAAGATAAGAACGTATAACGGCCTCAAGCAGGGTTGTGTCCTTGCCCCCTGTCTATTTAATTTATTCTTATCAGATCTCTCCCAGCACCTGGATGTCGTTAATGGGCATGTTCCTAGGTTGGGGGGGAGAAAATTAGTTACCTTCAGTATGCCGATGACACCATCCTTGTGAGCCATACTCCAATCGGCCTACAAAGACTTATTACCGCCTTTGATGACTATACTCAACAGAATGTTGAATGTTAAAAAAACCAAAGTGATGAAAATTGGTGTAGCTAAACAGAAGTTTAACTCTTGGAAGGCTAGAGCAGGTACAATCGATATTGTTAAGACGTATAGATACCTAGGGGTGGTGTTTGACAACCGTGTGTCTTTTAAATTTCATTTTAAGGATTTAAGGGCCAAGGCTGTGACCTTGATCCACGCTTTTAAATGTCTAAAAAATCATTGAACTGCCAATCATATGACTTTATACTTAAAGTAATTAAAGCCAAACTACAACCAACCCTCATATATGGTTCTCCCATTATTAGAGGGAAAGATGCAAAGGTACTCGACCTATTGGTTGTCAAGGTCTTCAAAGCAACCTTTGGGATTGCCAAATCAGTGTGTCAAGCAGGTATAAGACTGGAGTTTGGTCTCCAGAGACAGAACCTGGTATCAAAAGGAGCATTTCTAAAATGTATGGTTGCATTGTCAACATCAGCACCAGCATCTTTAGGGAACATTTGTTGGCAAGAAATAGACAAGTCGGTTCATGCGGCTAAATGGAGATCCTATATTTTAACTTCCTTAAGAGAGATAGGCCTGCAAACAACATTGCAAGATTTGAACATATCCAATTACAAGCTAATGTTAAAAAGTGTATTAAAACTGAATCGCTTAAATTGGATAAGATTGAATTAGCAGGAAAAAATTACGCTTGGTATGTGATTAATTCATACCAAACTTTGCGTATACAGCCGTATTTGAATGCTTTTTCTCAGCAAAATTTAAAAATAAGTTTCTGAGGTTACGAATGGGATTAAATCCAACAAAGGAGGGCACAAATTCGTGGATTAAGCAGTGGCCGGACTCTGATTGTAGACTTTGTGGACGGCCACAGGAAACTTTAGACCATATAGTGTGTGTATGCCCAAAGTTGATTAATATTCGACGTACATTCTTAAGACCATGTTTCTTGAAGAGCGGGGTGAGATCTGCTCGTCAGGCTTTAATTATGTCATTATCTGGTGAATCGATTCCTCTATTGTGTCATTTGGTAACATTTTTATTGGCAGCTGAAAAATGTTTTGATATAATAAGGTAGACCTCCAGTATTTCCATGGTTGTGTTACCTAATAGTATTATTTGGCTTATAATTCTTATTAATTGATAATCATGTTGCGAAGGTGACAATTAGATGTCAAAATAGATGTGACACTATTAACATAAACTAATGCACTTTATCTGTTTTAACACGAAGATCGTTGCAATAATCGCATATTAGCACTTTATAGTAATGCACTTTATTTTTGCTCTGATATGATGGCCGTCGTATTAATCGCACATTATCGATGCTATGTGAATGGACCTGATTTTATTGATAAGTTTTAAATTTGTATATACAGGTCAGTTTTTTATTCTATGTGTTGGGAACATGTTTTGCTTGTAATGGATTTTTTTTATGATTGATTAAGTTTTTAAGTATGTGATGTGAAGTTGTAGTGATTGCAATGATTTTAAGTAATCAAGCAATAAAGATCATTATTATTATTGTATTCCAGATTGGTGTTTGGTAACGTTACTTGTGTAAAACGTATCTGGTAGAAATATTATAACTTATAAACAAATGCATTGAAAAACGGAGGTATGCAAAGGTTTTAATTAATAAACATGTAAAGTGTGCATTATGTTGAGTGGTGTTGGTACATTGTGAAAAAACACCATTTATGGAATGTATCAATTGTGAGGTTTTATTATGACAGCACCGTTAGGATTGTAAAAGTAATTGAGAAAATAAAGCAAACAGTTTAAAAAAATCACATTTCTCCTCCTGCTTCCAAAAAGAAAAATAGTGTAAATCAGCGCTGAATCCTCTATTTGTAAAACATCATAAACAGTTGCTCCCATGATCAGAAGTCTGAAAGACATCTCTGGGGTTGGTTGTCTCTATTGGGTTGCTAGCAGTGCAGATGAGTAGTCACTAAGTCCTCCGTGCATGTGTTTTTAACCGCTTAACCGCGGCGGCAATTCTGCCGCGGTGCGACGGTTTAGCGGAGTGGGCGGGGACGCGTCGGCCAACGGACGTTCGCAGCACTACAGAGGTAGTGCTCGCGACGGCCGTTGGCCGACGGATGCACGCAACGGGTTAAAAGCCCTTGAAAGCTGTGCAGCTGCTGCACACTGACCCTGCTGGATGGAAGGTCAACTCGCAGAGCAACTTTAATTGCTTAATTTGTAAAATATGAAGTACAGGTGCTCAAATGTTTGTCGGAGGCCACACCCATTTACCCCGGCTCCACCCACTTCCTCCACTGGCTCCACCCACTTACTCTATTAGCCCCACCCACATCCTCAACTGGCACTGCTGAAAGTTAGATGTAATACCCGATCTTAATTTCAGCAAGGGAGCCTTCCTCCAAGTAAGGTTTTGATAGGAGGTTCCCCTGCCCCGTGAAAATTTTGAAAAAGATTAAATAAAAAGCGCATTTACAGCACAATTTTAGAATAAATTAGCTAAAAATGACTAATGCATTGAAAAGGGACACGTACTGGGGTATGTCATTTTTAACTGAGTCTAATTTTGTGGCATGGGACAATTGTGGGCAAACATACACTGTGGGTTCTCAGGGTGCCCTAAGCAATGCGTATCTGCTTTAGGGTTTAGAATATTCAGCAATTCTGTTGTAGTAGATTCTCTTTAAGGGTCTGATCTTATCAGGAGCATCACACACCACAGAATGCATTCACAAATAAGTCTTTGTTTTTTCTGATCTCTTTGAGTGTTCAGTTGTGTCTAATGTTACAGTGAAAGTTGTGATGGGTAAGTAAGGCACAGGGCCCTGAATAGTAAAGGGAAAACACCATTCTTGTCATTTGGAAGTGCAGGAGACTATTGCAGGCTTGGTACACTGCAATAATCTGCCTGGCATTGCTTGTCAATGAGAATCATGGCTCATGGAAAAGAAGCAAAACCCAGACTTCCAAATATCCCATGACTGATGGTGAGGGGTTTCCTGGGGACAAATTGCTCCTCATTAGTTCTCTGAAAGGAGGTTGGTATTGGGGATGACTTTCCCTCTATTGGGATTCCTGTATTGATTTGTAGGATACCGGTTGTGTAATTAGTATAGGGGAAGAGTCAGTGACACAGTGACATATCCTGCTAACTTCTGTCCCTCCATTACCAGGCTTCGGTGTTATCAGGTGGTTGGCAGTGATGAATATGAGACAGGAAAGGTGGCATGATATACAATGAGTGATAGGAAATGGCAAGTGAAACTATGAGAGGAGATTGAGAATACAGAGTGATCAAAGATGAACAGTTATGGGAGTATGTAGCAGTGATAGGAGAGGTGGGCAGTGATGGGAGAAGGTGACCTTGAGAGGAGAAGGATACAGAAGAGGAGAAGCGGACAGTGACAGAGGGGATGTGAAAAATGGTGTAAGAGCTGTATTGAGAGATTAGGGCCAATGACATGAAGAGGTTTTCAGTCACAGTAAGAGCGGGAAAAAGTCACTGGAGAGGTAGATAGTGTTGGGAGAGGGACAGGTTTGGGAGATTTAGGGATGACATGGGGTGTAGCGGTTATATGCATTTAATGGTACTCCATTATCAGGAAAAACAGTCCCTTAGGCAGTTGTTGAATCTCCCCAATCAATCTCTTCATGGTCTTTGAACAAGGAGGCGGGCCTCAAGATTTTTTAACACTTTACTATACTAGCCCTGTTGTTGCTGTGGGTATCTCTGTAATGCAAACCCGCAGCAACGTTAAACTGACAAACCCTGTCTAAGTATCCTTATCTGTCTTATAGTAACAGAATTTGGTTAATTGTAAAAGTGATGAATGCTCTGGTATAGGATTTGTTCTTACAGCTCCCGGGATATTTGGAAAAATGAGGAACAGTTGGCAAAACAGGAATATGCAATATTAATTAGGAACCAATATAATTCTCTGCGCCTTCGTTTAGAGCATATTTGCCTCTGAAGACAAGTGCAGGGGTTGATCCTTATTTAAGATAAGTAAAAAGCCTTAATAATGTCACGTTTTAATAAGACTAAGATTGTGCGTCATCCATCATATGGAATCATTTCCCAATGGGTGGCATTTGCTGTCCTATTAGAAGGTTACAATGCAAACTTACATGCACTGTCTTCTTTTGACATTGTACTTGCCCATGGATAAGCACTATAGTGTTCCTCTGTCAAGAGGTGTGAAATTTAGAAGCTGTAGTAGACATGAATTATGGAATCTTTTCTAGCTCAGACGTCTACTGTTTATCTGTGGATATGTTTGGTATCAGCAGTGACATATAGGAACTCTTCCAGATGCAGTTACATAATGTGTTTTGAGTAAATATCGAGCATAGTGGAATATGTAGATGAGGTAATTGTGTGCACAACGAATGAAATTTGAAAGTGAAATATCAGTTTTTCAGTTTTCCTGCCAAATTATATTTATTTTTGCAGCAAACCAAAATAAAAATATCTGTTGATGTTTCTGTGACTTTTTTTTCATTGTGTTCAGTGATATTTTCTTTAGCCAACAAATTAATAGTTTTTGCAATCACTTATGAAAAAAATAATTGTGATCCACTGAAATAAAGATATCATTAATATCACAATTGGTAGTTTTGTAGTTGTGCCATCAGCGATAGTGTGATTTATTGGTATTCTGCACTTATTTTACAGATCTTAAACATCAAATGTTTTCATAAGTACAAAACAGGACAAAACATATTTTTTATCCGATGTGAAATCCAACATGGGTGGAAGAGCTGAAATTCCTTCTGAAATATTAGCTTGTGTTTGCTTTGTGGTTAAAAGTACTGAACATAGAAATGAATGCACTTTTACTTGCAGGATGTGATAATGTTATAAACTGGCTTGATAACATAGTGCATTAAAACGTTCCCATAAAATTTTGATGGTGAAAAAAACGTTTTGAAATAATGCTAATTTACGATGTACTCAGTTGATTGCGATAATTCCATTAGACAAAGCATAATTTGGAGGAAAAAAGTAGATTGTTTAAAGATTAAAAAACGGAAAAGAACAAAAGCGTTAAGCAGCATTGGTTGTGGGTACAGGGAGGGCTAATTCTCATGGAGATATATTGCAGGTTCTAGGCCTACTATTGGATATCTACTTTACATCACTGGGCCCCCTCTTTAAAGAAGCAGAGCGATGATGAATGGTGTCGTACCTTGCGCACATATTTGTTTTTTGTTAAGGCTCATTAAGAAAGCGTGAAGCAGAATGGGTCTGATGTGTCCTCCTGTGTGGCACACTTAACAAGCAGGAGCTGGTTGCAAGGATCACACTTTTACATGTGAGACATCGGGGAAGGGCCCCGTCTCAGTTTTTGTTGGTTTGTCCATACCCCCACAGCAGTAACTACTGACATACTACACCTGAGCCACGAGGCTTGATGTAGGAAATTAATAAACTTACATTTCAACACGTCTTCCGAATACACAACCGGCGCACCCCGCCATATTGCATACTGGGGTTAACAGGTACTAAAATACCGAAAGTGATGAATCAGGGCCAGTTAACCAGGGAACAGAAAAACACCAATGCTTCAGATGTAAGTCAGTCAAGTCAACAAATTGACAGAAAGGGTTATGGGCAAGGCCCTGCCCTTCCTGCCTCCTGGGCCGGGGCATTGCACACGATGCACAGTGCCAGAGGCATGATTGCTCGCTCGGAGCCTCTGACTCTGTTTACACCAAGTCTGTTAGTGACCACGCTCAAGAAATAGCAGCGTAGGTTTGTTACTTACTGGGTTACTTAGGCACTGGCACTTCCTTTACAGAAGAGGCCTGCTCCTGCACACTGCAGCACCACACGCTGGATGCGCCTGCTTCAAATTATAGTTCCCTGGACATCCTGCTGAACTGTAGGGCGGTGAGTCATGCAGTACGTGTATGGCGTGGAATTTTGAAAAGCTTTATGCACGCTGCCGCAGCCCCTACCCAAAAGAACCAAATCCAGCCCAAACAGTTGCCCGCCCGCCCGCCCACCGGAGAGACTGAACTGATGGCAAACTGGCGTGCATTTATTATCGGCTCAGCAGCAGCAGCACTCATCACCGGGGACTCGGGAGACAGAGTGCAAAGTTTAAACCACTCTACTATTAATTATACTTACTGCGAAACACGAGGTGCAGTACAGTCATTAATGTTAGTTGGCAGTGGCACTTAGGTGTAGACCCGGGCCTGATAAATAAGTGCTGGTGCTAAGCACCGGAAAGCACCGGCACAAATTAAGCACTATGCAAGAGAAGAAAAAGGAAACGTCATCCACCCACCCCCCTAGGTTATTTATTTAGTGTTTTTTTCCCCCGAGAAGGGTAACCGTACTGCCCAAAAGTGGCAAAGACATCATTAATTCAGCTCTTGTTTTCCTAACGGTTTCCAGGCTGCAGCTTGCAGTGGCAGGGCAGTTCCAGGC
Organism: Calotriton arnoldi; assembly: GCA_963921515.1. NCBI lineage: Eukaryota > Metazoa > Chordata > Amphibia > Caudata > Salamandridae > Calotriton > Calotriton arnoldi. Next base: position 1,085,036 of record CAWUFW010006413.1, read on the forward strand.
CGTTCACTGGAAAATGCTGCACAGGCCCTGGCAACACAGTGTGAGCCGGCCTCGAGGGATTGTGTACAGTAATAATTCCTTCCCGTCTTCCGCGTTAATGCTCTGTTTCAGTTGAAAGGTACCAGTACGTGATCTCACACAATGCCAAACACAATGCTCAGTGAAACCATTCCAAGCTCGATGGATTACTGGTGTTATTCTCAGATGTTTCAGCAAATGCTCCCGCAAGAAGGGACCATTTGCAACAAAAGCCCACGTTAGCGCTTGAGTCAACAAAAGTTTAAATGCAGCTTGTGCGCTGCAGCAGGTTCTAAAGGGAAACATACTGGCATCAGGGTGCCCACGGGAGAAATGAAAGCAAACTGTACGAGGAAACAACTGCGCACTTGCAGAGAAAGACATGGTCAGAGGGAAGCGCACGCATGTGAAGAACAAACAGTGACCGGCGGCAAAAGCAAAGTCTCAGAGGAAACATACGCGCACTCGAAGAGGAAGACATGGTCAGAGGGACACGCACGAATGTGAAGAACAAACAGTGACAGGCGGCAAAGGCAAAGTCTCAGAGGTAGCAACCGTGCACTCGCAAACAGTGACGGACGGCAATTAAAATTTCTAAAAAAGAGTTCTCCTTCACAATACACGAAGAACCACGGCTTAAGGAACCTGTACTTTACCGGTGCTCTTAGCCTTCACCGGAAGTGACGTGTTGGCTATTGGAACCGGTTATCAGCCAACAAAGAAGAGCGACAAGGGGGTCAAAATATGGTAAGCAGCAGCTGGGAATAATGTGGTTTTAATTAATACAGCAAGGCTTGCAGACAGCACATGAGTGCAGTGGTCTGCCCTGATTGGTCAGAGTTAAGTGGATTAGCCAGGCTGCCTTGAAGAGGTGATAAAGAGCCCCTGGGGTTAACCAGCTCTGCTGGGAGGGCAGTGTGCTGTTCCATAGGAATGCCAGGCCCGGGGGAGGAGTCGTAAACCATGAGCTTCAAAGGCAGAGGGATGGCCCCAGTGTCAGTTTCCACTTTACACTTTTACCCCCACCAGACCTAGGATTAGGGAAGGTATGTGCAGATGGTAGGGGGAGAGTCTATGGAAATAAGCCATCCTAGGGGGTGTGTTTAGCCAGCTCTTACCTCCTTGCTGGAAAATCAGCCATTATGGATTTGGAAGATTTGATGCACTCTGGGACAAAATAATGCCACACTCTACAGGATGTGGTCATAACTATGAGGAGTTACCCTGCTCCCATTGGTCAGGAGTGACCTGCTGCTTGACCCAGAGAATGTTGAATAAGTATCTGAGAGGGGCAGAGCCCTCCAGATCTGCTGCTTGAAACTTACTGAAGCAAGCCATTGCCAAGCTGAGAAGATTTTGCTGTGCAAAGATTTCTAAGGCCTGACCTCTGAAAACTGCATCATCTGACACTACAGCCCTGTGGATTATTTTGCTGAAAAAGAACTAAAGAGTGGACTCCCTGAAAGCTACAGGTTAAAAGAGCTCATCTGGAACATCACCAACTAAATCTGCACCTTGGGGAGCTACCAGTGGATTTGTAAGGGTGACGTCCCAGTGGATTGTGGGAACTGAAGTCCTCAACTTTCAAGGACCATCTTGGAGCTTCCAGACCCTTGGAGTGAGTTTGAGACACTTTTGGACCATTTGAGGAACTTCAGGAAGAAGTTCAAGAACTTTGGAGAACTTTGGAGGAACTTTGGAAAAAAGCTCCATAGAGGGACCGACTCAACCTGGTCAGCCAAGCCGACTGCCTTCAACCGCGAGTCGGCCAAGCCATCCAGGTTCGTCCCGCTAAAAGCTCAGTCGGTCGAACTTCCAGAGTTTGACCGGGAGTAGAAGAAATCTGAAGCCGGCGAACCCTCACCGGATCCGGCTACATGAGGAGCATCGAGAGACCCTGCGAGAAAAAGCTCCAGAAAAGTTTCTAGGTCCGCTCGTAGAAAAGTCGACCGGGAGCAACTGCGAGAGCCAAGCCGCCTGTCTTCCATCGCGTGTCGGCCTGGGCTCCTGTGTTGCCCCGCTGAAGCGCTAACGAAAAAGTTTCTAAGTCCGCTCCAGGGAGGTTGACCGGGAGTTCGTCAAAAGGCAAGCCGGCGAACCCTCACCGGATCCGGACTGGCTGGGAGCTTCGAGGGACCTCGCGAGAAAAAGCTCCAGAAAAGTTTCTAAGTGTGAAGGTAGAAACTGAGACCGGGACCTGCCGCAAGCTGTAGCCGCCCAGGGCTCCATCGCGGTCGGCCTGAAACTTTGACTTTGCCCCGGTCTATTGCGAGCAGGTATCCCAATATGGTGCTATAAACTTCTAAGTGCTATATTTTATTAAATCTTTGAAAATTCATATCTCCGGTTCCCTACATTTGCATTTTTGTCGTTTTGGTGTCATTTTAAAGATAAAAATATTTCCCATTTTTATAAATTGGTGTTGGATTTTTATTATGTGTTGTGTCTTAATTATTTACTGAATTGGTGTTTTTGAAAGCTTTACATACCGGTCTTTGAAGTTAAGCCTGTCTGCTCGCAGCCACGTTACCAAGGGTTGAGCATAGGAGTAATTTTCTAAGACCTATGCTGAGTCCTATCATGTGTTAGTGGCCTTATTGCCAGTGGCAGACCTACATTTGCCCCTACCAATAATCCACTTTCCAACATTTGGTGCTCAGCGGTGTGGATGAGGACTTGTGTTTAAAAGTACACCTTTCAGTGAATGAATTAAGATTATAAAAATCCTCTAAATTGCCTTAGAACAAAACTTTTGAGTTTGATTTTTGGAATTTGGACTAAACTGTTTTTAATCCATTGTTTTGATTTTCCAAATTGTTCTAAGTCTGTTGTGCCTAGTTTTTGTGACCCAAAACTAGGGAACCATGGAGCTGGACCTGGCTAAACTGTCCCAGTTTTAGATGGCTGATCCTAGGGAACAATGTAGGCTTAGTGGGCTGCCTGCTTGCAGGAAGCTTAGGAAGGTAGGGTTGCTTGAGTCCCTAAAAGCCTGGGCTAGGGCAGCTGAGGAAAGTCAAGGGGGATAGAGGGTGTCCCCCCAACCTCCTCCCAGAGGAGGTTGAGGATGATGCCTCTTCCATTTTAACTAGTGTTAGCCAAGTGAATAAAGGTGGTGGTGGGAGTGGGGAAGGGTCCCTTACTCAGGAACCACTACTGTCCCTTGCAGAGAGACAGCTTCAGGCTCAATTAGCTTTGATAGCTTTAGAGCAGGAGAAGTTTGAATTGGCTAAGAAGAGATGGGAGAAAGAGGAGTTAAGAAGAAATGGTGGCACTGAAAATGTTGAAGATTTTGAGATGTCCACGGGTGGTGCATTTGAACCTAAACTTCCCAAGGGTATAGTACCCAATTACACTGAGGGGATGACATTGACAAGTGGCTAGCAGCTTTTGAGAGGGCCCTTAGAATGAGTAGGGTCCACTCTGGGTATTGAGGTGCACTCCTGTGGGAGTTGATTCCAGTAGCTGGGAGGATAGGCTCCTGACCCTGAAGGGAGAGGATGCAGAATCATACCAGCAGATGAAGGCATGCTTAGTCAAGAGGTTTGGTCTGACTCCAGAGCAGTACAGGGTGAAGTTTAGAAGCACCCAGAAATTGAGTTCAAAGTCTTGGGTAGACTTTGTGGACGTTTCAGTGAAGGCACTGGAAGGCTGGATTGTTGGTAACAAAGTGGACACATATGAGGATTGTATAATTTGTTTTTGAAAGAACATATTTTGACTCATTGTGCAGAAGAGAAGTTATGCCAGTACCTAGTGGACTCTAAGCTGACAGACCCCAGAGAGCTGGGTGAAGCAGCTGATGAGTGGGTGAGAACCTGGGTTTCCATACAGCACCAGGGGGGTGACCAGAAGAAAGGAGGACAGGTCCCTCCCAGGGGAAAGCCCAAGGGAAAGAAGGTCAAAACCAGAAGGAGTCCTCCAAAGACCCACAAAAACCTGCACAAGGAGGGGGCCCGAGCCAACCCAAATCCAAAGGAGGTGGATTCAGGGAAAGAATGGTAGGTTCTTTGATCCCTCAAAAGTGGGTAAGTGCTTTGACTGTAACCAGCCAGGGCACCAGCAGGGAGATGCTGTCTGCGCCAAGAAGCTCCCCCCTAAGGGGCCATCCACAGGGATTGCCAGTGTCAGTGTAGGGGTGGAGAGTGGTGCCCCAGTGAGGAGTAGTCAGGTGGTGGAAGCAACCTTAGTGTCCCTGGGTGGGGTGAATATTGCAACCCTTACTGCCTTACCTCCAAACATGGACAAGTACAGGCAGAGGCCTAAAGTGAATGGGACTGAGGTTGAGGCTATCAGAGACACTGGGGCTAGTGTAACTATGGTCCTGGATGAGCTGGTGCCTCCAGAGAGGTTGTTACCTTGTGAGTTTCACCAGGTGACTTATGCAGACAGCACTACCAAACTCCCTCCTATGGCTGTGGTGGATTTGGAATGGGGAGGTGTGACAGGCCCTATGAAGGTAGCTGTGTCAAAGGTGCTCCCAGTCCAGTGTTTACTGGGCAATGATCTTGAAGCCTCTGTGTGGTCAGAGGTGGAGAGGGACTCCATATGAAAATATTGGAGCTCCCTGAGTGGGTATGTGCTGTGACTAGGTCACAGACTAGCCAGAAGGGAGGGGCTGGACACTTGGACCCTGGAACAAAGGGTCAAGCATCTAAGGACAAGGGTAGTGGGCCTGGTGAGCCAGCCCAGGGAACTCCAGAGCTGCAGGCAGAATCTAACCCTGATGGGGAGGATCTGGCCTCTGAGGGAGGGACTCCATCCCTGCCAGAGCTGTCAGATTTCGCAGAACTGACAGGAGCAGGTGGGCCCTCCAGAGAGGAGTTCAGTAAGGGACAGCGTGACTGTCCCACCCTTGAGAGCTTGAGGCGGATTGCTTCCAAGTAAGAGGAAGGGGATGACAGTGGGTTTTATAGAATCTACTGGGAAGATGGACTGCTTTATACTGAGGCCAGAAACCTCAAGGAGGGGGCCACCAGGAGGTTGGTGGTGGTACAGAGAGTTCATCCTGACTTTGGGTCATGATATCCCCTTGGCAGGACATTTGGGACAGACAAAGACATGGAACCGGTTGGTGAACCATTTCTACTGGCCCCATATGTCTGAAAAGGTAAAGGAGTTTTGCAGCTCCTGTGTCATCTGTCAGGCCAGTGGCAAGGCAGGGGGCAAGACAAAGGCTCCCCTAATACCACTGCCAGTGGTTGGGGTTCCATTTGAAAGGGTGGGGATGGACATTGTTGGTCCCCTGGACCCACCTACTGCATCAGGGAATAGGTATATCTTAGTGGTAGTTGACAATGCCACTAGGTGCCCTGAAGCCATACCTCTTAGAACCATTGATGCTCCTGCGGTGGCTGAGAGCACTGCTTGGTGTGTTCACCAGAGTGGGTTTTCCAAAAGAGGTGGTGTCAGATAGGGGCACGAACTTCCAGTCCAGCTATCTGACTGCTTTGTGGGATGAGTGTGGTGTCAACTACAAGTTCACCACCCCCTATCACCCACAAGCAAATGGTCTTGTTGAGAGATTCAACAAAACCCTGAAGGGCATGATAAATGGGTTGTCAGAGAAACTCAGGAGGAGATGGGATGTTCTCCTCCCATGCTTACTGTTTGCCTACAGGGAGGTGCCACAGAAAGGGGTTGGTTTCAGTCCCTTTGAGTTGTTGTTTGGGCACCCTGTGAGTGAGCCATTGAGCCTGCTGAGAGAGTCTTTAGAGAAGCCTCTTAAAGAAGCAAAGGACAATGTGCTTGACTATGTGCTAGGCCTGAGATCTAGAATGGCAGAGTACATGTACAAGGCAAACAGGAAACTGGAGGCCAGCCAGGAGCTCATGAAGCACTGGTATGATCAAAAGGCTACTATGCCTGAGTATACTCCAGGACAATTGGTGTGGGTGTTGGAGCCTGTGGCTCCCAGGGCCCTCCATGACAAGTGGAGTGGGCCCTATCCAATCTTAGAAAAGAAGGGTGAGGTTACCTATTTGGTTGACCTTGGCACCCCCAGGAACCCTCATAGGGTCCTGCATGTGAATAGATTGAAACCCCACCATGACAGGGCAGACATGACCATGTTACTGGTCACTGATGAGGGTGTGGAGGAGGAAACTGAGCCTGTGCCCGACCTCCTGTCCACTAATGTGCAAGATGGGTCAGTGGAGGGGGTGATACTCTCTCCCAAGTTGACAGACCAGCAGCACAGAGACTGTAAGCAAGTGCTGGAGCAGTTTGCTGGCCTGTTCTCTCTGACCCCAGGCATCCCTGAGTGGTGTGTGCACCACATTGACACTGGTGACAGCCTACCTGTCAAAAATAAACTGTACAGGTTGTCTGACCATGTCAGAGCCAGCATTAAAGCTGAGGTTGCTAAGATGCTGGAATTGGGGGTAATTGAACCGTCTGCAGAGTCCATGGGCCAGTCCAGTGGTGCTGGCGCCTAAACCTAATCCTCAGGGGGACCCAAGGAGTTAAGGTTCTGTGTGGACTACAGAGGATTGAATGCAGTCACAAAGACTGACGCTCACCCTATACCTAGAGCTGATGAGCTCATTGACAGGTTAGGGGCTGCTAAGTACCTGAGTACTTTTAATTTGACTTCAGGTTACTGGCAGATTGCCCTCACTGATGGAGCAAAGGAGAGGTCAGCATTCTCCACACCAGAGGGACATTATCAGTTCAAAGTAATGCCCTTTGGATTAAAGAATGCACCTGCCACCTTCCAAAGGTTGGTGAACAGGGTCTTGTCTGGGTTGGAACAGTTCAGTGCAGCTTACCTGGATGATATAGCTGTATACAGTTCTACCTGGGGGATCACTTAAGCCACCTAAGGGAAGTGCTTCAGGCCATGCAGCAGGCAGGCCTGACTATTAAAACAAGCACGTGCCAAATAGGGCAGAGTTCTGTGGTGTACCTGGGCCACCTGGTAGGTGGGGGCCATGTACAGCCTCTCCAAGCTAAAATTCAAACTATTTTGGATTGGACAGCTCCTGTTACCCAGACTCAGGTCAGGGCATTCCTTGGACTGACAGGGTACTATAGAAGGTTTGTTCAAAATTATGGGACCATTGTGGGGCCCCTAACAGAACTCACTTCTAAAAGAGGCCCAAGAAGGTGATTTGGACCCCAGAGTGTCAGAAGGCTTTTGACACTCTGAAAGCTGCTATGTGTTCAGCACCAGTGCTACTAGCCCCTGACTACAGAAAATAATTTGTGGTTCAGACAGATGCTTCAGAGCAAGGGATTGGGGCAGTGTTGTCACAGCTAAATAAAGAGGGCCTTGATCAGCCAGTTGCCTTTATTAGCAGGAGGCTTCTTCCCAGAGAGCAGAGGTGGAGTGCCATTGAGAGAGAGGCTTTTGCTGTGGTTTGGTCCCTGAAAAAGTTGAGACCATATTTGTTTGGGACTCACTTTCATGTTCAAACTGACCACAGGCCTCTCAGATGGCTCATGCAGATGAGAGGGGAGAATCCCAAGCTGTTAAGGTGGTCCATTTCCCTACAGGGAATGGACTTTACAATGGAACACAGACCCGGGGTTGCCCATGCCAATGTAGATGGACTTTCCAGGTTTTTCCACTTAGCTGATGAGGAGTACCAGGGTGTAGGTTAGTAACCCATCACCTTTCGTTTGGGGGGGGCTATGTTGCAAAGTCATCCTGTGCCCTGGGTACCCCCCAACTTTTTGCTGACTGGTACTGGTGGTAACTGACTCTGACGGATCCTGGGCTCTGCCTAACCAGGCCCAGGGCCAGTGCCAAGCTGAAACGAACACATTAGAATACAGTTAAAACACCTAAAATATACCAGGGTACACTATGGTATGGTGGGGGTACCCCTGTAATTGGCATGACCTACCCCATAAGCCCCTAGTATATAATAGGGCAGGGGATTGAAACTACCTAGAAGACCCCAGTACCCTGGGGCAGGGCAGTTTAGAGGCCAGCAGCCTTTTTCTGCACTTGCATGTGTGCACTGCTGAAGCCTGAGGTCAGTTTAAAAGCAGCACTGGGTGCCAGGATTGCTTTTAAAAAGTAAATTGTGCCCAAACTCGACTTTGGTGGTAGGGGCACTTAAAAATGGATAACCTACAATGTTTTGGCATATTAGGGACCCCCAGGGCCTCCCTAGGTATCCCAGGGGTGGGGGGATCAGATATTTATAAGGTACACCCTTATAAAATGAGTTTTTATATGCCTCGGTAACGTGAAATTTCACATTTCACTCCCACATGTGGTAAAGTGCTGCCCAAATTCGACTTTGATGCCAGGAGCAGTGTGAAGTGAGGATCTGCAATATTTTTGCAGATTCAGAACCCCTAAAGTCTCCCTAGTTGCACATGGGGTGGGGTTCCTGTAGATATAAGGCAAGTACTTATAAAATGTGTTTTTGTAAGTCCTGGTGCTGGAAAAATGGCCCAAGTCATTTTTCCCATTGCAAATCCCCAGTTACATAGGTTAATATTGCAGGAAGTTATTAAATAATAACTCCTGATAGGAAGGAGATAGAGCTACCCTTCAAAGACTTCTCAGAATAGTAATGCTAAATCCAACAATATCATATTGTTGAATTTCTCCTAAAGTGTACATACAAGAAGTTATAAGACTTTCCTTATTTGTAAGTCCAAATCCAGCCTTCCAGTGGTCTGCCCTGATTGGTCAGAGTTAAGTGGATTAGCCAGGCTGCCTTGAAGAGGTGATAAAGAGCCCCTGGGGTTAACCAGCTCTGCTGGGAGGGCAGTGTGGTGTTCCATAGGAATGCCAGGCCAGGGAGAGGAGTCGTAAACCATGGGCTTCAAAGGCAGAGGGATGGCCCCAGTGTCAGTTTCCACTTTACACTTTTGACCCCCACCAGACCTAGGATTAGGGAAGGTATGTGCAGATGGTAGGGGGAGAGTCTATGGAAATAAGCCATCCTAGGGGGTGTGTTTAGCTAGCTCTTACCTCCTTGCTGGAAAATCAGCCATTATGGATTTGTAAGATTTGATGCACTCTGGGACAAAATAATGCCACACTCTACAGGATGTGGTCATAACTATGAGGAGTTACCCTGCTCCCATTGGTCAGGAGTGACCTGCTGCTTGACCCAGAGAATTTTGAATAAGTATCTGAGAGGGGCAGAGCCCTCCAGATCTGCTGCTTGAAACTTACTGAAGCAAGCCATTGCCAAGCTGAGAAGATTTTGCTGTGCAAAGATTTCTAAGGCCTGACCTCTGAAAACTGCACCATCTGACACTACAGCCCTGTGGATTATTTTGCTGAAAAAGAACTAAAGTGGACTCCCTGAAAACTACAGGTTAAAAGAGCTCATCTGGAACATCACCAACTTAGGGGCCGATTCCGATTCGGGAAAGAAAATCTCTCCGACCGAGCCGGATCCGGAGAGATTTCCGACCGAGCCGGACTCCCGCAATCCGACCGAGCGAGTACGATGCGGCCGTATGCTGCCCAACTCGATTCGGTCGGACTCCCATTGAAGTCAATGGGAGTTGGTCGTACAACGTGTACACGGGCTCCCATTGACTCCCGCGGCTACGCGTGCAGGGGGGTCCGACACGGACCCCCGAAGTCCAGCTCCGACAGCTCTTTGGAGTCGGACGCTACGAGTCGGTCGGGCTGTTCGAAGCGCGCATCGAACTTGCTCGGTCGGGTAACGTCTCCATTGCGTGGTGCGATTCATGTCCGTACGAGTCGGTCGGAGCGGTTCGGACCCGGGAACGAGTCGGTCGGCGATTTCGCGTACGCTTGCATCATACTTGCTCGCGCGGATGCCCGTACGAATCGGTCGGAAACTAGGCCTCCGAATCGGATCCGGTAAAGCCGAATCCGATTCGGTGCCCTACCGGCCGAGATCGGAATCGGCCCCTAAATCTGCTCCTTGGAGAACTACCAGTGGATTAGTAAGGGTGACGTCCCAGTGGATTGTGGGAACTGAAGTCCTCAACTTTCAAGGACCATCTTGGAGCTTCCAGACCCTTGGAGTGAGTTTGAGACACTTTGGGACTCTTTGAGGAACTTCAGGAAGAAATTCAAGAAGTTTGGAGAACTTTGGAGGAACGTTGGAAAAAAGCTCCATAGAGGGACCGACTCAACCTGGTCAGCCAAGCCGACTGCCTTCAACCGCGAGTCGGCCAAGCCATCCAGGTTCGTCCCGCTAAAAGCTCAGTCGGTCGAACTTCCAGAGTTTGACCGGGGAGTAGAAATCTGAAGCCGGCGAACCCTCACCGGATCCGGCTACATGAGGAGCATCGAGAGACCCCGCTAGAAAAAGCTCCAGAAAAGTTTCTAAGTCCGCTCATAGAAAAGTCGACCGGGAGCAACCGCGAGAGCCAAGACGCCTATCTTCCATCGCGTGTCGGCCTGGGCTCGTGGGTTGCCCCGCTGAAGCGCTAACGAAAAAGTTTCTAAGTCCGCTCCAGGGGAGTTGACCGGGAGTTTGTCAAAGGCAAGCCGGCGAACCCTCACCGGATCCGGACTGGCTGGGAGCTTCGAGGGACCTCGCGAGAAAAGCTCCAGAAAAGTTTCTAAGTGTGAAGGTAGAAACTGAGACTGGGACCTGCCGCAAGCTGTAGCCACCCAGGGCTCCTTCGCGGTCGGCCTGAAACTTTGACTTTGCCCCGGTCTATCGCGAGCAGGTATCCCAATATGGTGCTATAAACTTCTAAGTGCTATATTTTATTAAATCTTTGAAAATTCATATCTCCGGTTCCCTACATTGCATTTTTGTCGTTTTGGTGTCATTTGAAAGATAAAAATATTTCCTATTTTTATAAATTGGTGTTGGATTTTTATTATGTGTTGTGTCTTAATTATTTACTGAATTGGTGTTTTTGAATGCTTTACATACCTGTCTTTGAAGTTAAGCCTGTCTGCTCGCAGCCACGTTACCAAGGGTTGAGGATAGGAGTAATTTTCTAAGACCTATGCTGAGTCCTATCATGTGTTAGTGGCCTTATTGCCAGTGGCAGACCTACATTTGCCCCTACCAATAATCCACTTTCCAACAAACACATTCACTTTAGAAGAGCTTGTTAGGCGATTAGTTTTCTAGATGCAAATTATGTTCTGCGTCGTTGACTTCTATGGATACAGCATACGTGTGTTCTGATACAGTTGATTTATGTCGGAGAACAATTGGCTATCTAAGGAGCAGGTACCTGTGAAAGTGGTAAAATCTCTGGCGAGGGCTGGTGACATAAAAGCGTCAAAGCTAACATGAAGAAAATGCGGCACAGAGGCTTTGTCGCATTTTCACAGGTTCCGTGTCGTTTTTGTGTGTTTACTCAGTCAACCTTCTGTTTTCAAAACACGCTATCTGTAATTTTGGGATGGCACATTCTTCTGTGCGAGAATCAGCGGCGTGGTGAGTGGGGCTGCAGGGACCATCAGCAAGTGTTGGTCAGACCTGAGCATCAGGTGAAAGATTTATGGAACAGCGTGCTAGCTTCACAGGGCAAACATTGACCAAAGGCAAAGTCTCTGAGGAAACAACCGCGCACTCGCAAACAGTGACGGGTGGCAATTAAATATTAGAAAAAAGAGTTCTCCTTCACAATAAATGAAGAACCACAGCGAAAGGAACCTGTACTTTACTGGTCCTCTTAGCCTTCACCGGAAGTGTCGTTTTGTCTATTGGAACCAGTTAGCAGCCAACAAAGAAGAGGGACATGGGGGTTAATGAATGGTAAGCAGCAGGCGGGAATAATGTGGTTTTAATAAATACACAAGGGCTTGCAGACAGCACATGCGCGCTGATGCTTGACCTAAAAAAAGAACCCAGGAGGTCTGTTTTGGTGTTAACACATGGTCCTGTGAAGGATGTAATGACCAGAAGAAGGATGGTGATGATGCTGTAGAACCTGCGTCTGATGTGCATGGTGCCAGAGATGGTGCTCCAGCACCAAACACTATGAATGAAGCTGAAGAACATGGTGCTGCTATGGTTGCTGCTTGTAAAGTCAATCTTTATTTCAGGAGCATGAGTGATAGGCAGCAAGCAGAGTACTTTCATGCAAAAGTGAGCAAAAGAGGGTAGTAGTATGATCAGCAGCAGACTGTCAGGTCGTTAAGCAGCTGTGTAAGAGCAGTGCAAATGATGGCCATGTTGACTTTCCACTGTCCTCACAGCAAGCACAGTATCAACACTGCTGCAGACCTGATCATAACAGTGAATGTGCAAGGATGAAAACATTGAGGAGCATCTGCAGGAGGAGATGGCACTACTTTCCATAAGATAATGTAATGGGGAAAAATGCCTTTACTTAAGATGCCCAGCACTCCAGTCAACAAATCCCTTTTGTTGCAATTGGGATCTGCCCATTTAGCACGCCTGGATTTTTTAAATTTTTCTGTGGTTGAGTCTTACTACATGTGTCTCACCCACTGTAATCACATAGCAAATGGACTGCACATGTTTACTGCCAGTGTCTGTCTTTTAAGATAAGGTTGCTGCACCATGGCAAGGGTAAAGGGAACTTGGCTGGTTACACATGAACACAGGTGCACACGTGTGAGGGCGGTGCATGTGAGACTTCTGTTGTGCGATTGCTGGGTAACTGTGCCTGGTGCAAAGGGGACTCTGCAGGATTAGATATTGACCTGGGGCAGGTTTTAGAGAGTTAGTGTACACTCTTAGGGAAAGTCAGTGGGGTTTATTGTCTTGTCGATACCAAAGGGGATGATGGACGGAGCGTTAGAGCAAATCAAACACTCACCCCCAGTCAACTGATCTGGGTTTAATCCATCATCATTCTTTAGCTCACTCCACCACCCCAGTTCAGACATGGCCATATGCAAATCAGTCTGACCCTGTGCCTCATGGGAACAGTCCAGCCCGAACTGCCAAGCCATGTCTTCCCTGGGCCAGAAACAAGCATCCTGGGACCGGTTTCGGATTCATAACCCTCATCAGCCAGGCTATCTTGAATCCAGTGGCAAAGTGAGCAAGGGACCCACGTCTGGGCATACCCTGCCAACTTAGGGCGAACAAAGGGATACCAAAGGGGATGATGGACGGAGCGTTAGAGCAAATCAAACACTCACCCCCAGTCAACTGATCTGGGTTTAATCCATCATCATTCTTTAGCTCACTCCACCACCCCAGTTCAGACATGGCCATATGCAAATCAGTCTGACCCTGTGCCTCATGGGAACAGTCCAGCCCGAACTGCCAAGCCATGTCTTCCCTGGACCAGAAACAAGCATCCTGGGACCGGTTTCGGGTTCATAACCCTCATCAGCCAGGCTATCTTGAATCCAGTGGCAAAGTGAGCAAGGGACCCACGTCTGGGCATACCCTGCCAACTTAGGGGCGAACAAAGCGATACCAAAGGGGATGATGGACGGAGCGTTAGAGCAAATCAAACACTCACCCCCAGTCAACTGATCTGGGTTTAATCCATCATCATTCTTTAGCTCACTCCACCACCCCAGTTCAGACATGGCCATATGTAAATCAGTCTGACCCTGTGCCTCATGGGAACAGTCCAGCCCGAACTGCCAAGCCATGTCTTCCCTGGACCAGAAACAAGCATCCTGGGACCGGTTTCGGGTTCATAACCCTCATCAGCCAGGCTATCTTGAATCCAGTGGCAAAGTGAGCAAGGGACCCACGTCTGGGCATACCCTGCCAACTTAGGGCGAACAAGCGATACCAAAGGGGATGATGGACGGAGCGTTAGAGCAAATCAAACACTCACCCCCAGTCAACTGATCTGGGTTTAATCCATCATCTTGCTTTAGCTCACTCCACCACCCCAGTTCAGACATGGCCAAATGCAAATCAGTCTGACCCTGTGCCTCATGGGAACAGTCCAGCCCGAACTGCCAAGCCATGTCTTCCCTGGACCAGAAACAAGCATCCTGGGACCGGTTTCGGGTTCATAACCCTCATCAGCCAGGCTATCTTGAATCCAGTGGCAAAGTAAGCAAGGGACCCACGTCTGGGCATACCCTGCCAACTTAGGGCGAACAAAGCGATACCAAAGGGGATGATGGACGGAGCGTTAGAGCAAATCAAACACTCACCCCCAGTCAACTGATCTGGGTTTAATCCATCATCATTCTTTAGCTCACTCCACCACCCCAGTTCAGACATGGCCACTGGGGTGGTGGAGTGAGCTAAAGAATGATGATGGATTAAACCCAGATCAGTTGACTGGGGGTGAGTGTTTGATTTGCTCTAACGCTCCGACCATCATCCCCTTTGGTATCGGTTTATTGTCTTGTCTGCAGTGACACTTTATTATACGCATAAGAGGAAAGTGCCTTAGAGTGCTGTTTCACTCCATTTTGGCCTAAAACGTCTAGTGACATATCAAAATAGGGTAGAATATGAGGGCCACAAATAACATCTATGCGTTCCATGAAGGTATCTGTACACCTTATGAGTCATCCAGCATTGTCATATTTCTCTAGCTCACCTCAGGATCAGAGCTTAGGCCATTTGTCACCCGCTGGGCCTACTAGAAAATCACATATCTGGTCACCATCAATTCTGTACAAACACTCTATGTATGGCTCCGGAGAGCTTTTGATCTCTTAATCCCTCTGAAAACATCGAAACATAACAAAAGAAAACCCCCCCATGGATGAATGCAGAATTTTAAAAAATCAGACAACAAAATAAGTTTCAACCCAATTGCCTCAAAACAACTCTGAAGACAAGATATGCCTACACAGACATAACAGAATGTGAACGTCAACAATCAAAAAAGCAAAAAAACTATAGTGCTCAAACCGAATCCACAGCGCAAAATGTACCAATAAAGAATTCTATAAAATACTCACTGATTTCTGTGAGCCAAAATGCACAGAAACTTCCAATCCCATTTCATAATATTTTTGTGACAATCTGGCTAACCATTACACATCTAAAACAAATACATTGAATACCTACTTAATCAACAACAAAAGACTACAAGAAAAACAGCCACAACCCTCCAGGAAAAGCCAAACACAGCAGCTAAGCTCCTTCAAAGAACTATTACCAGGTGAATTTCTGGATCTTGTCAAAGCAACCAAGCCAGCCATCTGCCTCTCTGAGCCTTGTCCACCTCAAAACTTCCCAAAAATCCCCCTACCACTTCAGCAGCCATCTCAATTAGAACACTCGTCAACCACTCCTTAATGACAGGATTTTTCACAGAAGACCTTAAAAAGGCGTACATACGACCCCTTTAAAAAAAACCTAACCTGGGCAATCAAGACCCCAACAACTACAGACCTATAGCAAATCGACCATTCCTAGGCAAACTTATAGAAAAAGCAGCTTTGCCCCAAATGTCACAATCCATTGAAGACAATTCCCTACTTTCTGACTTCTTTGCTGGTTTTCATCCAGGAAGAGGCACTAAATCGGCCCTAATCTCTATCTGAGTTGACATTAAAAACACAGGGGCATATTTATGTGAAAGTCACGAGCGCAGCAAGTCACATTTCAGCGATGCATGACAGGGAAAGGGCAGCAATGTGTCATATTTATAAGAAGATGGTGGATTCCTGCCTTTGTCCCTAGCACCAACTCAGGCAGCCTTACACCATGGTGCAAGTGGGCTCACTGATAGAATATCGATGACATAAATATCGATGTTCAAATTATTGAAAACAAAATATAGACTACAAAAATAATTAAATTTACTATTCCAACTCCAGTGAGTGCAACAGTAGGGTAAGTGTTGGATAGCGGAGGGATAAAAATTACTATTCCCACTCCAGTGAGAGCAACAGTAGGGAAAGTGTTGGATAGCGGAGGGGAAAACATGACTATTCCCACTCCAAAGAGTACAACAGCAGGGAAAGTGTTGGATAGCGGAGGGGTAAAAATTACTATTCCCACTCCAAAGAGTGCAACAGTAGGGAAAGTGTTGGATAGCGGAGGGGTAAAAATTACTATTCCCACTCAACTGAATGCAACAGTAGAATATCTGTCGGATAGCAGAGGGGTAAAAATGTTTATTCCCACTCCAGTGAATGCAACAGTAGGGAAAGTGCTGGATAGCGGAGAGGTAAAAATAACTATTCCCACTCCAGTGAGAGCAACAGTAGGGAAAGTGTTGGATAGTGGAGGGGTAACAATTACTACTCCCACTCCAGTGAGTGCAACAGTAGGGAAAGTGCTAGATAGCTGAGAGGTAAAAATAACTATCCCACTCCAGTGAACGCAAAGAGACAAAAATTACTATTCACTCTCAAACAGTTAAAACAAAAATAAAAAACATTAAAAATTATTTAAAAATCATAAAAATAAACAATATTTTGAAATTAAAAATCAAATATATTAAATATACAGAAAGAAAAAATATTATAATATTAATTACATATCAAAAAAACTACAAATAATATATAATATAAAATAATAAATACATTTATAAAAAAAATCTTTTAAACTAGAAAATATTTACAAACAAATAAATTCATTAATATATAAATGTATTTATTATATCTCCTACTCTCTACCAATAATGAAACACTTCAACATTTTTTATTAATTAATTTTTCAAAATTAACAAAATTATTAATCAATTTAAAAATATAATTAATAAAAAAACGAATAAACATTAATTGACTACACACACTTTAACACAATGATATCCACAACACACACCTAAATTAAACTCTAAAATAATAAAACACAATTGAAACTTATTTATAAATTAAAAACTATTACTGTTAACGACTAATAATAAAGTAATTAAAATGTATTTAATACCCACCCTTTACCCATTTAAAAGTAAGAACAACAGACACAAAAATAAACAATTACCCAAAATACATATCAAATAATTAACATTAATTAACAAGTATATATTAATTAAATACAAATTAGTTCCCACCCTTTACTCCTATGAACACCAAAACACACAGCTAAAATTAATTACTCATTACCATAATTATTTACCAATTAATTAATTACAATTAATTAACATCCAATTATTAATTAAAAATAAATTACTTCCCACCCTTAACACCTATACACACCACAACACACACCTAAAATAATTACACAATTACCATAACTAATTACCAATTAATTAATTTAAATTAATTAACAACCAATTATTAATTAATTAATAATACATTAATTTGCACATTTAACACTGTAACATCTCAATTAAACAAATATTAATAAATACAAAATAATCAATACATTTAATATAATTAAATTACTTGCCACCCTATTCCCCTATAAACCCACAACCCGCTACAGAACTAAAAATGCAAAATTCAAATATAAAAAATTATTAACTACTAAAAATGTAACACATATTTTAAAAATACAAACAATTCTTATACAAAAAAACATACAATACATACATATAAAATATATACTAAAATACATAACATTAATAAACAAACAATATTTTTAACAACTATATTTTTGCAAACGATATTAAACACTTCGATATTTTTAAAATCGATATTACTTACCTCAAGTCGATATTCTTGACCACGATATTCTTGCTGTCGATATTTCTGACCCACGATATTTGCAACTCGATATTTGTGCAACTCGATATTTGTGATTAGATATTCTGTCTCTGCACCGTGCAAGGGTGCCTGTGTTGCATGCAGGATTCCTTTTGTGCAGGAAGGGGCACCTTCTTACACAAAAACAATCCTAAGAGGCATTTTCTTTTTCTATGTGCATTTAGAAAGAGGAAGTAACAAGAATAAGTAAACATATTTCTCCTCGTTACGCCTTACCTGAGAAGGCGTATCTTTTGGCGCACTCCCAGGTCTACCAGTTTTAGTAAATCAATGGAAGCAGTGTGGGAACACGCCAACCTATGGAACGCCTTCCCAGGGTAGAGTAATGCAGGGCAGTGAATTGCGCTGCTTTACGTTACTCCAGATTTATGAAGCCACTCAGGGCCACGTAAGGAGGCCTTGTGTCGCTTCATAAATTGCATTTTGGGCTTGTGTCGCAATTGCTCCTCGTTGCGTAGTGCAACTCCCCTCATAAATAAGCCCCACAGTGCACCAGCACAGAGTTGCTGCCCTTTTTCTCTTGAACCTTTCAGCGCCCTTTAACACAGTGGATAATTTTACACTCATCCAAAGAAATGAGGAAGCCAGAATATAGGGCACAGCTCTCATTTGGATCACATCCTACCTATTCAACACAACAAATATTGTACATACACCCTTCAATTCACTTCCAAACTGCAGAACATTAAAGCAGGAGCTCCTGAAGGCTCAATCCTCTCACCCATGCTTTTCAACATCTACACAAAATTATTACCAGATCTGATCAATCAATTTAACATCACCTACTATCACTACGCAGATGACACGCAGATACTTCCGAACTTGGAAAGCCCAAATGGTATTAAAACATCAAAACTGTTTGATTGCCTCTAGGCCATTGACCAAGTGATGACATGGAGCAACCTCAAATTAAATGCCTCCAAAACCGATATACTCATCTGTGGAAACTGGAAAACCTACAACCCTCTCTGCGCCTGGGCTGATGATCTAGGAGCACCTCCAATAATATCTAAAGAGGTAAAAAAACCTTGGCAATACCAACAACACCAAACTGTCAATGAATACACAAGTGGATAAGGTACACAAATCAAGCTTTTGCACAATGAAAACACCACAACACATCTTTCCAAACATATGATTCTGACACAAGATTCAAGCTACCATCTCTCTTCTCCTATAAAAACTGGACTACGCTAATGGTCTGCATCATGGTTCAACTTTGTGAACTATGAGAAGACTACAAAGAATCCAGAATCCTGCTGCTAGACTCCTCGTACATATAAAGCCACAAGCTCACATCTCCCCTGCCAAAAGGGCGCTACACTGGTTACCAGTTGCCAGAAGACCTTCCTTCAACTTGCTTTTATCACACCCAAAACAATACATAGCAAAAGACCGCTCTTCATCAGGAAGAAAATCAACAAATGCATACAGCATAGGAAATTTCGCTCAAGAATGGCTCCCCATCTCATAATTCCTACATTCAAGGAAAAAAAAATAGGTGCAACAGCTTTCTTTTATCAAACACCAAGACTATGGAATACCCCACCCACAAACATAAGATCCACAGACAACCTCTCTACTTCAGATGATTAGTCAATAGCTAGTCCTTTCCCATATGATGACTATACTCACAGCTCAACAATGTACCACAACAGTATACTCATACATGACAAACTATACTTCTCAAAGTATGGAACATGTGCTTGTACTATGAACCATGCTATAAACAGATGCACAATTAGGGGTACATTTATATATTACACCACAAGATACAGGTGTATATCAGACCATGTCAAAATTGCTGCTTCTATATACATATATGTGTATATATAGAGTGTCATGCCTTCTACTAATAACTACAATAAGGGGCATGGGTATATTTATGTATATATAACATAATTACAATTATTTGAAACCATGAAAATGTGCCATAAGATAAATGTTTTCAGCAGACCATGTACGTATTGTTGCTCAATTGAACACATAAGTATTTATATAGAGAGGTTTAATCAAGCAAACAAAACTTTACCAAGCATCATGAGCATATATATGTATGTATACATTAGGATCATTTTGCTATAAAAAAAAATCCCTTCCATCATTCCCATCCCTCTGTCTCATCCCAAACCTTTCTAACTACTATGAACTCCCTAACGTCACTCTCGAAGTTTATGTTATGTTCCGTTATGTTAATGCTATGTTATGCTGATTTGCATAGCGCACTAATCACCCAAAAGGGTATCCAGGTGCTTGAGCAAGGTGTGTAGATGTGTGGTCCTAAGGTGCTTATATAAAGAGCCAGGTCTTCAGCTTCTTGTGGAGCTCAATAGGTGAGAAGGAGGATCTTAAGTGTTGGGGTGGTTGTTCCATGTCTTGGGTGCGATGTAGGAAAATGAGCGACCTCCAGTTTTGCTTTTGCCGAAATGTGTGCGAGAGAGGAGGAGGCAGAGAGTAGGTGGCTGCTGGGTTGGTGAAAGTGTATGCGGTTGTCCAGGTATTCTGGGCCTGTGTTGTGTAGGGATTTATATGTGTGTGAGAGATGTTTGAATTGGCTGTGCTTGTGAATGGGGTGCCAGGGAAGCTTCCTGAGGTGTGGTGTGATGTGGGTGCGGCGTGGGAGGTTGAGTATCAGTCTTGTGGCTGAGTTCTGTATGGTCTGAAGTCTGTGCAGGAGTTGTTTGGAGATTCCGGCAGAGAGAGCGTTGCCATAGTCCAGTCTTCTGGTAATGAGTGCTTGTGTGATGGTCCGAAGGTGTTTTGGGGCAACTATTCCTTTTTAGCCATGCCACCCAACTAACAAGAACACTCTATCACTGCTCAGAAAAAAAATTACTTCTTCCACTTTTTAAATCTACTCTATTGCTCTATTCCTACTCCACTTTTCAAATCCATTCATACTATTCTATCAATACTTCAAACTCTACTAAACACACAAGAAATCAAGAGCACAAATATAACTAATGCACAAGAAAAGAAAAAACGAAAAAAAATTGTACTAACCTACTAACTACTAATCTTCGGTTCCCAAGTGGCATGCCACTTGCCGAATTGTTTTTATGATTGCATTTTATATGGTCTGAAAGTATATAAAAATCACACAAACTTGTGTTATGTTCATTTTAAAATGTTTAATTGAAATAATAATGCTGACAGTGATTTATGATGAAGGTTGATGTGCTTTATTGACAATAATAATTGCTTTTACTTCTGGGTATTACTGATCATTGCATTTGTTCACAAAATTATGGTGTTTCTAACATGTGGTTTGTTGTCCTCGTAATATGGTGAAACCTGGTTAAAGCCAATGGGCCTATAAAGTGATGCCCCCCTGTATTGTGTTATCTGGTAGAGGTGGGGTGTACTGTGATTTTGGGGGTTATGACCCTTTAGAGTCAAATGTGATTACATAATTTCATCTAAGGTATTTTCAATCTGCCTTATGTAAATATTTGTAAATTAAGACATAATGTCTAGTAGTGTGTGTATAATAAATGTACACTTCAGTTTTAAAATAAAAAGCACTGACTGGACAATCATTTATTGACTGTTATTATTGTGTGCCAGCGAATGGTGATTACTGGCCCACACCACCTCCCCTAAGTTGGCCTTGGAAGGCTCTGCTTCACTACCATGAGAGAGTTAAGCACTACAATGGGGTGCTTGGAACCTAGTAAGGGGAAATTGTGGACCTGTTACTTGTGCATGCCTCATGTACTGCACAACTAATAATCCAATTGCCTACACATTTCCTGTATCAAACAGAAAGATAGAGGAAACGTGCCAGGAATGCCAGAAAGCATTTGCAGCACAATAAAAAGAAAGATGAACAGGAGAACAGATTTTATCCAATCTTTGACTTCAAGAAATGAAATTCAATCACTCCTGCAATGAACCAAGAAGCCAAGGATGATCAAAAAAATACTTACGAGGATCCTTCGATGTCGGTCTCATCAGATTCCCTAACTATAGAATCCTTGGGGAAAAACTGTGTAATTAAATCAAAAGAGAAGCGCTTGAGCAGA
Organism: Calotriton arnoldi; assembly: GCA_963921515.1. Taxonomy (NCBI): domain Eukaryota; kingdom Metazoa; phylum Chordata; class Amphibia; order Caudata; family Salamandridae; genus Calotriton; species Calotriton arnoldi. Next base: position 1,106,555 of record CAWUFW010006413.1, read on the forward strand.
GGGCTTTTTACTAAGAATACGCAAAAAGAATCAATGAACCTCACAGACTGCATGATGCAGCCCTCTGTGAGCAATGTGAACACAATCCACAATAATAAGAGCAAAAGCCATTTAGGCACGGTAAAACCTTCTAAAGAAACCACCCAGAACATAAAAGATGAACAAGCACACCACAAAAGAACAGATACAGTCCCATTAACTGTTGAGGAAAGTATTGATCAACACAAAAGACAACTGAAGTGGTTTTGCAGAGAAGTACCCAAATGAACAGCGAGCAGAATGAGCGGATACTGATTAACGTAAATTTACATCACAGCAATACGCAGTGCCAAGTGTCAAAACAACAATCGGACAATTCAATACCTCGCTCGTTCCCTACATCACAGCCCAGAATCGAGGAGCAAATAAAAAATCCAAATAATCAGATCTTATTAACACCGCCGTATACAACACAAGGTCCTCAAGATTCTCTGAATAGGGGTAAAGTCCTGAGTCTAATGGCAGCTATTCCAACGATAAACCATCTAACTTCGTCGGATCTGCTATCCATTGAGTTCGTTAGTCAGGGGGACACCAACCAAAATTAAAAAACAATCTCGACTTGGAAGACTGCGGACACCACTCATTAATCTTAAACGCAGCCCCACAGTTCGAGGCCTGGGGCATAACACTGTCAAAGCCCATAAAGCAATGTTATCCCTTACCCCTGCAACGTTTGCACAACAATGGATCTGACAATCATGGTGCAACTCCAGTATACTCAGTATTACAAAGCGCAAGAGACAAAATAGGAGATAACAAGACAATATCAAAAATACGAGGGAAGATCCAGTTAGAACACGGTGAGCTCTGGATGGCTCCACAACGAGAATGACTCACTAATAACAACAGAATACTCCAGCAGGAAACACTCATTCTCTTGTTATGGAATATCGCAGGAGCATGAACTGCAGGACAACTCACCAGCCGAATACTGGAAAACTTCGAACTAGTAGCCCTTCAAGAAACAGGGCTGATCACCCCGGTCCAAGTAGCAGGTTACGTACTGCACCACGTGAAAGCAACAAGATCCCAACGATACAATAGACTAAAGGGTGGTCTTGCTGTTTACATCTCTACTGCGTTGAACGTTGCATCTGCTCAAATGCCTACCACAACATAAGACATGCAAATTATAAAAATGGACCTTGGACCTAACAAATTAGTAAACACAATAATTCTTATTAATGTTTATGCGCATCCAAAGCAGGAGAACAAAAAAGCCCTATTTAATAAATTAACAACTGCAATATTGGGAATAAGGTTCGAACATCCAACACTGGAAATAATTGTAACCGGCGATTTCAACTCAAACTTAATATATACACCAGAGGAAAATGATAATCTAACAGCAGCAAATGCAATATGGGCAGTACAACCTCAAGAACGCACAATCCTGAAGCGACATGACCTAAGTGGACAGAAACTAGTAACAGACCTAGAACATCTTGGTATGAAAGTGTTAAATGGAAGAACTCAGCAGGGCAGACCCCCATTCTGCACATATCATGGCCCGTACACCCGGTCAATAATAGACTATACTATCTACTGCTTGCCCAAACAAAGGAATTCTCAATCAAATACACCACCAAAACGTATGACTTAAGACATATGACAGCACCACCAGAGGCAGGGTTAACAACATGATAAATCTTAAATGCTTAAGATGGTCGAGTAACTCACTCCCTGAAATAATTACCAGGGCAAAGGAATTGATAATAAATTACGCTTCAGAAGAGGGCTCGATAGCAGAAGCTTGGGCTGCCTTTCTAATAAATTTACTAAAGGATGCCTCCATAATAAATTACTCCGGATGATCAAGGTACAGCGAGCACAAATGACTGGGGGAAAAAGCATGACGCCTAAGAAAAGATTTAAGAGGCGCAATGAGATTTATTAGGGGCACTGCTGTATCTAAAGCAACATGGGAAAAAATTAAAAATCTTAAAAAGCAGTACAAAAATCAAATCTGGGAAGACAAAAGAACTCAATCAGATAACTTTTGGTCCAAACATCTATTTAATGCAAAACAGTCAAACGCGAGAGCCTTCTGGGAGTTAATAAACAGCCTTACAAGATTCCCAAAGGTAATCAATGCCGCCTGTGTCACAGAGTCAGCCTGGGCACTTTATTTAACTTCCACCTTCGTCCAAGTGGCCAACAAAAGTGAAGAAGTCTTGGTAACATCCAACTATTCATCAGCCATGGATCACAGTACAGTAATCCAGTCAACCCCAATAAAGCAATGTGCATTTATATCATCTTCAGAACCACCTGCTTCAATAGAGCTGGCTAAATCTCCGTACACAACAGTCAACATACTTAAAGAATCAAGATACTCCCCGAAGAGCACAACATAATTAGTGCAATACCCAAATCAATACAAAGAAGAAAGAATATCAAAGGTAATAAGATTGGGCCGACTGGATGGAGCCACAGGTCCAAATGGTATACTGCAATCGATCTACAAATCGGACCCTGACTTTTGGCCGCTACCGCTGTCTCATTTATTTCGCGAGGTGGGCAGTGAAAACGCACTCTGCGTGAGCTGGAGAGGCTCAATAGTTAACCTAGTGTACAAAGGAGGCGATCGAACAGATCCGGCGAGTTACAGAATGACCGCCTTAATAGACTCGTTAGTGAAATATTATGCTTCACAAATCTTCAGTGACCTAGTAGACTGGTCAGAGAGGAATAACAAAACCCAATTAACCAGTCCGGATTCTGGAAGGGCGCCGGCACTACCATGAACATCCTTGCCCTAGGACTAATGGCCGACAAGAGTCTACAACAGCGAAAAAATCTATATTTATGCTTTATAGATTTTAAAGTGGCATTCGACCGAGTTAACAGAGGTCTTTTGTGGAACAAATTAAAGCACTGGGCTCTTCTGGAACCAACTCTCAGAGCCATAATGCAACTGAACACAAACACGTGGATGCAAGTTAAAATAGCTGATGGCAGGAGGCTGGCGAGGAAAATTGGTACGGAAATTGGATTAAAACAAGGCTACGTTCTAGCACCACACCTCTTTAATCTTTTTATGGCTGATCTCTCGCCAATGCTAGATCAGGTTAACTCGCATCACCCATGCCTGGGTACATTACCCATCACACATCTATCTTATGCTGACGACATAGTATTGTTAGGCTACACAAAAGTAGGTCTCCAAAGAGCAATTAATGTACTGGGACACTTTGCCAAGGCAAATATGCTAGAAGTAAACACAACAATAATGAAAGTGATGACCATAAGTCGTCGTGCCCAGAAACAACGGCCATTCAAACTCGGCAATATAAATCTGGAAGCAGTCAGCTATTGCAAGTACCTAGGTGCACATATGGATAATTGACTCACTTTTCAAATACCCAACGAGGACTCATTAAAAAAAGGAAACTGCCTAATATTTGCCTTCTGTTCAATCGCAAAGAGCCTAAAAGGCCCATCGTTTGCGCCATTACTAGCAGTCATCAAAGCAAAACTTATGTCGACCGGGCCTACACAAGTGAAGTCCAGCACGGAGAAGATGCTGCAACCTTGGAAAGTCTACAAACACGGACATACAAAACAGTATTCGCCCTACCTTGGAACTCCTCACTGGTGCAGGCCCGGTTGGAGTGTGGACTGCAACAGCAGCATCTACCAAGAAGATATGTATCAATAAAAACATGGTACAAAATCTGGATTATTCGACAAAACGCACTTACGAACGCTCTCTGGAAGGCAGAAGAAGATGACCCCCAGTCTGCTTACACCAAGTACCTACAGTCATCTTTAAAGCTAACGAACACAACAGACCTCTAGCAGCAGAACTTACCATTCTTGTCTTTTCAGCACATACTGAAGAAAGCAGCAAGAATGGACTCACTAATGGCTGACAAAATCATTTTAAGCAAGTGTGCTCATGCATGGATGGTCTTGCAATCATACACGAAACTGAAACCTGAAACATACTTCCGCTTGACATACTCCCCCTTCTTAAAAACAAAGCTGCTAGCTGTATGATTCAGCTAGCTACCGTCTAATGCAGATCAACCAAACTGGAAATATAATGGACCAAGGTCATATAGCTTCTGTGGAGCATCAAAGCAGGACTTCATCCATCTATTATGCATCTGTCCAGGTTTAAAATCATACCGACGTTTACTATTAAAAAAACTTTTTAACATTAGGGGTATCCGCACTTGCAGAACTGCAATATTAAGATGTCTCGACCTGAATGACCCACAGTTTAATTGTAACATGGTAAAATTCTTACTTCAATGTGAAAAACAACTAGGAAACAGACTGATGGGAAAAGCGCAATAGCACTTTTAGCTAATACTGCACAAATCAGACCTTGTACCACTTTTAATTGTATGTATTATTGGAAACTCAAACCGTTTTTTAATATGTGTATTTTATCTAGTGCAACTTACTTAGTTTTACTGGTATATTGTTATGGTTTTAATTAACTTAAACAATAAAGAATGAATCTGAGTCTAATCTGAGTCTACACCTTTCCTGTGGGCTGATCCACAATATCAGTGACACAGCAAACAGAGCAATGGCTGTAGGAGGATGAATTACTGTTTCACTGTATGTAAACCATCCATGGGATTAATCTACATATGATTGACACCCTTGGCAGAGAAATGTATGAAGAAGGCTGTCTCGCATCCTCTCTCCATGGGTATTATGTATTATATTATGTATTAAATACAATTGTAAAGATGTCGCTCAGCACAGAACTAAAAACTGCATGTACTGTAGGTTCAGACAGAGTTTTGCCCAAGTGTGCCCAGGGGAGGACACGTGTAATGTATCTAACATTTATGTTACCATATCTGAATGGGGGTCCATACTGATATAATATGTCCTCCCCAGATGTTTCAGTGCATACTCACATTTCACTGAGAGCTACAAGGCACTGGACCGCAACACTTTAAATCCTAAGTGGGAATCTACGGATTGCGAGTGGAGGAGACAAGATTTTACAGATTCTGCTTGAGTTGTTGATAGAATTGCCTATTAAACAGGGGAATAAATGGAAAGGTGCTGACCTTGTTTCCGAGCTTTACTCTTGTTGACATCATATTTTGTGAAAACGGGCTCCTTTACATATTTAGAGCATCCTCTAAATTGTGGCATTTCACCATACCTATTCAATTCAAACCTGAAGCTTCTAGGCACAATGGTACAAGAGAGGGACATTTCCATACGCCAATACGGTGATGATACACACCTTTACCACAGTCTCCAGCACATCTAACTAAACTAATGTAAAAAAGTTTCCTCAAAAAGCTAATGAATTGGATACGTTCTTTCATCATAAAACTGACAATAAATACGACAGAATTGTTACTAATGTCCTCTACTAACTGTACAAAATGTCGTAACATCCTACCCCGCTCTGCATCTCCCAATCACTGGGTCATTTTGGAAAATCTCTGTGATTTATCATCAACCAAAACTTTAATATGATGAGACATGTCACTTAGCTGACAACTGCATGTTTCCAACTCCACCATTTGAAAGAACGTAAAGCATCCACACCAACCACAAACTTCAGGACGTCACACATGTCAACTGAGAGAATGCACTATGGGCTAACCATCCCAAAGCCACAAATAAAATGTAGATATACTATGCACGGCTAATGGGACATGTCAAAAGATAGAGCAGTTGATTCACAACTGCACTTCTCAACACCACTAGTCATCCTGCAGCACACTTCTTCATGAATGCTAAAAAGTCAGATCGCATCAATATATGAACTCTACTGGCTCCTCTTGGAGGTAAGAATTAATTTTAAAGTGAAGTGCTTATTTCACAAAGCACTTCAATCCAGTTCACCAAAAGAATAAACTATATTCCATTCCAAATGAAAGACTTGCAAAGGCAAATTCTGCATTTCACATAAAAATACTCAAAACCAAATTAAGCAAACGAGTTCTTCTCTTGGTTAAGCCCCAGATGATGGAATTGCATGCCAGAAACCATACGACTCAAACCAAATCGTGTTTCGGACAGGTAAAAACTGAAGACTAACTTGTGCGTATTACTTAAATCTTCTATAATGGTAAAAGTCTACCTTTTACTGCTTCCCTTCTATTGTGTCTTTGTTATAAATGTTCTAATATTCCGATTGCAACAGCAGGTGCACTTGGTTCTCTGTAACTGTTCCACTACCCAGGTGCCTAGGTCTGTGCTATAAGAATAGTATAAAAAATATAAATATTAAAGACTCTTTCTGTTAAATCAACTTGAGGCCAGCACACATGCTAGATTAATTTATGATGGCAGTGCAGCACATACGTAGCAGTAGCCCAGTACACTGTTGCAATGGCATGATCCTCACAAGATTGTTCAAATACATCTAAAAACAGAGGGTGATAAAGATTTTTTATATCAAATGTTTCTCTGTATGTGCTCTTTAGCCTGTGATTTGATATTATTCACAAAAGAAGTTGAAAGCAAAGGTGAGTATGGAAATCTGTTCTTTGTAATACCTTATGCAGCACAGGAAGTCTAGGGGGCATATTTACAAGATAATGACGCAGCACTGCAAGCCATCTTATTGTGCTGAATTGCGTCATTAGAAAAGTGCAGGGATGCGTCATATTTACAACGCAATATGATCCATCCCTTTGATTTTCTCTGCATTGGCACACAATAGGCTGCCTAGTGCCAAGGCAGGCATCCTTGCACCATGGTGCAAGTGTGCCTGCGTTGCAGGGATGATTGTTTTTGTGCAGGAAGAGACAACTTCCTGCAAACAAAACATCAATGATGGCGTTTTCCTCCTCCTATGTGTGCTGCAGAATGCAGCAACCATAGAAAGTGGAAAAAATGAGGAGAAATAAAGGTATTTCTCCTTGTTGCACCACTTTTACGCCTCCCTTGGGCAGGCGTTAGAATTTGACGCATTCCCAAGTTTAAGAAACCTTGTAAACCTGGGAATGCGTCAGAATCCATGGTAGTTGCGTGGGAACACCCACAGCAACACCCATGCAGCAGCTCTTTCACGCAGAGTAATGCATGAAAAGGGGCCATATTTACAAGGCCATGAATAGCCACGCAGGGTGGCTTTGCATGGCCTTGTAATATGGGCCAGCCCACTGCACCACCGGACCGTCCAAAAAAGTGACACTCCAGTGGCACAAGGGGCTCAAAAGTATGCCCCTAGGTTCTGGGCAAAGCCGCAAGGCCTTTCTGGAAGACGGGCGGTTCAGGCATGATGCTGGAGGATCGTTGTCTCCCGCATATAGTGCAGTAGTGCAAATGGCGCCAAAGAGAGTGCGCCTAATGTTTCATGCAGCTATGAAACAGTTGTAGGCATCTTATTGTACTCCATACATTTAGGACTGTTCCTTCAGACAGTAATAACGTTAGCGCTGCTTAGGAAGGGAAGATTAGTGAATGACCACGACATGAATAAGTTAAGAACAGACAAACATAACTTAAGAAAGTAATACATTTCACCAGTTTTTGAAAATGGGCACTTACTTCTTACAATACCAAACAATACCTTTTAGCCAAATAAAAATCAAGGACATGTGCACTAAAACCTTCTAGTCTTTAACAAATACACCGGCAGCCATGGTTTTGTAACACGATTTATTTAAAAAGTGGGTTTATATTTTCTCTTTACCTAGAGACTCTGTCTGATTTTCAAAGTAAGTACACAACATAATAGTATAGAGCTAGATGGATGATGATTCAATATATTAAAGTGGATTCAAGTGCACCATGTCTGTGCTATACTTCGAAGTCAGGAGATAAGCAATGCTTTCTTTTTGACTTTCACAACATAACTGATCCTGCCCATTGGGCACTCTTCCCAGCTCTTAGAAGCATTAGCTGTCAAGGCAGCAGCAGCCAGGGACGGGGTGATAGTGCTCGTTCAAGCTATTCTCTGCAGAAGAAGGTTTGACAGGAAAAGCTGCAATGCAGCTCTATAATTGGATGCATTTCAAGGTGATAGTTAAAACACATGTGATTAGAGTAAGCAATTGAGATATGTAGATAGACTATGTACGGCTAATGGGACATGTCAAAAGATAAAGAAGCTGATTCACAAACCTGCACATTGTGGATTTTTTTATAATCTGCAAAGATTTCCATTTTCTAGAGGTTCAATGACAATTCACAAGAGTAAGTAGAACTGTGGAAATTAGCATTTTTTCATGTAACTTTCTTCTTTTTTCTCTTTATGGAAAATACATTTCCAGTTGGATACCTACCTTCTAGAGTCCCAAAAATATGCGTGTAGTAAATTTATGTTTTCTGCATGATCACCCCAGTTTTTTCACCTTTGTAGGACCCTATTTATGCTGGCATGTGGAGTATGCAGCATTGCAATCCAGTACCATAGTGTATGATCTCAGCTGCTAAAATGGGGTTGGTAAAATTGGTTTCACCCAATTGGCCTGTTAAATCTTCTTCTAGGGCCATTGTGGATGGGGCAGAACATGCATGCCATTTAATTTCCATACCATTGGTGCATGATATGGAAATTAAAGGTAAGATAACCCCTGCTCACCCCCTTGGTAACTTGGCAGAGCAGTCAGACTTATCCCAGAGGCAATGTGTAAAGCGTTTGCACAACACGCACACAACAGTGACACACTAGGCACACCACTAAAAGAGGCTCCACACAAGGTTGTATAAAAATGTCCTTTGCATTATTCATAAAACACCTTAGACTGCAATCACATAAATCACTGTGCCACTAGGCACTTGTCATGACATCACATAGGTTCATAAAGGTTCATAAATCACTTGGCCAGTCGGGCCATTGTCATAACAGCACACGAAGTTCAATGGTTACAAAATGACCACCATTATACACATAACAGGAGCTTCATGAAATAACAATCAGTATCCTGATACCGTAATGCAAACGACATACATCATATCAGGGCCTGAGGTGCACCCGAGTGAATCGCAACCCACACACTCCCTGGGCATATCCTGTACATCCGCCAAGGACACTCATAACCCTCTCATTGCAATGCCAGGACATCATATCCTCCTGCACACCAAAAGGGCAGTGGTTCGAACCAGGGAGGGAAACACCTCCTTCCAACCGTTGGTGTGGAGACTTCGCTCAGTCCCCTCTGCCTGAGAAATGGCAGAGGCAGCCCTGCGGGTATGCGGTGCAGCTGCTAACTCCAAACGTGGCAGGATAATCACAAGAATGCCCCCAGCTGTAAAATCACGGTAGGAACCAACGGTGTGCCCAAGCGGCTCACTCCACAGGAGACCTTCCCTGGTCTCCACCCTCCACTGACCTGGTGGTTCAGCTGCTGCAGCACAGCTTCCTCTTGAGCAGACTGCCTACGTCGGGGCAGAGCCTTCCGCTCTAGCACCCCCGGGCTCTCCACTCCTGTGCAAGGCAAAAGCCTCCGTTGGGCCTGGGCCACGAAGTGCAGCCGCTCCATTTTGTAAAGGGGGTGGCGGCCAGCAGAACATGGAGCGAAGTCTCCATCGGCTCTGCTCTCTTCGGCCCAGCCATCCACCACGGCTGGGCCCACCACGTGGGCATTGCTGGGCAACACAGAGGACTTCCCGGCCGGGATTCCTCGCTATCTCTGCGTTGTTTGGCAGCCCGGGGCTACGTAGCAGAGCCCTGGCTGCAGCAAGCCAACAACGATGCCAGAATAAGAGAGGGAGAGCGCTTCTGTTGCTGTAGCTCTCCCCCCACCTGCCTTGCTCAACCTCTGTGGGGGGAAATGCAGCCCTTCACATGCTTCATGATAACAAAGAGCCCCTTTCCTCGCTTCAAGGGCAGTGTGCAACAGAATCTCCCAAAACGCTTACTCCGCGCTGTTAGCAAACAGGGGGGGGTGCCCTACCCAGTCCCTGGACGACAACTGGGGTGGCACCAAGCAGAATTAGGCAGCAGGCCAGCACATCAGGGTACTTGCAGAAAAGAGTGGCAGTCCTTCTTGTAGCCCCACAGGCTGCTGGTCAGCACAAAAGCAAGGGAGTCCTATGGCGGTTCCTCCTGGCAGCCTAACAGTTCCTTCTGGCCAGGTGTAGTCTGGAGAGCCAGCAGTGGCTGGTTCCAAGTCCCACGCAGTTTCTGTTCATGGGGTCACAGTCTCTGTACTTATAGTCAGAATGTCTTTGTTCTGGGGGGCACTTCAACCACTGTATAGAAGTGCACAACACCCCCATTCACATCCCAGGCACTGGCTCCAGACACACCACAGGGGGGCGGTTACAGCAATGCAGAAGGCCGGTATAGCCCTATTCAGGTGCAGGTGCAACTCCTACTACCACTCCAAATGCAGACCAGGCATATTCAGGTGTAAGGGAAACTCCTCACGCTACTCTAAAGGCAGCCAAGGTCTTTTCAGCCTAGCGCTGAGCCACCCAGGAATAGGAGGACACTCCTCAACCACTCTTGTGACTGTCTAGAGTGAATGTACATCCCCTCTCTCCTGTCAGTCAGAACCAGACGGTGAATACACATCCAGGCAAGCCACAAAGACTCAGAAGCACACAGAAATGTCCACTTCTAAAAGTGACATTTCTAAAATAGTAATGACAAATCCGCTTTCACCAATAAGCAGGATTTATTACTACTACTCTAAACATACCAAACATGGCCACGCAAACCCTCTCATGTCAGAAATTACCACTGAAGCACATATCAGGGAATCCCCAATGCAGACCAATGAGAGGGCAGCCTCACAGCAGTGAGAAACCAAATAGGCTGTTTGTCACTACCAGGACTTGCCACACAGTTAAGGCACATGTCCTACCTTTTACCTACATAGCACCCTGCCCATAGGGCTAGCTAGGGCCTACCTTATGGGTGACGTATATGTAGTAAAAGGGGAGTTGCAGACATGGCAACCACTTAACATGCCATGTCACTGCGGCAGTAAACTGTTCGCGCAGGCCCTGCGGTGACAGAGGCCGGAGACAGGTTTGAAAGGCTACTTTGATGGGTGGCACAAGCAGCGCTGCAAACCCACTATTAGCATTTAATCTACAGACCCTGGATGTATTGGATACCACTGTACAAGGGACTTACAGGTAAATTAAATATGCCAAACAGGTGTAGACCAATCTTACCATGTTTACAAGAGGGAGCACATGCACTTTAGGACTGAACAGCAGTGGTAAAGTACCCAGAGTCATAAAATCAACAAAAACAGGTCCGAAAAAATACAGGAGGAAGGCAAAAGGTTCTGGGATGACCCTGCAAAAAGGGCAAAGTCCATACATGACAAAATTATATTGCTGCTAGATTCAACACTCTTCTCCGGCTGGGCTGCAGTTTGAAGGCACTCCAGTAACACATGCCAAGGTAAGCTGGCTTCACCATGAAGGATAATTTTTTTATATATTAATGGCACCCCTAAAGTGTGCCTTTTAAGTACACAAGGTATGGTGTCTACTATAAAAAAAAGTGGTACACTCTATATTTTAAATGTGTGCACTCACATTGACTGAATGCCTAAAAGCTACTACACTGTGTTGCTTCAGCTGCAATTTCTGTAAAACAGGCCTAAGTGGGATTACAATATGTAATACTATATTCCCTCCTGGGAAAGTGCTAGCAAAGTCATTCAAACTTGTTTCCAACTCAACTAAATTTTCAAAAGAAAGTTCATAAGGAAATCAGAGTTTTGATAACATGGATGGAAAAGTAACTTTATAAAAATGTACTTTAGGCTGCCTGAGACAGTACTGGTTTCAAACCAGTTCTGTCACTCATCACACTTCCCAAACTGGAATATACTTTGTTGGCTGATAGAGTTAATTGACAATGAATCAGATGTAAATGACCTGCCTTTAAGCTGAGGAAATAAGGGAATATTAACTGCTGAGCACTCAGAAGGGATTAGCTACCAGAGAGTGGGCAAGAATGGCTGGCAAAACAAATTTAGCCTTAACAGTACCTATTTTGACTTGGGGATAAAAAGGAGGGCTTCTCCTATTCATTTCCAGGACACTCCAAGATAGCCACACTCCAATCACAGTAGTCAAGGGAACATGATTGGACTCTGCCCGGTAGGTGGAGATATATCTAAATTGGAGAGTGGCTATCGAGCTGAGGACAGGACTGCCTCATGGCACAAGTGGTCTAGGTAATTTGACAGTAACCAAAGAGGTAGTGCTGCCGAAGGAGGTGGGTAGACAGTGAGAAATTAGGAGTGTATGGTAGAATTTCTCTAATCACTGTTTAGTTCAGAGGATAAATATGGAACCTCAAACAACATTCCTGGACCTAGGAAGACTGTAGTTGAAAAAAGCAGCCATGCTGGAAGCAAGATGACTCTTGCTGGAAGAAGATGACTCACTCAAGGATTCATGGACTCTCCAAAGGTCAAATGATTGTCCTCCTATTTGCCTGCTCCTCTTTTCTATTAAGATGGCAGTAGAAAACTCACGAAACCCAAGGCAGAGCCATCCATCACTAGCACTGCCATCAGGTTGTGGTGTTGAGACATCTGAAAATGATAGTGGCTGCCTGATCAATGGTGATTGATCTGTCATCATGTTACTCATCATCAACTGAGACAGATAGTCATGCATTCTTGGAACAGCCCTCAAAAGTTCCTAACATGCTGATAGAAAACTCCCAGAATTTCAGGATACTGACAATGTACTTCTTATTTGGGTACATTTCTAGTACTCATATATATCAGTAATAGTAACAAGCATTTTATGAAGCTCTTGATACCAAACCTCTACAATTTCTAAGCATTGTAAATAACCAATGTTACTATTAACTATGTTAAAAGATAACAGTACTTCATTTTGCTACTTCTGACAGATGAAATACTGAGTTGGCTCACTAGGATTATAACTTGAGATACAGTGCTCCCAAGTTTCTCAAGTCTATATGTGAGTATAAAACAAAAAACATAGATTATGGTAGCACTCACACAAATCAGCACAGAACTCTTCACAGGGGTTTGCTTCAGTGAAGTTGCCTTCAGCAAGGACCCATAGCATTATGTTGCATGCAGCCCTTGAATTTTCCATTTAACAATAAAACACTGCAAAATACCCAAATATACATTTTATCAAAGGAGTATGCCCTTGGCGCAGACCACTATTCATAGAAGTCAAAAGCTTCAAACCCACACACAAAGAGTATGGTAGCACTCTAACAAGTCCGCACAGAACTCTTCATAGTTGTTTGCCTTCTGCAAGGCTTTATAGCGTTATGGTATATGTATCCCTTGAATCTTCCACTTAACAGTAAAACACTGACAGATTTTCAATGAGATGAGCTCCTTTCATTTAAACAGTTCAATTTTCACTAAGGTACTTTCCTGGCATTGTGATGTTTTTTGTGCATTAAAGATCCTCTTAGAAACTCCACTTTGTTAGGTGGTGCTGACTTTGAATGCCGTAGAGCTAGTCAAATGGTAAAATACCCAAATGTCACTTCTAACAAAGGACAAGGCCTTGGCGCAGACCACTGGTCACAGAAGTTGCTAGTTTCAAAAACACACACAAAGACTATGTTAGCGCACAAACAAAGCAACACAAAAGTTTTCACAGGTGTTTGCCTTCAGTAAGGCTGCCATAACATCATGGTAGATTTCGCTCTTGCATCTTTAATTACCAGGTACCTCTCCCATCAAGGGAACAAACTTTAGGCACAGATCACTGGCCACGGAAGCCTCAAATTTCACAATCCGTGTCCATGTATGAGACGTGTTAGGAGACCCGTTGGGTAGCCATGTGCTATAAAATTTCTGAAGAATAAACTAGAACAGAAGTTCATTCAGGCCGGCGTTTTATATTTGCGTTCTTGAACTTTCAATGCTGCTATTCCATTATGAAATTAGAGCAACAAGTCCCGGAATGTAAAGAAAAAACTGAACTGGATGAGTTTTAACTAGTACATAGAGTGTTTGGAATTCCGCCTCCCATATCTTTGCAATGGATTGCATCTAAACCCATTCAATTTCCTTTACTTGGGAACACCTATGTTCCTATCCAAACCCTGAAAATAAGACAGCAGAAAATCAACTCTACTTGCATATGTCTTAAGTGAAACTTGAGGATGGAATAAAAGATACATCCTGCGGATTATTTGGCAACAATATATCAATAAAGACACGGACAAATAATCTTTCCAAGGACCCACAGGCAAGGAAGGAAACTCTCTGCCCAAAGAATGGTTTCTAAAAAATGCTGCTCATAACCAGGTCTTGGTGTCCTAATTTAAATGTTTGTCAATAACCCCCGCTTATATCCCCATATATAAGTGCACATGGAGAAAAATGTGTGAAAGGTCTGAAAGTACTCACGTAAGCACCACCAAGGGAGCTGCTGGTAGGTACTCACCAGTCTGCTCACGTTTTATCATCATTGGTGACTTTCAAGGCCAAAAAATGAAATCAGTGACAAGCACTTGCTGTGCATCCTTTTCACACATCACTAGGTTCTTCCCTTTTTTTCGCCTTTTTCACTGAGTTCATCAATAATTTAGGTGGTGAATTTGTTTATTTGGGTTGGATGTCTTGTCCGAGAGGGAGAGCATGAATGATCAGCATAGGAAAGGATGTTCTTGTTGTTGTGAGCAGGTGACGTTGGCCAGAGGGGTCATGTATGCGTTGAAGAAGGTGGGGCTGATCGATGAACCTTGAACCACTCCACAGATTAATTTGCAGGCTTCCAAGGAACAAGGTGCGAGGCTGACAGCTTGTGTTCTATCAGTTAAAAAGGAGCAGATCCAGTGGAGAGCTGGTCCATGGATGCCAATCTTGTGAAAGTGCCTGACAAGTATGGGATGTGAGGTCTCGTCAAAAGCTGCAGAGAGGTGCAGGAGAATGAGGTCTGCTATGCCTCTTCTGTCAAGGATCATAAGGATGTCGTCTGTAGTGGCAATGAGTGCTGTTTCTGTACTGTTGATGGGCCTGAATCCAGACTGCAAAGCATGGAGAAGCTGGTGGTTTCAGAGGTGATCGATGAGGTGTCAGTTGATTAGTTTCTTCAAGGCCTTTGCTGGGAGGAGGGAGATAGGTATGGAGTTGGGAAGCATGGCTAGGTCAGTGGATGGTTTCTTGGATCAGGGGCATGATGGTGGCATGTTTCCTGGTGTCTAGGAATGTGGCTGAGTCAATGGAGGCATTGAGGATGGGTGTTAGTTCTTCACTGATTGGTAGGAGTCCTTTAGTGAAGGCGTGATGGGGCAAGGGTCAAATGGGGCCTCCGAGTCGATGGTTTTCATGGTAGCAGCAATTTTGATGGTGGTGACTGAGGGCCACAAGTTCAGGGTTTGTTCATTGGCTGTAATGAAAAATTTAGCTGCAATGGTGATGGTCCGGTTGAGGGTTGAAGTTGCTGTACATGGAGGTGATTTTGTTACATAAGAATTCTGAAAGCTTGTTGCAAAGGTCTTGTGAGGGGGTGATGTTGCTGGATGCGGCAGCAGTCACAGTGAAATCTTTGATTATGGTGAAGATTTCCTTGCTGCTATTAGTGCTGGTGTCAATGCAATTCGCAAGAGCTGTGTGCTTGGTTTTCCATATCTGCTGGTGGTAGTGTCTTAGTGCTGATTTGAAGATGTCTTTATCTGTGGTGTCTTGACTTGTTCTCCATTTGTGCTCCAGCTGCTTACATTGGCGTTTCATCAGCCTGAGGTATGCTGTGTACCAACTGGCCTGTGGTCAAGCTCTTGCTATTGGGTTGCACTTGAGGGGAGCCAGAGTGTCGACACATTAGGTGCAGTGCTTAATTTGTGCCGGTGCTTTCCGGTGCTTAGCACCGGCACTTATCTGACAGGACCAGGGCTATTGATTTTCTCCCCTGTGAGATGGACCCAGTTATTATTGAAAATAAATTTATTAATGTAAGTACCTGTCCTGAACTCCTTCCGTCTCGAACTTCCGATGCATGTCTGCCTGTCAAGTCCAGAGGATCGCCTACCCGGGGCCAGGCATGATGACTGATCACGTTAGTGATGTCAGTACTGCACGCCTGCATTTCAAGGAGCATGTCGCTCCCATTGGTTAATTATGGTTGAGGACGGGGCGGTCTAATGGGTGGCGCGGTGGCTGTACTTTCTAGAAAGCGCATCATAGACAAAAAACTAAAAAGAAAGTAATGAAGCATGTGCAATGCATGTTGACTAATCTAGGTGTTTTACATAAATGCCAATGTTCGGGGTTCGGGTTCAGGCATCCTGGTGGGTGGAGCCAGTGGGTGGAGCTGGTAAAGTGGGTGTGGCCTCCTGCAAAAATTTGAGCACCTGGACTTCATATTTTACAAATTAAGCACTGATTAGGTGTTCCAGCTGTTGAGGTTCTTGATGGCTTTCGGCACTTTGTTCAGTTCTTCAGTTCCAGCCGCAAAGGTGGTGGAGGAAGCTATGTCCTCAGTCTGATCTAACGCCTAAGCATGGACTTGATGTCTGTGCTTCTCCATAGCATAACACATTTTCTTAAGCTTAGAAGCCCTATCAAGAACACAGAACATATGAAAAACATAGAATCGGTGAATATAAGTAACTTTATAGGTAGAGGCAAAATAAGTCACATTCCAAATCCCCCCTTATGAAATCTTTAAAAGTTCTCTGAGTATTTCTGGAATTTACTTTGAACCAGATTAGAATATGACAATCTCCAAGCAGTTTCCATAGGAACTTCTCTAAGATTAATGCTTGAACTTGTTGTAATAAATGCAATGTCCAGCCACACTACAGCTACAGCACAAACTTCAACTTATCCTAGGAGTAGCAATATCGACCTCCTCCGAAAGTGAATGTAATAGGTCTGTGGAATTTATGAACCAGTGGCAAATTAATTTTTCTAAATGCTCATTATATATGGATGGATATCTCCATCATAATTCCCACCGTGTTTTCCTTTCTTTAGTCCAATTTCCCAGTTTCGGTGAGTCCATGCTGAGTCTAGGAATTTGTGGAGAATTCAGTCTGCGCGTTATCACCCTGCTGATCTCCAAATAATAAATGCTTCTTTTTAAAAATATTTTCCAAGCTTTTGACTTTTGGCTGCATAGAGTCTTAGCCAATTGATGTGTTTGAGAGAGCACTTCCGAAACCTGCCTCTAATACTCTATTAAGTCCTGCATAATATAGAAAACCACAAGGTTGTTGACTGCATAGTTCTGTAAAATACTTGTGAGTTCTTGGAGGAGCTGGTGCAGTAGTAAGACATAAAGACGAAATTCTAGGCAGAAAAAGACACGAGACGTGTGGTACCATTGCTCTTTTATCATCTTTGTTGCTCTCACCTGTCCACCCTGGCTTTACAGTTATAGATAATAACCTCCAACCATATGATAGCAACGTCTGACATCCTACAGCAGCTTTAAACTTATTCATTGAGATACTTTCAAGCAGAGTGGTGTTCTGTACTCTTTGTGACCCAGTTCCAAATAGATTTAACTCTATGGTGCATGGTTTGAATTAACTTCTTCAAGAAAGAGTTTACTCCCCTCTTGCCTTCTCAGCCTCATATATTTCCATTGCTATTAATAGCTCTGCTACAATACTAACAGAAATATGAGAGCACACATTACCTCTTAAATAGATGTTTCAGGGATTCTGTTTGGAAACAGAACTATGCCTGGGAACGGGGGGGCGCTAGGTGGCGCACGAGCAAAATGGCCGCACTGGAGTGAGGCTCCTGCAGCTCGGCGCAATAATCCACCCAAAAATCCTGCCCAGATAGTCACAATTGCTCAATGAACACAGCATCGGAGTGACTACAGCCTCGTGCATCAGCGCTGTGAGTTTGGGGCATGAAAAACGTGGCTGACCGTCGCTGGAGCCTCGTTTGACGACTGGCACTGCAGGAGACCTAAGTGCCTGGAACTGCCACCTGGCGGGAGCGCTCACGCGAGCACCGCGGCGCCCACGAGGTGGCTAGGCCTCACAGCGGATACGGACAGTAAGCCCCGGCGGGACCGGTGATAGCGGAGAGTGCGCCAGTATTCCACCCCTAGTGCTTAAGCGCCTGGATTGTCTCCCCGCTCAATTGAAGTGGCGAGGGCCCTGAACTCCTGCAGCATAGATGCCGCCATCACCATTCTGACTCCCCTGCAGGTGCTAAGCCGCCATTGACCCCCCCCCGCGGCCAGGAACAGCCGCGAGCAGCAGGCACCAGCTACTCACAGATTGCGGCGCAGGTGCCGAGGTTCAAGCGGCTTTCGGTCCTCGGACCTGTACCCCCACTGCACCGTCACGCAAGGCCACTCAAACAGCATTGCACGCCCTCCGGACACCGAGAGTGCTCTCCCGTGAATCACTGGCAGCCCCGCAGCCGCATGATGGTCCTGCAACTGCCAGGCGTTTTTTCAAAATAAGGCGAGCGTTGAGCGGACCCGGAGCTCGCTCTTGAGGGCGGCGAACTGAGGGGCGGACCCCCCTGACATCGCTTCTGCAGTGCTCCTTCATCCTGAGACCATGGCCCACTTTCCCCCACTGAATGACGAATCCTGTGTACCGCCGCTACAGTGAGCAACCCGCTCTGTACAGTGAAGCGCCAACACAGGCCCACAGGTCGGACTGTCTGGGCGCTTAGTATCACCCTTGCCAGGCATCAGTCGTGTGGCGCGCCGCTATCCCCCACCAGGCACCCTGCTTGGACTTCCGCCAGATGTTGCCAACCTTATCAGATTGCCTGGCTGATTCGAATCGGAGGTGGGTGCACGCGCCTAACCCTCTACGCCGGAGGAGACTGGGCATCACGCACACATCGACTGGCATCGCTCTTGGGGCTCCACCATATCGAAAATGGGGAAAGCAGACACAAGGCAACCGCGGCTGACGTTCGAAACCAAGAAGAGTGGCCGTATGCAGCAGGACGAACCAGACACAGCCAGAAGTGGATCCGTGAGCAAGTCCTCACCTACACCGGAGGACGACATGAAAGCATTGCTTTTAGAGATGCGCCAAAGCCTCACAACTCTTGCAGATAAAATGGACAACATGCACAACCGGCTGGACGCCATTGTACACAAACTGGAGGGGCATGAAGAGCGCATCAAAGAAACGGAGCGTTGCATCTCCGACTCTGAAGATACCACCTCTCATCTCCAGACTAATATGGCGCAAATGGATAAATTGCTGAAAATCATCGCAGCAAAAAATGAAAATATCGAAGCGAGAAGTAGACGGAATAACATCCGCGACCTTGGCATTCCCGAGAGCAACAATACTAGGAAAATGGAGGTGTACATAGAACGACCGCTCTGCGACACAATAGGTGCTGAATCCTTCTCATCCCAATTCATTGTTGAAAGGGTGCACAGATCCCTAGGGCCCAGGCCTCCCCCGGGAAGTGCACCTCGCCCCATCATCGCCCGACTTCTTAATTACCGGGATCGAGACGTTGCCCTCAAGGAAGCTCGGGAGAAACGCCAACTCACTTTTGAAGGGAACAGCTTCACTATCTACCCGGACTTTACAGCAGCTGTCCAGGAAGAGAGGCGCAAATTCCTGCCCGCTAAACAAAAATTGAGAGACGCCCAAATTGACTACGCTCTCCTGTACCCGGCGTGCCTACGAGTTACTCACCAAGGCAAGCAAACATTCTTTACTAAGCCGCACCAAGTGGAGGACTTTCTGAAACGTCTTAAGCGTAACAACAGCTCAACAGCCTCCCCGACCTCATCACCCAGACAGAGATCTCCGGATGCTGAGTGACTGGTACTAATGCCGAGATATAATCCCTCATTGAGTAACCCACGACACAGCGCATCCTGGAATTGGAAGCAAGCATCCTCCAGAGCTGGTCACTCGTCATCGTAAACCAGATAAGTGACACACTGGGACTATGGGACACTAAACACCGAGCGCCCACGCCCTCTCTGAGTTTGACCACTCCATCGCAATGGCTCTCAGAGGGCGGGGTGTGAACGTGCTTGCACCAAGGAGCCCCCCCGAGGGTGCTCCCCCTTTGTTCTGAACTGCGTAGTAACACGTAGCCTGTTAATGAAGTTGCGGGGAATTTGGGAGGGGGGTAGGGAACATAATACTGGCATGTTTGGGATGCTTCGGTGGGAGGGGGAGGGATCGGGATTGTTCTTGAAATTCTTCCACAGCACACGAGACACATGTGACAAACAGACGCACTGTTGTTGTTTTTTCCGCTTGCTTTATAGACACAGCATAACCACGCTCTTGCTTAACATCACCCGCAACGACTTATGGCTAACCTAACACACTCCCAGAATTTGCAGATCCTTACATGGAACGTCAGGGGGTTGAGTGACCCGAGGAAACGCCAGCAAATATTGGCATACTTAGACAGGCACCAGGTCCAAATCGCGATGCTCCAAGAGACTCATATTCATCCCAAGCATAAGAACACCTTCGCACACAAATGGGCTGATCACAGACTGTTCTCTTCCTATTCCT
The DNA here is from genome assembly GCA_963921515.1 of Calotriton arnoldi. Taxonomy (NCBI): domain Eukaryota; kingdom Metazoa; phylum Chordata; class Amphibia; order Caudata; family Salamandridae; genus Calotriton; species Calotriton arnoldi. The sequence goes on from CAWUFW010006413.1 coordinate 1,126,941, forward strand.
CTTACTCCAGAGGGACGGCCATACTTGTTAAAAAACATATTCCCTTTGCCCTTGCTGGGTCGGCACAGGATCAACATGGGCGATACTGTCTTGCATGGGGCAGGCTAGGCACGGAATCAGTCACCCTGGCATGCTGCTATGGCCCTAATGTTGACTCCCCCGATTTTTTTAATACGCTCTGGGGAAGGATTATCGCGATAGGGTCCACTCACATAATATGGGGTGGGGATTTCAATGTTACTCTCAACCCCGCTGTAGACAGGTCGAATCCCTCGGCACACCACTACAACAGATCACACAAAGCCCTGCAGGGAATAGTGACAGCCAATGGCTTGCTAGATGCCTGGCGCCACCTTTACTCACACACCACTGAAGGTACACACTTTACTGCTCAGTATGCATCTTCGGCCCGGCTAGATTACTTCCTGCTTACACGAGGGCTTGGTCCGTTGATCACTACCGTCACGCACCTAGCGAGAACTTATTCCGACCACGCCCCCGTGAGAGTAGTACTCACATCCCCGGGGTATGGCATCCCACGCAACGTTTGGAGACTGCCCCCCTTAACACTGTTAGATGCAGTATTTCAGGATGAGCTGGGACAAGAAATACAGGAGTTTTTACAGAAAAATAAAGGATCTGTCGATAGTGTTGAAACAGCCTGGGAGGCCTTCAAGGTCACAATGCGAGGATTCTGTATTTCGAAGTGCTCAGGTGTTCTGCGTGACATACAGGGAACACGGAAAAAGCTTCAGACCGAGCTCAAGACACTAGAGGCTAGGCTCACTAGGGACACGGATGGACAGACGCGCCGTGAGTTCCGAGATAAGCTCACAGAGTATACCGCCACTGCGGACCGCGAGGCGAAGTTCAGTGGTAAACACTGGGTGGCCGCAGATATTGCGAGGGCGAACGCCCCGGGAAGGCCCTGGCTGAAACGATACGTAAGCCCCATTTTTCAAATTACGTCTTAGAGATAGAAGGTCCGGGGGACGTCTTCTATAGAGACACTGCCGACATACTTCACACTTTCTCTACACATTACTCCTCGCTGTACACATCAAAGAGACGCGACACCCTTGACCTAGACAATTATCTGGAGAACGTGGCATTGGCATGGTTGGGCGATTCACAACAGGAGTTTCTTTGTGCCCCTCTAGAGCTCGATGAGATACGGGAGGCCATAATGCAAATGAAATCAGGGAAAGCCCCCGGCCTCGACGGGCTCCCCATTGAATTCTATAAAACATACATAGACCTATTAGCTCCCATCCTTAAAGAAGTGTACGAGGACACTTTCGAAACTAGCACACTTCCCCCCTCCATGAGAGAAGCGCTCATCACTTCTCTACTCAAACCTGGGAAACCAGCGCTCCACTATGACTCCTACAGACCATTGTCTCTCATTAACTGCAATACTAAAATTTTGGCTAAAGTAATAGCCAACCGACTGAATCTGCTTATGGAGAAACTTGCTCTCCCTGACCAAGCGGGCTTTATTCCCGGGCGGGCGACCACACACAACCTTCGTACCTTTTTCTCAATCTACCACAATGTTGATCCAGACCTGCCATTGGCGGCGATTTTCCTAGATGCCACGAAGGCGTTTGATTCAGTCGAGTGGGATTACTTACTAGGAGTATTACAACGGATGGGCTTCCCTCCATTATTTCTCTCATGGATTAGGCTACTATATTGACTCCATACAGCCAAAGTCCTAATTAATGGCCACCTATCTCCAGCCTTTCCCATCACTAGAGGCACCCGGCAGGGGTGCCCACTCTCCCCCCTGCTTTTCGCCCTGGCGGTAGAGCCACTGGCAGCCAAACTCCGGCAGCACCATCAGGACAAGGCGTTACGGTGCAACCTACGCCAGATACTGATTTCGCTCTATGCGGATGACATACTCTTTATGTTAGAGACCCGCAAGATAACATAAACCCCCTTTTACGAGAATTTATTGGTTTTGGGAAACTATCTGGGATCCATATAAATTGGGGCAAGTCACAAATATTTCCTCTCACTCCTGCCGCTCAACCATTCCCCCTGGATTTCCCACTAGAATGGTGCCAATCAGATATGAAATATATGGGGATCTCCATCACCAGAGACAGGGAGGAATTAATGCGCCTTAATTATGGCACCGCCTTGGACCACATTATAGATAATGTCACTCGTTGGATAACATTGCCTCTTTCCCTAGCAGGCCGCGCCTCATTGATAAAACTGGTAGTCCTCCCGCGGCTACTGTATTTATTCCTCAATATTCCGTACCACCCTGGGAGGCATTTTTTTAAGGCACTACGATCAGAAATGATCAGATTAGTATGGGGAGGCAAACAACCGCGACTGCAATGGAACATCCTCACCAGGCCTTATTCACAAGGGGGTTTTGACATCCCGAACTTTGAACTTTACTACACATGTGCCCAAGCCCAAGCTTACTACTGGTTCCGTCCCCCCGCTACATGCCACAGGTCGCCACAGAACAGTGGCTGGCTGATCTGATACATCTAGACGGCGCGATATACACTACCCCCCAGCCTCGTGACACGGCACCAACCATGGTCACCTGCACGGTTGAGGCCTGGAATCGAATCCGGACTCTACTGCAATGTCCCATGCCCTATTCCCCGCTGCTTCCATTATCATACCATCCCCGCATGCACCTACTCCAGGAGTCCACATCTGGGTCGTTTGCAATTAAGTGCCAGTACTTTTGTATTTTGTTTACAATTTTGCCACAAGTAGGATCTTCAGACTGAGGATTGCACTCTTTGATCAAATTGAGGAAGACATATATGTTTAGTACAGGCTAAGTAGTGCTGTTTTCCTTGAACTCATAGCTGATTTGAAACCTCAACTGGAGAGACTCACCTTGTGAAGTAAGTTCATCCCTGCCCATGTACAGGTGTTATGTAATTTACATCTTTTAGCCTCTAGTAGCTACCAAAGTGTTATTCCAGCAGCAGCTGGTGGTGTGTCACAGAGTGCCTTTTCTCATTTTGTCATGCATTTCTAGTTGCAATGTTAATGCACATGCAGACCTTTATATATTTACCCAGAAATGCATAGGACTTGCACACCACCAAAATAGAATTCTTTAGGATGGGCAACTTTCTGCATGTCATTGGATGTATAGATGGTTCACATGTGCCTATATGCCCAGCATCTGACATTGAGTATTTATTCAAGAATCACAAAAATACTCCTTCCCTGAACATTCAGTGGTGTGTGATGCAAAAATATGTCATAACAGATAGTGCTTACAGATTTCTAGGAAACACCCAGGATTCTTTCATATTCCGACCTAGTGGGATTTACCAAAGGCTACAAAGAAGAGATTTTGGTGATGGATATTCATTGGGTAAATATGCATCAAATTATATAACATAGAGCTTTCTTGTCAATTTAATTCCATAGCTAAATATGTAACGCCTGTTTGTAGGTGATAGTGTGTATGCCTTATGGCCATGGATAATGACACCATATCTGTCCGCCAGTACTCCCAGTGAACGTCATTACAATAAGGCACACCGTAGATCCTGAGGCATCATATAACATACTTTTGGACTACTAAAAAATTGCTTTAGATAGATGCATAAAAGTGGTGGTGACCTGTAATACTCTCCAGATATCAGTTGCAAAATTGTAGCAACATGTGCTATGTTATGTTATGTTATGTTAATTGATTTTTGTATAGCGCGTAATCACCGGCAGGTCTCTTAGCGCTTTAGAGAGAGTGGCCAAAGGTCGTTAGCGGTTACATGACAGCGCAAGGAAGGGGGATTAAACTGTGTGCAAAGCCTCCCTAAACAGGACTGTTTTGAGCTGTTTCCTGAAGGGGAGGAGTGCAGGTTCCTTGCGAAGGTGATCAGGCAGTTGGTTCCATAGTTGTGGGAGTAGGACGGAGAACGTTCTGCCCCCTTTAGATGCGGTACTGCACCGTGGAAGGGCCAGGCGGCAGGCCTCGGATGACCGCAGTATACGACCCGGAACGTAGTTCTCAAGGCTTGGCCATAAATTGCTTTATGGGCAATGCAGAGACCCTTAAATTTCGCTCTTTGCTTAATGGGGAGCCAGTGCAGCTTGCACAGCAGAGGGGTGGCGTGAGTCCTTCTAGGCAGCCTAAAAATCAGCCTGGCTGTGTCGTTCAGTACCACCTGCAATTTATTGATAAGTTTCTGGGGGAGGCCGATGTATAAGGCATTGCCGTCGTCTAGTCTAGAGACAATTGTGGCTGACACAATCATTTGTAGTGAGGCAGTTGAAAGGAGGGGAACAAGTTTCCGCAACTGTCTCATGAGACCTATACAGGTTCCGACTACTGTGGTGACTTGGTTGGCCATGGAAAGCTCGGAGTCGAACTTTATGCCCAGGCTTTTCACGACGGTTACTGGTGTGGGGGTGGCACCCAGCTCTTGGGGCCAGAAAAGGTCATTCCAGGGATTGTTTTTTGTGGGGATGACAAGGACTTCTGTTTTGTCAGGGTTAATTTTTAGTGAATTGGCTGTCATCCAGTTCACTGTGAATCTGAGGATGTTTTGCGCCTGATCCTGGGCATGGGCGGAGTTGTCAATCCGGAGGATGAGTTGAGTTTCGTACGCGTAGTTGAAAACTCGGCAATCCATGCAGGCTAGAGCCACTACCAGAGGCTGTAGGTACATGTTGAAGAGGAGCGGGGACAGTGCGGAGCCCTGGGGGACGCCGCAAGTGAGGGTGCCCCTGTCTGATACCTGCTCACCCAACTGGATCCTCTGGGATCGACCTGACAAGAAGGATTCTAGCCACCGGTGTGCCAGCCCACGAATGCCCAAGTCAATGATTCGGGCCAGAAGTTGTATATGGCTGACCGTATCGAACGCCGCTGATAGATCTAATAAAATCAGGGTGCTCAGTTTTTTATTGTCAGCCATAATTCTGAGCTCATCGAGTACAGACAGCATCACCAGCTCAGTACTGTGATGGGCTCTAAAACCCGCCTGTCGAGCTTGGAGTAGCTGGTGTTCCTCCAAGAAAGACGAAAGTGTCTTGAGAACATGTTGTTCCACAACTTTCGCCAGGAAGGGGAGCTGGGAGATGGGCCTATAATTCTTGAGATTAGCAGCGTCTGCTCCAGGTTTCTTTAATAGGGGGGTGACTCTGGCCTCCTTCAGGTTGGAGGGTAAGTAGCCGGTCTCCAAGGAGTTGTTCAGTAAAGCGAGAATCTGCCTTTCCAGCCCGGGAAGGGCCATTCGGAAGATATTCGGGGGTAGGGGTCTGCAGGAGAGCCCGATTTGGTGCGATTCATCAGTAGTGTCAGGGACGCTGAATCTAGATTAGGGAAGGTGGTAAGTTGCTTGCAGGGGATGGGGGGACCTGATTGTGGACTAGAGAGCCCTGATTGATAGGGGTGTTATCAATCTCAGAGAGGATGTCCCTGACCTTCTGGAGAAAGAAGGTCTGAAATATATTGCAGTCTACGGGCGCGGCTGCAGATTTCAGCTCAGACTTTTGGCTGAGTTCTTTCAGTATTCTGAAAGTTTCTTTCTATTTGTTTGGCGCGTCTGTAATTCTTGCCTCGTAATACTCGGCTTTCCTAGTCGTGATGGATTTTTTATACGAGGTAAGTAAGGTTTTATAGGTTGTCAGCTCAGCTGGGTCATATGCTTTACGCCACCGCCTCTCGGCTTGGCGGAGACTTTGCTTCCTTTCCCTCAGAGTCTCATTAAACCAGGGGGCCCACTTGCCCTTGTCTCTAACTCTATCCCTCCGCTCCGGTGCCACTTGATCTATGGCTCTGCGCAGGGTGTTGGTGAGGGCTTCACTCTCCTGGTCAAGAGTCCCTTTCTTAAATTTTGAGGGGGGAGCCTGAGTAGGGTATCCACTAGGTTGTCTGCCTCAATTTTGTTCCAGCTTCGCACCTTTCTCCACTCTGGGGATGGTTGCGACAGTTGGCTGTCCATTGGGACCCAGAAACTAATTAGCGAGTGGTCCGACCAGGCACAGGGGCTCATATCTATTAGACTGGCCCGTGGTTGTGAGGTCCAGATAAGGTCCAGGATGTGCCCTTTAGTGTGGGTGGGGCCATCCACCAATTGATGGAGTCCCATTGAGCTCATTACTGTCTCAAATTGGCTGACGAGCGACTCTCTCTGTACTTTATCCCAGTGATAGTTGAAGTCGCCAACCACTAGGAGTCGTTGGTACCGTGAGCAGAGGTCAGTAATAATCTCCGATTAGCACATTATTGCACCAAAATGAGGACTAACTGTAACAGTGTTATAATCTGACCCAGATGAGGAAGAAGAATGAGGCCCACCTCTTCCCACATATGTATAAACCCATGCTGCAAAACGGCATTTGAGACATGCCAGTATAACCGATCATCATTTTCATGGTAAGTATATAAATGCATTCATTCTTACAAAAAAAAATAGAAGATGCCTTTGTAGGTTGTATAACTAAATATAGCAAGCACAAGAAGATGATGGACATAGCGCTAAAACTTTTCAGACACTCACCCTCAGTCACTAGTAGATCTGGGTTGAATCCATCATCGTTCTTTAGCTCACTTCGCCACCCAAGTTAAGACCCAGCCATATGCAAATCAGTCTTGACGATGTTCCTCATGGGAACAGTCCTGCCCGAGCTGCCAAGCTAAGTCTTCTCTGGACCAGAAACAAGCATCCTATTACCAGTTTTGGGGTAACAACCTCTCATCAGCCAGGCTAGCTTGAATACAGTGGCAAAGTGAGCAAAGGACCCAATCTGGGCATACCCTGCCAACTTAGGGTGAACAAAGAAAGCACAAGGAGATGATGGACGAAGTGCTGAAACTTCTTAGACACTCACCCCCAGTCACTATTAGATCTGGGTTGAATCCATCGTTATTTAGCTCACTTCACCACTCCAGTTCAGACCCAGCCATATGCAAATCAGTCTTGACCCTGTTCGTCGTGGGAACAGTCCCACCCGAACTGCCATGCCAGGTCTTCCCTGGACCAGAAACAAGCATCCTGGGACCGGTTTCGGTGTAACACCCCTCATCAGCCAGGCTATTTAGAATCCAGTGGCAAAGTGAGCAAGGGACCCACGCCTGGGCATACCCTGCCATTTTAGGACAAACAAAGCAAACAGAAGGAGATAATGGACGGAGCACTGAAACTTTTCAGACACTTACCCCACAGTCACTATTAGATCTGGGTTGAATTCATCATCTTTCTTTAGCTCACTTCGCCACCCCAGTTCAGACCCAGTCATATGCAAAGATCTGGCTTGGCAGTTCTGGCTGGACTGTTCCCATGAGGAACAGGGTCAAGACTGATTTGCATGTGGCTGGGTCTTAATTGGCGTGGCTAAGTGAGCTAAAGAACGATGATGGATTCAACCCACATCCAATAGTGACTGGGGTGAGTGTCTGAAAAGTTTCAGCGCTCAGTCCATTATCTCCTTGTGTTTACTGTATAACTAAATATACCTTTATTTTCAGGTAACAAAATGTATATATGAAAAGATGCTTCTCTTTCTAGATGGTTATTTTGAGAAACAAAATGATATGAAATTTAAATTAAATGTTAGGATGTAACAGTTTGCCCTTTCTAAGGCTTGAGTTTGTTTCAAGCTGATGTTTTAGCAACTCCTGCTATGCTGCAGATTTAACCTGTCTGTAGCTGAGATACTGCTGATACTGGATTGGTCCTCACTTTCTCCTACTCCAACCTGTATGCCACTTGGAATGCTGGTTGTTTGCATTGTTTCAACTGAATTGGTCACCTGTATTAGGCCTCTTGCCACATCCGCACTGAAGTGCCACGTTTCCACCTGTAAACTATTGGTGAAGTGAGGTAAGGTGGTTGTGGCTTCTTCCAGGCAATTGATGGCACAAGTTAGTCCATCAATGCAGAAGGATGTATGGCGCTCCCTACGCACCTGCTGGATGCTTTCATGGTGCAGTTCCTGACACAAGGTTTTGATGGCATCTGTAAGATTAGAGAAATTGTCATTCATTGCCAACTGATTGGCAGCTAGGGAACTTGTGACACTTTCAAATCTAGTTGTGATGTTTTTGTTTAGGGTTGCCAGTCTTTGGTTAATCATTTTGATCTGCTTCTTTTGCAGGAGCTGAACCTTGAGCTTAGAGGTTTCTAAACCTCCAAATAGTTGTTGATTTTCTTGACATCACATTTGCAACAGGTGATTGTGCTTAAGTGGGAGGAGGAAGTCGAGTGTCAAGTTGCTATCTTCCCCCCAGTTGGGGTGGCCTTACTACAGGTTTCTGTGCAACATTTGGTGTTATGTCTTCACTCCCTTCTTCAGGTGTCTGTCTGTGCTCCATAGCTGCAGGACTTAGATTTACAGTTTGTATTAGACTGGCATGGCTTTAATTATCGTCAGGGTCAGCTATATCTATGTGTATGTCTTCTGGACATTCTGCTTCTGAGTGGTCACTTTCTGAAGGTGTATTTTCTGTGTAAAAGTGGATTGAGAAGGCTTTATTGTTTTGTATTTGGTTGTACCTTAACTAAATTTATAAAATTTACTATTACATTGTTTTGTCCTTCTATTTGTTGAATTTCTTAACACTATAGCTCCCAAAATGCAAGTACATGGACTACTAATATTGTATATCTAAGATTAGACTTTACCTTTTTGATTTCACTACATTACCATGGGTTAGCAACTTGTTTATTTGTCTTGCTGTCACTCTTCACATACACTGTTTAGTGTTATAAGTCAATATTTGAATTACCTTGTGCATTTCCAGGAAGTGTGATTTGTTAGCTTTAGAGGAGGTCGAAGTAGGAGTTTCCCCTCCTCCCACTCTTCTGTGTGTGGTACATTTCCAGGAAGGTCTGAGATGTCAATTGCACCAAAACCAAGGATGGCTTCTGGCTCCAGGGTGCTTTGCACAAATTTCTCTATGGCAGTTGGTGGTGGGACAGTGGTCAGGCCTCCTTCTGTTACTCTTGACTCATGCACATAGGTTGCCGCCTTTTCCTTGGTATGACATCTGATATTATACCATCTCTTCCTTGTCTCCTTAATTGGTTGAACGTCTGCTGCATCTCCTTCCATATTTTTTTCTTCTGGACCTAAGGCACTGCCAAGGATGACTTGCCAAATAGTTGGTTATGGTACCCAATACATTCCTCTGTGAGGATTTCAAGTTCCTTTTCTGAAAACTTTAGTTTCCTTCTCCTGCAGCCAGCATCCTTCGCATAGGCTTCGCGTGACATATTGGTTTAGTAAAGGGTTGGATGGCAAACACAAATTGGGATCCAAAATGAATTCTCATAGGGAACTGACGCATCAATTCTCTCCAGCTTTACACTGAGGACTACTTCCCACTGCTGATGTCATCACTGTATGCCATATGTGACAGCCGTTATTTCCGACTCCAGTCACTATATGAAACTCCATTTACTATTTAGTAAATCATTAAATGTGATTTCTTAAATACCGAACCGACTACATAACAAATCCCTATTTTGTTTGTGATTCATTACATGCATACCCATTAGTAGTTACCAAATCGCTATTTGGTCATTTTGTACATATGGCCCCTGTTTCCCCAGTTCCAAAGTCAGTTGCTTTGGCCGTAATGCCACATTTTGTCAGGTCATGCCATTTTACACAATAAGTGGGATAAAATGTTGATCTAAAAGGGGAGTGAGGGCATTATAGAGGCTGCTCGTCTTAAGGAAGAATAGTCATTTTGGCAGGTCACTTGCAAACTCCCCTCCTCTTCTTCCCCAGACCCACTTCCCACAGAGCATAGCATTTATCTTTAATCATTCCACAGCACTTTGTAAGCACCTAACAAGCTGAGAGTCCAGGTTTCAGCTATAACAAGAGTCTTTTTGGAGCTACTATGGTACTTAAGGGGCTCTTGCAGAATATCTTACGCTAGTATTTCTTTTCCACTGCTTTTCCACCAAAACACAAGGAAAAACACTGTCATCTGGTGGCCTATTAAACTTTACCTCTGTGATCAGATGGATTCTGTTGAGAGGGTTTTAATATTTCTGCTTTACAAGCTGCAACATTTCTTCCACCTTATTCCAAGATCTAATTTTCTCATGTCTTGGCTATCACAACAATAAATATTGCATCTGTCTGTACAGCCTTCCGCTCAAATACTTGAAGTTAACAGAGAATGTAGTGGTGGAGTTAGGCTACAGTAATAGACTATGTCTCTGGCTATTCAGTCCCTGCCATGACTTTTGATGGCTGACATTGTTAAATTCTAAATTGGATGTCTGCCCCAGAGCACTCTTTTTGTTCAAAGTCCTGGGTGCTTAAATAAAATAAACAACAACCTTCTATGACTGTGCAATTCATTCTGCCTAGGTAGCCCAGTTTTTGAAAGCCCCACTATGTAAAGTTTTTTCCATTCTTATGGAATCAGCTCTTTTTTACTTTCAGAATAGAAACCAACCATCTTTCTCCAACACACCATCTGAAACATAATTCCTCCAAAACCTTCTTGTCTCTATTTTGGTAACTGTTTAACCCTTTCTATGCTCATGACAGAATGGTTCCGTCATGAGCCACGGTGGGCATGTGCTCATGATGGAACCGTTCCGTCATGGCACCCACCCATGGGGGAAGCGCTGGCGCACCCCGCATGGGCAGTCCATATACACTCCCAAGCAGGGATGGCAGCGGAAGAGTTTCCGCTGCCACCCCCAACCCCCCCTGGGCGATCCTGTGATGTCAGTGCACACAGCGTGCGCCAACATCATCAGGAGCAGCCGGATGCGCTGGAAGCCATTTGCTTCCAGACGTCCAGAAGGAAACAGGTGAGTTCCCTTGCCCCGGGGGGCCAGGGAGCGGATCTCAGTGCATCGAGGCATCGGGGGAGAGGAAAGAGTTTTTCCTCTCCCCTGATGTCTCTTTGCAGGGCATTCCTCCTGCATGATCGCGCATGGCGTCGCGATCGTGCAGCAGGAATGACCCCACTAGGCACCAGGGATTTGTTTTTGCAGAAATGGAAGTGACCCCTTGGGCAAGGGTCGCTTCCTCTTGGGGCACAATATTTGTTTGACTTTTCTGCCCCCCCTGGGGACAGATCGGCCCGTTTTTTTGGCCTTTCTGCCCCGAGCCAGGGATTTATTTATATTAGGCGTGGGGGTGGTCCCTTAGGCAAGGATCGCACCCCATTTTTTTGGGCACTTGTGGCTGTTTTCTGCTCCTCCTGGGGACAGTTTGGCATGTTTTTTAGGCCAATCTACCCCCAGGGGGAGCAGAAAACAGCCACAATCACTGAATCCAGTGAATTTTTTGTTTTTTGTGAATGGAAGCGACCCCTTGGGCAAGGGTCGCTTCCAAGGGAGGTAAATTTTGTCTATGTATTTACTGACACCGCTAGGGACAGATCAGCCCGGTTTCTTGGCCTTTCTGTCCCCGGGGGGGGGGGCAGAAAACCCCACTAGAGCCAGGGATTGATTTATATTGGGCATGGGAGCGATCCCTTAGGCAAGGATCGCCCCCCATGTTTTTTGGGCACTTGTGGCTGTTTTCTTCTTCCCCTGGGGGCAGTTTGACCCATTTTTTATGGCAATCTGCCCCCAGGGGGGCAGAAAACAGCCACAATCACTGAATCCAGTGATTGTTTTTTTGTTATTTGTGAATGGAAGCGATCCCTTGGGCAAGGGTCGCTTCCAAGGGTGGTAAATTTTGTCTATGTATTTTCTGCACTCCCCCCCCCCCCTGGGGACAGATCAGCCCATTTTTTTGGCCTTTCTGTCCCCAGGGTGGGCAGAAAACCACACTAGAGCCAGGGATTTGTTTATATTGGGCATGGGGGCGATCCCTTGAGCAAGGATTGCCCCCTATTTTTTTGGGGCACTTGTGACTGTTTTCTGCTCACCCTGGGGGCAGTTTGGCCCGGTTTTTAGGCCAATCTGCCCCCGGGGGGCAGAAAACAGCCACAATCACTGGATCCAGTGATTTTTGTTTTTGTGAATGGAAGCGACCCCTTGGGCAAGGGTCGCTTCCTAGGGGCATATTTTATGTGTATGTTTTTTCTGCCCCCCCCTGGGAACAGATCAGGCCATTTTTTTGGGCCTTTTTGTCCCCAGGGGGGCAGAGAACCCCACAAAAGCCAGGGATTTGTTTTTATAGTGCATGGATGCGATCCCTTAGGGAACGATTGCCCCCTAATTTCTTTTTTTTATACTTGTGGCCAGTTTCTGCCCCTCCCCCCCATAGGTGGGTCAGCCTTAGTTGAAGACCCATCTGCCCGGGGGGCGGGTGGGTAGAAAACCCACTAGCACCAGGGATATGTATATATTTATGTTTCGGCGTGGCCCCTTGGGTAAGAGTTGCCCCAGTGGGATAGGGCATCAGTTATTATTTACTTTTGGCTGTTTGTCTGTCCCCCTTGGTGGCAGATTGGCCATTTGAGTAGTGACATAGCATGTTATAATGTTAATTGTATTATTTCTTGTGAGTTGCGATTGAAATGTTTTACTTCTTCTTTTTATTCTAGTTCAAGGCTTTTGACTGATGTTCCAGGTTGCGGTTTTGTCACTGGTGGCTCTGCAGTTTGTGTAGTTGCATGTGTTTGGTAAGAAAATGTTTTTTGTACTATTTACTCTAAATGAGTTTTATTTCCCTGCATGAATGTCTTTTTGTAAATGGTGTAATAATAGCTGAATGTTTAGCTTCTGTTTTATTAAGTGTGAAAAACTTTTTGCATTTGTGCTTGATGTGTATTTTGTTGTCTTGTGAGTAGTTGGTTTTGTTTTTCTTTCAAGTGGGATATCGTTGGTTTTTGCTGTGTCTCTGCAGAGTAGGTGCTGATGAGTGTAGCTGTCTCTTCCAAGTGAATTGTATAGTTTTTGAGTATATAGATCTTTGTGATAAAGCCACACTTTGTTTACTTACTTATTTTGCACAGTGTTGGTTGTTGTTGACTTGTTTGTGAAGTCTCCTTTCTTAGTAAGGATTATGGCTATCTGCAGGATTACGGCTCAGCAGGTTGTTGGTATGCTTTTTGAGTCTTCCTCTGACCATGGTTCAGAGACTGACTCTGCATCTGAGACAGAGGAGGGAGTGGAAGATTCAGGCAGTGAGTTTTCTGCCCATGAGGAATCATCGGATGATGAAGCTACTCTCAGTGTGGATAATGCAACTCTTAGTGCGGATGAAGTGCCTGTTTTAGAGGAGGACATTGATGTCCCGATAGTGCAGCAAGAGGCATCTGGGCTGCAGCCTGGGGCTGCAAGGCTTCCCGTTGGAAGTGCTGACCACTGGGTTGCCCCAGGCATGGTGCAGCCGGCATTGCCAGACTTTACTGAAAACGTTTTGCCGATACATTTTTTCCAGTTGTTTATGGACGATGTATTTTTGGCAGAGATTGTTGAGCAGACTAATTTGTATGCTGAACAGTATTTGAGAGACAACAGTGCCAGCCTTAGGCGCTACTCTAGAGCTACCCAGTGGACTCCCACAAATCTGGATGAGTTGAAGAAGTTCTTGGGTTTAACTTTTTTGATGGGCTTGCTAAGGAAGCCATCAATGTCTTCATATTGGTCTACTAGTCCCTTGATGGCAATGGCTATATTTCCAGCAGTCATGAGTCGTGATATGTATTTGCTTCTGCTTCGGATGATGAATTTTGTCGATAATGGTTTAGCGTTGCCATGAGATCACCTTGATTGTGACCGTCTTTTTAAGATTCGGCCTGTCATTGATCAATTTGTAGATCAATTTTCTGAGATCTATGCTCCAGGGAAAGAAATAGCAGTGGATGAGTCTTTGGTCTTGATCAAAGGCCACTTGGTTTTTAGGCAATACATTCCTAGCAAGAGGGCACGCTATGGAATTAAGATGTATATGCTGTGTGTCAGTAGGACTGAATATGTCTCTAATTTCAGGGTGTACACCGGTAGGGATTCCAGGATTGACCTCCCTGGTTGTCCGTCCCCTTTTGGAGTGACTGAGAAAATTGTGTCGGAACTTGGTAGAGGACTGCTTAACAAAGGTCACCATTTATAAGTAGATAACTTCTACACTGGTGTGCAGTTGTTCAGGGAATTGGCCAAAGTGGACACTGTTGCTTGTGGCACAATCCGTAAAGGTGTCCCAAAAGAACTTGTTTGTCAAATGCTTGTGCGGGGACAGTGCAGTGCGTTGCGTAGCCAGGAACTTCTAGCTGTGAAGTTTGCAGACAGGAGAGATGTCTACATGCTGACTACCATCCATGATGAAAGCATTTCACCTGTGACTGTTTGGGGTCAGGTTGCTGAAGCGCGCAAACCTGTGTGCATTTTAGACTATAATAGGCACATGGGTGGTGTTGATAGAGTAGATCAGAGGTTGGAACCTTACACTGCTCTTCATAAGGCTTACATTTGGTAGAAGTTGGCTATCCATATTTTCCACTTGGCAACCTTTAATGCTTTTTTTGTATTTAAGGATTGTTGTCCCGAGTCAAAGATTACTATTGATAAGTTTAAGGAGACTGTAATAGGCAGCCTTGTTGTAGTGGAACAGGCAAGTTTTCCTAGAGTTGGAGTGGTGGAGGATGTGGCTAAATTGAAAGATCGCCACTTTCCGGGTCACATTCCTCCCACGCCCTCAAAAGACTTTCCCAGTAGGAGATGTAGAGTCTGTCGGCGAAGAAGTACGTGGAAGGAGACTCGTATGTACTGCCCTGAGTGTCCTTCTAACCCTGCGCGGTGTGTGCCTGCTTGTTTTAGACTGTACCACACGCAAAATAATTTTTGGGAGCATCCATGAGTGGTAAAGTGAACTGTCTGGTCTGTATTGTTTTATATTTTTTGTTCAGTTTCAAGGTTGGCATTTGTGCAATGTATTTAGTTTCAGATTTTGTGTTAGTAGATTTAAATCTATTTACAATTTGTTTGTGTTTTCTTTTTTGTATAAACAAAACCCTAAATGTGATGACGGTGTGTGTAGGCTGGTGCTTGGCTGGTGGTGTGCGTGGACTGGCGCTTGGCTGGCAGTGTACGTGGACTGGCGCTTGGCTGGTGGTGTGCGTGGACTGGTGCTTGGCTGGCGGTGTGCATGAACTGGTGCTTGGCTGGTGGTGTGCTTGAACTGGTGCTTGGCTGGCGGTGTGTGTGGACTGGCGCTTGGCTGGCGGTGTGTGAGTAGTGACTTGCTGCTGGTCACTACACACACTGGTAGCCAAACGCTGGTCCACGCAATCCGTCAGCAGGTGTGGTTGCTGTGTCAGGCATGTGGGCATGTGAAAGTGATGGGCCCTTGAATGGCGCTGTCTGCTGATGTGAGTGTTGTAATGTGATGGGCCCACGGCTGGCGGTGTGAATGATTTTGTATGTGTCACGCGTATGAAAGGTGTATGAATGGCCTGTAAAGAGGTTGGTGCCTTGTTGTGGCTTTACAGCTCACGAGCTGTGAGTCAATGGTTCAGTTTCTCGTCCTTATTAACAGTGTATTTCATTTTTGTGAAATCTCTTGTTAATACAATTGTATATACTGAACCATCACTCACCCTCGTGCCAAATCCAACTGGTATGTAGGTGTGCTTGAGCAATAGATGGTTGTGCAGTAATATTTGTCTTTCTCAAGCAGGGTGTCCCTTGTCCCTTTTTGTGAATGTTGTAATGTGTTGGTTCCGTGCCTGGTGGTGTGAATGGCCTCGTGTGTATCACGTACGAAAGGTGTGTGAATGGCCTGTAAAGCGGTTGGGGCCTTGACGCAGCTTTACAGCTCACGAGCTGTGAGTCACTGGTTCAGTTTTTTATCCTTTCAATTATTGACAGTGCATTTCATTTTTGTGAAATCTCTTGTTAATAAAATTTTATATACTGAACCATCACTCGCCCTCGTGCCAAATCCAACCAGTATGTGTGTGTGTTTGAGGAATAGATGGTTATGCAGTAATATTTGTCTTTTTTGTCTCTCTGCCAAGGTGTAGATTCCATGTAAGAAAAACCTACCAACCTATCATTTTACTCAGGAGACTGAGGGGAACACTGTGGGGTAGGACATTTGTGCCGGCACGGTGATTCCACACAAAAATATGTGGAGAATGTGTTTTTTCAGCTAAATTTGAGGTTTGCAGGGGATTCTGGGTAGGAAAACATTGGGGGATCCACGCAAGCCATACCTCGCTGGACTCCCCCGGGTGTCTAGTTTTCAGAAATGTGTGGGTTTGGTAGGTTTCTGAAGATGGCCGCCGAGCCCGGGGCCAAAAATCCAGGTGACCCCCTCTTGCAAAACCAGTTGTTTTGTGATAGGTAATTTTGAAGTCTCCTCAATACGTTTTGGGCCCTTGCTTTTTGCGGGTACTTGGCCCACCTAAGCGAGTGAGGTACCATTTTTATTGGGAGAACTAGGGGAACGCTGGGTGGTAGGAAATTTGTGTCAACCCGGTGTTCCCACAACTTTCCAAAACAGAAATTTGAGAAAATTGTGTTTTTTTCTGCTAAATTTGAGGTTTGCAGGGGATTCTGGGTAGGAAAACGTTGGGGGATCCACGCAAGCCATTCCTCACTGCACTCCCCTGGGTGTCTAATTTTCAGAAATGTGTGGGTTTGGTAGGTATCCCAAGATGGCCGCCGAGCCCTGGGCCAAAAACCCAGGTGACCCCCCTTGCAAAACCAGGTTGTTTTGTGATAGGTAATTTTGATGTCTCCTCAATATATTTTGGGCCCTTGCCTGTCGCGGGTACTTGACCTACCCACACGAGTGAGGTACTATTTTTATCAGGAGACCTGGGGGAATGCTGGGTGGTAGGAAATGTGTGTCAGCCCGGTGATCCCACAACTTTCCCAAACAGAAATTTGAGAAAAGTTTGTTTTTTTCACCTAAATTTGAGGTTTGCAGGGGATTCTGGGTAGGAAAACTTTGGGGGATCCACGCAAGCCATACCTCTCTGGACTCCCCAGGGTGTCTAGATTTCAGAAATGTGTGGGTTTGGTAGGTTTCCCAAGATGGCCACCGACCACAGGGCCAAAAACCCAGGTGACCCGCCTTGCAAAACCAGGTTGTTTTGTGAAAGGTAATTTTGATGTCTCCTCAATACGTTTTGGGCCTTTGCCTGTCGCGGGTACATGACCCACCCACACGAGTGAGGTACCATTTTTATCGGGAGACCTGGAGGAACGCTGGGTGGTAGGAAATCTGTGTCAGCCCGGTGATGCCACAACTTTCTCACACAGAAATTTGAGAAAAAAGTTATTTTTTCAGCTAAATTTGAGGTTTGCAAGGGATTCTGGGTAACAGAACGTGGTGAGAGCCAGACAAGTCACCCCATCCTGGATTTCCCTGGGAATTTAGTTTTCAAAAATGTATAGGTTTGCTAGGTTTCCCTAGTTCCGGCAGAGCTAGGGTTCAAACTCTACAGCTAGGCACTTTGCAAAAAAAGGGTCAGTTTTCACTGTGAAAATGTGGTGTGTCCACGTTGCGTTTGGGGCTGTTTCCTGTCACGGGCACTACACCTACCCACACAAGTGAGGTACCATTTTTCTCGGAAGACTTTGGGAAATGCAGTGTGGGCAGAATTTTGTGGATACACGCAGATTCCAGAACTTTCCACCACAGAAATGAGGAAATTGTTTTGGGGGGACAAAGTTTGAGGTTTGCAAGGGATTCTGGGTAAAAGAACCTGGTGAGAGCCAGACAAGTCACCCCATCCTAGATTCCCCTGGTTGTCTTGTTTTCAAAAATGGATAGGTTTGCTAGATTTCCCTAGGTGCCGGCAGAGCTAGGGTTCAAAATCTACAGCTAGGCACTTTGCAAAAAAGTGTCTGTTTTCACTGTGAAAATGTGGTGTGTCCACGTTGCATTTTGGGCCATTTCCTGTCGCGGGCACTTGACCTACCCACACAAGTGAGGTACCATTTTTAGGATATACACAAATAACCCCTGGCTGAATTCAGAATTTTGTCTACTTTTCACAAATGTATTGCTTTCCAAGATCCATCATTGCTTTCATACCCATTTTTACCATTAACTGGAAGGAGGTTGGAAGCACAAAAAATAGCAAAAATAGGCTATGTCCCAGTAAGATGCAAAAACTGTGTAAAAATCTTTGGTTTTCTGACAAAAGTCTGCTTGTCCCTGAACTCTGGGAAGATGGTGATTTTCAGCACCACAAACCCTCTGTTGATACCATTTGCAGGGAAAAAACCAGACGCTTTCATCTGTAGTCCTTTTTTCCAATTTAAAAAAAAAAAAAAATTGTAGCTGTATTTTGGCTAATTTCTCGGTCCCCTCCAGGGGAATCCACAAACACTGGGGGGCAGATTTACAAGCCCCTTGCGCTACTTTTGCGTCACTTTTAACATGGGAAAAGTGACGCAAAAGTGGGACAAGGGGCTTGTAAATCTGCCCCTGGGTACATTTAAAATCCCCATGATGTTGGAAGAAAAGGACGCAAATTTGGCGTGGATACCTTATGTGGTCAAAAAGTTACAGGGGCCTAAGCTCGAACTACCCCAAATAGCCAAAAAAAAGGCTTAGCAGAGGGGGGAGGCCTAGCAGCGAAGGGGTTAATATACCATGATATTAATTCTCTACAGTGAAAAGTGAGTTCTACATTCAGCTTATGGGACAGTACAAACATATGACTGAAATCAAGCAGGCTACAATCACATTGGAATAAATGAGCAAATAAAGGGTCACATGTAAAGATGGTTTGACAAAGCAGGGAAAACAATAGGCTATTGGCTCTGTGATTATTTTGAAGCTGCAAAATCATCAGGAGTATAGTGATGTAGAAAAAAGTGTTAAGTAACTCATTCAAGGAATTGAAGAAATGAAGTATTAAATTAATGTAATAGTAAGTTACATTTAGCACTAATAATTTAAATAAAAAACTAAAATTAACATGCTATAACCCACCGGCAGAGAGTGTTATTTTAGGATAAGTGACAGAATTAAGGAAGATGGTGTCCATTCCACCGTGTTTTGGCATCTATCAAAAAGTGGTATTTTGCTAAAATATTGCTTAAAAAATATTGTGAGACACAAAATACTGTCCCAAAAATAATGTGACGTCAAAAATATCGCTGTACAGAATATAGAAGGTCAGAATACTGTCATTTATATAATTTTTAAATATCGCTGTACATATCGCTTTCTAATTATTCACTTTATTTTAGTTTTTGTGTTATAAGTTATTTTAGTGTTAAGTATGCTTAATTACTTTTTTTTAATATTTATTTTTATTGATTTTTTTCCCATTGCAAAAAAAAATACTTAATACATGTCATGGCAATTCTTCAAAAGAATACATTAAACATTAAGAGACAATAGAGAAAGCAGGAAGAAATAAAGTGCAAGATTGTCAATTAAAACCATACAATTCATTCAATATATACAAGAAATAGAAGCTCATATCTCCCCATCCAATATAGCTTACAGAGAGGAAAGGGCCCGTGCAATAAATAAAGTAGTCTGATATCCAATTCATTGATTCACTTATTGATATAATCAGAAGGCATCGCAGGATAAGAACAGAGTTACGTTGTCCCTACCTGTCTTAGCCTGCTATACCCTTGCAAGCTATCCCCTTCAACACATAAAGAAATTATGTATTTCGAATTTGTTTTACCTGGTCGTTATTGATTCACCAATCCTGCAATAGGAGCCCAGATTCTTTGCCCCAACTCTTTTTTCCTTCGTCCTCTTAACTTATATACTGAGGATTCTATATTATAAATAGCCAGCATCCTTGACCGCCAGCTGGAAAAGATTGGGGGGTGACTACTTATCCATTGGGACGTATTACATAAGCGGGCAATGGCCATTTTAATAAACACAATCCCTATCTCTGACCTCGCCCTCTTATTTGACTCTGTATTATTTTCTAATCCCAGGATTAAAAGAGCTGGCGTGATTGATAACGAAATCCCTAAAACTGTAGTTAAGAAAACTTCAACATCCTGTAAAAAAATACCCATTTTAGGGCAAGAGTAAAACATGTGTATAGTACCTGAAAACTACATCTATTGCATTTCCCTCCCCTTGTTCCCCCCATTTAGCTATCTTTGCTGGGGGTGTAATAAAGGTCAAAGATGGACATAAAATGTTGGCTCCTGAGACTTCCAGTTATCAGTTTCTGATTCGATAGTTACAATGAATCCTCAATACTAATTACTGCCTCCCCAAACCTACTCCACCATTTTGCATTCTGAGCATCAATATCGTCTGGGAAAGCTTCGAGCAAATTTTGATAGATTTTCCCAATCTGGGACTTCCTCCGTACTATTTCCACCACAGGTATCTTTTCTAAATTTAAAGCCGATCTGTGCCTATTTGCCCGCAGAAAGCTCAGAATCTGCAAATACTTAAAGAAATCTCCCTTGCCCAACCCAACTCTTCCTGCAGATTCGTAAACGATACAAGTTGGCCTTCCCTATAAAAATCACCCAGAAAGTGAATTCCATTGCTCCCCCATCTAAAAGTGACTTGATCCTGAAAAATTGCCTGAAGCAGAAAGTGGAGTATATACATTCAGGTTTGGGATCTTCAATTTCCGCTGTATCTGTCTCCACACCTTATAGGCAGCTTTCAATATTTAAAATGTGGTCTTTTTAAAATAGCTGGGTTCCAATATCCTGACCAAACAATCCTTGGCTTCACTCCCCAGCCCTAGTTCATATATAGTCGGTCTAACTTCCAACGGGATTTCAGCCTTATCCCCCACTAGCAAAATGCCTATATGTTGTAAAATAGATGCCCAGTAATAGAGAAGAAAACTGGGTATGGCCCATCCCCCCGGTGTCTTGGGAGGGTCATCCATTTAGCCGCTCTTCTTGGTCTGCGATACCCCCAAAGAAATCTAAAACATATCCTCTCTATCCTTGCTAGACAAGACGAGGAAAATTCAAGAGGGATAGTCCTGAAAAGATATAAAAATTTAGGGAGGACCGACATTTTGATTACATTGCTTCGCCCATATAGGGAAAGGTGCAGATGGTCTAGCCTCTCCAATTTTTTATTAACATTTTCTATTATTGGGGCTGTATTTAGATCAGGAATTTTGTCTACCACAGCTGTAATTTTGATCCCCAAATAAGTTACTTCTGGAACAACTGGAAGTCCTACAGGGCACATATTCCCTGAGCAAAGAATCTGAGTTTTATCCATATTTAGTTTATACCCCGAGAGGATACCGAACTGTTCTGCTAAAGCCTTCACCTCTGGAAGTGCCGAGGCGACATCACTGGTAAGTACCGCAATGTCGTCCGCATATACCAGTGCTCTATAATCGACATCATTGACCCTCACCACCTTAATGTTGTCATTGAGCTCTAATTTTTTGAGAAAGCAAAGAGAAAAGGAGAGCACGGGCACCCCTGCATGGTACCTCTGCTGATATTGAACAGATTTGACTCCTGCCCTGAAATACGAATCGCGGTCTCTGGAGATAAGTACAGTGCCTTGACAGCCTGAATAAATTCCCCACATAACCCCTTCCATCGTAGGACAGACCACAGAAACCGCCATGAGACACTGTCAAACGCTTTCTCAGCGTCCAGCGGTGATTCCGTGGCCTGGGCCCAGTCAAGAAGGGCTATGACACAGCGTACATGATCTGTTGTATCCCGCCCTGTGATAAACCTGTGTTGATGCATTGAGACCAGAGGAGTGATGATCTTTCCTAACCTGGTTGCGAGTATTTATGAATAGATCTTACTATTTCAGTTTATAAGTGATATGGGTCTATATGAGGCTGGAATGAGTTCTGGCTTGCCCTTTTTTTAAATACAACTATAGTTGTCTTCTGCCATGAATTGGGGATATAACCCTTTTGGGCCTGTTGGAATAAGTGCGTAATATCTTGCCGCAATGGATGCCAAAATGCTCTATAGAACTCCAGGGGAATGCCGTTCGGGCCCACAGCTTTACCCGTAGCTACGTAGGTTATGGCAGCTTCCAATTCTTCCCATGTTATCGGTGCTGCAAGGACTTCATTATGATCGTATGTGACCTCTGTTGTTTCTAGATCTTTAAAAAAATCTTCCGGGGATTCTACCCCTGGCGTAGTCACTCCCTCAGTATATAGTTGTTTATAGTAGTTTTGGAATACATTAAAAATTTCTGCCGGGGAATCCTGAACCTGCTCTAAATGGTCTTTAATTTTACAGATTCGATTGGTCACTTCCCGCTGTTGCAGCCATTTTGCCAAAACCCTCCCTGTGTTTTGTCCGAGTTCCTATAGCTCGGCCCTATACTGCATATATTTGGCTGCCACCTCTGCACCAAAATGCTGATGGATTTTAGATTTAGTGATCGCAATTAGCTGTTGACATTCCTCTATATTTTGACCCCCCATTATTCTTCTTATAAGTTCAAGCTCGGCTGTCCTTAACTGCTCGACCCAATTCCTAATTTTCTCCTGTAGTACTTTCTGTCGGGATATAGAAAAGCTCAAGGTCTCACCTCGAACACCTGCTTTAAAAGCATCCCAAACAGTAATTTCAAAAGCTGTGTTTCTATTAATGTCGAAGAATTCCACAATCCACTTAACCATGTGCTCACAGTATGATTGATCAAACTGAAGCTTCCTTTCAAAGGTCCAAGGCCTCTGCGGTCTTGAGATACCACTCAGTGGTATTTCAGTCACTAAAGGATTGTGGTCTGAGATAATCCTCGGGAAGGTCTCAATTTTGACTATTTCGGCCAGTTGATTAGAGATAAAAAAATAGTCCAGCCGGACTAGTTTATTATGAGGGGCCGAATAAAAGTACACCCTGACTCAACTGATCTATGCTTATACCAGGTATCAGCCAGCCCATGTTCCCTCACCAATCCTTGAAGGGCCTTAAAAACTCTAACTTTCCTTCCTTGATATGGCAAGTCAGCGTTCAAATTGAAATTGCTGTCTAAGTGGATGTTAAGATCACCACAAAGGATCAAAGGATATGGCCATAAGGCCAATTCTACACTTAAGTGATTTAAAATAACAGGATCATCTAGATTAGATCTGTAAACAGAGCAAATTGAGACAGGGGCGTTATTGACTATAAATTCTATAATAACCCAGCGCCCCAGCTTATCTTCTTTAACTCATTTACAGATTCCCATACCATGTCTTACTAAAATTGCCACCCCTTTGGTTGTAGTACCCTGCCGAGTGCAAGCTATCAGATCAAAACCCAAATCCCTCAGCCACTCACGTTTACTCCGAGGTATATGGGTCTCCTGAAGGCATATTAAATCAATGAAATTAATATGCATAAATCGAAGGTTCTTGGCCAGCATGGCCCTCTTTTTTCTATCATTAAGGCCACATATATTTAATGAGCAAATACGCACTTTACCCGTCATCCTTGTGTTTGACATTCTCAATATCAAATATTTCCATACAGTACAATTGATTATACACAATTATAGAAATCATTTCATTCTTCCTTACATGAATAGAAGTGCCATGACACATAAAAGAGAAAAAAAACTCAGCCCACACCTACTTAACCCTGAAACCTCCTCCCGCTATCCACCCACCCAACCCATGACAAACCTCCCCCCATTCCCCCCTACCCTGCCCAAACCAACCCTCACACGTGACTAGACCTTCCAGGTCCGGTGATGGAGTGGTGACCCTCCTGTCTTCCCGCCCCGTCCGCAATTCTGCCAGTAACTATAAAGAAAAAAAAGGAAACTATTTTATAGATAAAGATAAAGAAAGAAGAGACAAAGCAGCGCCAAGGTTAGCATTCATCCCCCCTGGCATTGATAGAGTTTATCCAAGGGATTGCAGAAACTCCTTAGCTTGGATTTCTGACGAGAAAAAATTAGCAGATTCTCTCTAAATTAGTTTAAGCCTGGCTGGATTCAATAAAAAGACCTGAGCCCCCTTATTTTGAAAAGGTTGAATCAGCTGGCGAAGTCACCAGTGACGTTCCACTGTGGAATGGCAATAATCTGGCTATGCAAAAAAAGTATGCCCACTAAAGGAGCGCTGTCGATCTGGCCGGGCTAGATCGTAAATTGCCTGATGCAGGAGAAAATTCCCTATATATATCAGAATAGCCCGAGGTTTATTCCCTGCTGACAATAAGTATTTCTTCTGCCTAAACGGGAACCTGTGCGCGCGCTGTATTTCTTGAGCCCAGTCCCAGTTTTCTAACTCAGGGAGAGCAACCTTAAGAAGATCAACCATAAACTTTAGGGTATCACCTCCCTCTGCCCCCTCCGGAATACCCAGGACCCTCAAGTTATTCTGTCTCATTCTGTTTTCAAAGTCCTCTAGTTTCCAGCGGGTGTCTGACATCTGATTATCCAATGATACTGTCATTTCTCTGTGAGTTGAGGCTTCATTTTCCAGCATATTCACTCTGCTCTCCACCTCATTCATTCTTTCAACAAACTCGGAGGAGGTCTTAGCGATCTTTCGGATGGCTCCCTGCATCTTCCTACAGGCTGTCTGAACTCTCCGACTCTCAATATGTGTTTCTTCCCTGTGGGCCATGATGCATTGGTATATGGATTCCAAAGAGGTAGGTTCTGCTGTCCCTGTCGCGTTGCCTGCTGCTGAGATATTCCCTTCTAATGCTGGAGAAACAGAATAGTCCCAAAGGAGACCACGAGTCTTTATTTCATCTTTTTTACCACTTCTACCATGAGGATTCTTCCCCTTCTTGACTGTGGCAGTATCTGCCGGAGCCTTGTCTCGCCCCTCATTTGAATGACTAGAATCCGACACATGGCCCTGACTATCTGAGTCAGACCAATCTGAAATGTCTGAAAGGGAGAAAAATGTATCACCGCTTTCCATTTCATGCCCCCGGCTGATTACAAGTTCTCCATCTGCCCCATCCACATCTACCTTAGCAATGGGAGCCGGCACCTGACACAGGTCAGATCCCTCTGCTGCAGACAATTCGAGCGGACTTTAACAACTTTGGCCATCTTAGGAGAAGGCATTGCCGGGATATCAGCCATGAGTATCCCTTCTCCAGCAGCAGTAATGGCGTTCGCAAGGGAGACCAGCCGGTAGGCAAGGCGGCTCCAAAAGTGGCAAACTTGGACTACGTGAGCGAAAAGGCATCCGAAAATTCTCCCGCCGCGATCCGTTTGCTTCGTGCAGACGCTGGTTACTCTCTGGGACATGCCGCGCGGCAGGAGAGAAGGAAAACAAGGTCACAGGATGGATTAGACGGGAGGGCTCCGAGCGGCCGCGATCACACAGCCGCCATCTTGCCGCCATGCTTAATTACATTTAATGTGATTTTATTTTTTTATTTGGATTTTTTTTAAATAATGTGTTTTGTTATTTTTTCTCATATTAATTTAATGTGTCTTTGTGGTTGTTGGATTTTTAGGATAATAGGATGGGAAGTATTTTCAATCTATATTTTTTATTTTATTATTGGTATAATATTTTAGCCTGATTTTATGTAGCCTTTTATACGTTCATTTAATTTTTAACCATTTCTGTAAATGATATAGGGCCAGATGTAGGTAAAATCAAATTTGCGAGTCTCATTAGCGAATTTTACCGATTCGCTATTAAGGACTCGCAAAATTGAATGTAGGTAGGAATCGCTAAAATATTAGCGATTCCTTAATATTCCTTAATAACGAATCGCAAATTGAGATTCGTTAATAAGAATACCTACCCATTCATTCCTATGGGCTAGGAGGCACATAGGAATGAATGGGAAGATATTCACTATTTGCGATTCGCTATTAAAGAATCGCAAATAGCGGGAGCTATTTCAAGGGTGCCAGGGTGTCAGAAGGACACCCTGTTGCACCCCTGAAATGTGCATGTGTGCACATGTGGTGCACATACATGCCCTAAGGGCATGAATGTGTGCCACATGGCACTTTAAAAAAGCAAAAAGTGCTTTTTTAAAGGAAATCGCTAATTACCACCAACTTGAAGTTGGTGGTAATTAGCGATTCCTTAAGGCTAAAGTGCACTTTCTTTTGTGCTACTTACATTGCATTTAAGGAATCGCAATTTGCGATTCCTTAATGCAAGAGTCAAAATAAGGAATCGCAATTTTGCGATTCCTTATTTTGCTAGTAGGTTTAAACTCACCTACATTGCGAATTTCAGCGTTAGCGCCCGCTATTTGGCCACCTACATCTGGCCCATAATGTTAAAATTATTTTAATATCTTTAACAATATATATTTTTTGTTTATATATATTTTATATACATTTGATTTATTTTCTGTTAATTTAGGATACAGAAAATTAAATCTTGGTTTTCTAAAGTTTAACAATTTTCCTACTGTTCCTTATGTTGGACTGGGAATAGGAAATCTAGCACCTGCAAAGTAACACACTTTTCCTACTGTTTCTTACATTAAAGTGGCAACAGTATATCTGACCCATCCAAGCAAAACACTTTCCCTACTTTTGCTTATGTTGTAGTGGGAATACGAAATCAGACACCTTCACAGTCCAACACTTTCCCTACTGTTGCTTATGATTGATTGGGAATAGTAAATAGGACCACTCCAAAGTCTAATGCTTTCCCAATGTCACTCAGGTTCAAATGGGAATAGTACATCTGACTGTTCAACTCTTTCCCTACTTTGGCTTACTTTGGAGTGAGAATAGTAAATGTAACTCCTGCAGAGTCCATCACTTTTCCTACTGTTGCTTAAGTTGGAGTGTGAGTAGTAAATCTGTCCCCTCCAGAATCCAAAGCTTTCCTTATAGTTGCTTACATTGAGGTGGAAATAGTAAATCTAACTCCTCCAAAGTCCAACACGTGCCCTACCATTGCTTATGTTTAAGTAGGAATTGTAAATCTGACCTCTTATGAGTCCAATATTTCTCCTACTGTTGTGTACGTTAGAGTGGGAACAGTAAATCTTATCCTTCCAAAGTCCAACATATTCCCTGCTTTTGGTCAGGTTGAAGTGAAAGTAATAATTTGACCACATTTTGTATCTCATTATTTAAAACTGTTTTAACGCTTGTTTTTGAATAGTTATATATTTATGAAAATGCTAATATATATGATAGACTGAAAATGAAAAAGTCCACCAATGATATAATTGTGCCAAACACTTTAGCATGAATTCCGTCAGGATTGTTCCAACCCTACTACAATTTAGGAAAGAGTTTAGGAAACACCTCTTTCAAACAACATTAAATCACAATGTAGTGACAGTACTCGTCTGCTCGCAGAAGCACCTACCTCTCTAATCGCTCATTAGCTGTTTACTAGACTTTGAACCTGTGCACCACTGTGCTGTCTTTTAGCTAGATTCTCGCTACACAAATAACATGTACATGCACAAATGCTCTGGGATATATGTTTTAGTGAGGTTATTTCACTAGATAAGTCTATGGGGCTTATTACAATTTCGGTCGGAGTTTCTTCCGACTGACACCATGGCGGAAAAACGACCAACCGACCTCTGGCCGGGGGTCTCAATAGCCTAATTATGATGCAGTTGCATTCCCACATTTCCCTATGGGAGCATGTGTTACGGCTGTAGCACAAGCTCCCATAGGGAAAAGGGAGGTTGTGTTAATCTCTGCACCCTGTGGCAGGCACCCGAAGATGCCTACCATGAGGAGCAGGGAACAACAACTTGGCCCTAGCCGGAGGCTCAAAACAGAGGGGACCCTGCTAGGGACCCCCAAAAATGCTTTCTGACAGGCTTTCCATGTCGGAAAGCCCGGCTTGGAAAACCTGCTGGAAATCGTGCATTGTAATCTGGACGGCGTATTACGCTGTCCATATGGATTACGGGCCGGTTCCAACTGGAGCCCATCGGAAGCCAACCGGAATAACCATCCGGTTTCAATTCTGACCGGCTGTATTGTAATCAGCTGGCCAGAATTAAAAAACGGCGATCTCGGTCGTAAAGCCTCTGACCTAAGGTTGGAGGCTTTACGACTGAGATCGTAATAGGCCCCATGTGCCAAATTCAAAGATTTAGGGGCCGATTCCGATTCGGGCCGGAAAACGTACCGACCGACTCGGAGCCGGAATTCTTTCCGACCGACACGTACTGGTGCAGCCCGACCCGCAAAGTACGATGAAAAGCATGCAAAATCCGAACGACTCGTACGGAACACAAGCCGAACGACCGAGCCGCGCGGAAAACCA
This sequence comes from Calotriton arnoldi, assembly GCA_963921515.1. Lineage (NCBI taxonomy): Eukaryota > Metazoa > Chordata > Amphibia > Caudata > Salamandridae > Calotriton > Calotriton arnoldi. The sequence goes on from CAWUFW010006413.1 coordinate 1,154,956, forward strand.
CGCGAATCGAACCGACCGACACGCACCAGGAAGAATCCCGAACGAAACGTACCCGCGAACTCCTACCCGCCAAGTACGATGCAACGCGTGGAAAACACGACCGAGTCGCACGGAGGCCAAGCCGTACTACCGACACGCATACAAAACTGTGAGCCGAAGCAACCCTATACACCGCGACCGACGCGTACGCAGCATAGAAAACAGCACAAACACAGCGTGAACGACTCGGACAAGCTCGTACGAGACAACTGCAGGGTCCGACTTGGTCACAAGAACGTCTCCTACATGCACAAAAAGTACAAAGGGAAAAACACACAAAAAAGGCCAAACAAGCAATTACAAAGGCAATAAATACTGGGGGAACAGGGAACAAAGACACACCCACAACTCCACCCATATAAAGGACACAAATCCCCACCATGATCCTTTGCAAATTCAAATTACCTGCCAGGACTCAACAGACAGCAACCACACACCCACCCACAGCTCATCCATCACACAAGCCACACACCATCAGCACCTCAACAAATAGCACCCTCACATACACCCAGCAAAACACACACTCACACACCCTCACCTGCACACCAACACACACATCACTCACCATCACCACCCATCACCATGCCCCCAAAGAAGAATCATAAGTTCCTAGATAGTGAATTGGAAGTCCTGGTAGATGAGATCCTCAGGGTAGAGCCACAGCTATTTGGTACACTGGTCCAACAGACACCCATGTCGCAGAAAACCAAGATGTGGGAGAGGATCGTCGACAGGGTGAACGCACAATCACCATGTTTGCGGACAAAGGTAGACATCCAGAACAGGTGGTATTACGTGCGCAGGAGGGTCAGGGAGCTGTTGAAGAAGGACTACCTCTTGAGCCAACACACCGGCAGTGGCCCTCCTGCCAAACCAGTATACCTCAGGCCCTGGGAGGAGAAGGTGCGGGCCATCCTACCACCAGTGAGCGTCTATGGACTAGAAAATATCCCAGAGCCTGGTGAGTACACAACAAATGTACACAATATTGTGCAGCAATACACACACATCACTGTCAAGGGGAGAGTCAAACCATGCACCCTAAGCAAATACACACCAACCAGAACAGAATCATCCCAAAATGTGTATGTCAGTCAGATAAACACAACACATGCCATCTCATAGTGATATGTAACTGTGTCATCACATGTACAAACACAACTACAACTACAGCTAGGCAGTGGCAAAAATATAACTAACAAACACATCCAGACATGTAGCCACCACTACAACACCACCTCACAGTGAAGCCCACTGAAAGGAAGGAATCCTGTGTATGCTGGGCAAGTCAGTGTAGCCAATAGCATCATGGGAGTCGTAGTCACAGATATTGCCCACCCTCACAATGCGCACATCAACACCACCATGAACCTTGCTCACATCACAGGGAGTGGAAAACAACTGACAAGATGGCTGACACTGGCTACTGCTGTGGGGAGCACAAGGACCTGCTGGCAACTGTGCACCAACCAACAGCAGGACACCACTGACTGACATCCTGAAAGACAACTTGCACTCCCTGCAACGGAAGCACGTTCCATGGTGGAGAATCTGGCTGGGTGGGAAGGAGGACTGACAGCAATGACCATAGTTACCAGCAGCTCCACTCACACACACCCCTAACACAAACTCCACACAACTCACCTGGGAGAATGCATTGCCTCACACTCTAATCAAATATCCCACAAATAACCACAACCCTGGGTCATGCAGTGTGAAGCACAGGGACACACATGGGACTTGTAGCAAAACTAACCCCAGGATAACACTGTCAGCCATCTTGTCAGCACAGGCACACAACCCCACAGGGAAGCAGAGTCAAAAGGAAGGAAGCATGGGCATGCTGGGAAGTGGGGTGGAGGCAATAGCATGATGGGAGTGGTAGTCACAGATATTGGTCACCCCCACAACTGTCCCATCAACACCACCCTGAACCATGCGCACATCACAGGGAGTGGAAAAGAACTGACAAGATGGCTGACACTGGGTACTGCTGTGTGGAGCACATGGCCCTGCTGGGAACTGGGCACTAACCAACATCAGGACACCACTGTCAGCCATCTTGCCATTGCTCTCACACTCACACACAGTGAAGTCCACCCAAAAGCAAGTAAGTATGGGCATGCTGGGAAGTGGGGTGGAGGCAATAGCATGATGGGAGTGGTAGTCACAGATATTGGTCACCCCCACAACTGTCCCATCAACACCACCCTGAACCATGCGCACATGACAGGGAGTGGAAAAGAACTGACAAGATGGCTGACACTGGGTACTGCTGTGGGGAGCACATGGCCCTGCTGGGAACTGGGCACCAACCAACAGCAGGATACCACTGTCAGCCATCTTTCCATTGCTCTCACACTCACACACAGTGAAGTCCACCCAAAAGCAAGTAAGTATGGGCATGCTGGGAAGTG